>BSBN01000567.1:0-600000 GCA_027924645.1 Cunninghamia lanceolata
TCTCCATTCGTTAACCTACACAACATACATCATAACATAGTATATATGAGCTATACCAATTGTAGTATATTATATTCATCATGCACAACACTATTACAATTTCCATTAATACATCAATCTCTATATCTCATTTCATTATTATTTCATGTCTCTATTACATTAGATATTGTGTTCCATCTTCTCATATATTATAGTGTCTATATTAATACATTCTATTTTCTCTCTCTCTTCTCTATTACATTACACTTCTCCATTATTTCTCATTACATTTTTACATTTTTGAGGTTATATTTATACCTAAGTATAAGCATCTCAAGGAGTGTGTCTGGCATACGTGTTATGTCTTTTGGATGTGTTTGTGGTCAACTAAATGTGTTGCTTCTTCTTTGTAGTGGATGTATCTTGTTGTAAAGTTACCTCTATCCTACCAATAGTTATCACTTATTTGGGAGTTTGATTGACACTTCAATACTTTTTTGTGTATTTGGTAATGTTCAAGAAGGTTTTTTGCCACCTCTAGAAATAATATAAAAACTATACCACTTGTTGTGGGTAGCAAGTAGAGATAAATTTGAAATTTTCTAACCATATGATCTATTGTAGCACAGTTTGAGCATCACAAAAGATATTGGGGTCTCAACACAAGTTGATACAAACACATATCTCACAAATGGGGAAAATCTTTTCTACAAAGGAACATTGTGTCCATCTTGATAGTGTTCAAATGGTGGGTTGAGAGCTTACCAATCTAATGATAGAGGTTGGTTTAGTCCTAATGAAGCACATTAGAGATTATAGATGAAGTTTGATAGTGGTGATAATAATGTGAGAAGCTATAAAAGTACACAGTTATCTACTGAAGAAGTTTGATAGTGCTACAAAAGTGATTATTAGCTACATGAGTCCTAAAGGAGACCAATGAGGCTAGCTTTTGATAATTTCTTGGTGCACAAATAAATTATAGAAGAATCTCAATAGTGCTACAAGAGGTGTGGAGGATGCTACAAGGGTTGGTTTCAACAATGAGGTCAATTGCAAGCTACTAAAGAGTGCTATGGAACTATGAAAAAGCCCAAGAGGTTGTGGTGGTACATATGATGCTACCAATGAGAAAAAAATGTAACAAAGGCAATTGAATGGGGTTAGTTTAGTAGCAATGTTTGTATGCCCAAATTGGTATAGTTTAAAATTTATTGTCTAGGATAGAATGTTCAATGACATGAATGATAAAAGGACATAGATTTTGAATGGAGCCACATTTATTTCTTAGTAGAGGCAATATGAATTACATGCTAGTGTCAAATGAGTTGAAGGAGTTGATCAACTACCCCAAACTACATTAATGAATGTCCAACATGTGATGATAAATCTGACTGAGCATTTAGTGGTTTCAAATTTTGAAAAGAGGAACATGCAACATTAATTGCCCAATTTTGGCTCTCAAATGGTTAGGTTTAGATTCAAGTGCCAAGATTATGGGAGGGAAAAGTAAGCATAAAAAATGTGGAAATGTTCCAAAATATTTGTAAGAATATTATACAAGGTTTTTTAGGTCTTTGTACATAAAAGGGTGTGAATCTAAAGAGCACAAATAAGGTGTGAAAACAAGTACAAAAATATTGTGTGGAAGAAAATTGAGAATACCCAAAGGGAAGGCAAATTAGGTCAATAGAAAAGAGGTCAAGAATAGGGTAGAGAGGACACCCATGAGCTAGTAGAGGCCAATAAAGAGAGTAATAGCAAAAAGAGAGGAGAGGGATCATGTGGGAGAGGGCCATGAGGATGCATGAGTGAGTATATGTAGGTTGCTAGAGAGAAGGTTGGGAACTAAAAAATAAGGGAAGACAATAAGATTAGAGAGAGAGAGAGAGAGAGTCTAAAAAGAGAGAGATAGAGAAAGATAGATATAAAAATAGATAGAGAGAGAGAGAGACAAAAACAAGGAGATTTATAAAATAGGTGAAGGTTTCATTCATACAAATGTATTATGTAATCAAACAAAATGCATGTTAAAATTTGTACTTTAATTATGTAATGAAAAGTGTCATTCTAGTCATTTATTGTCTCATGGGTGTAATGTCTTGTGGAATGTTTCTATTTGCATGAATTCTAGGTTCTATTCCTTGTCATTGCTTTCTTATGTGAGTTTGTTGTTTAGTGTAAGTTGTTGCAACTAGGTGGTAGCTCTTATAGATTAGGCTATCAGTTGCTACAAGATGACCTACAACAAAGGAAAACCTCATGCTTCAACATTATTTTGTGGGTTTCCAAGAGCTTTCATGGTGGAACTCCTATACATTTGGGCATCTATCTATAAATGGTTCCATTAATTATACATTAAAAATTAGGAATTTTAATTCCTAATTGTAGACAAGTTGATTAGAATGGCCCTAGAGAGACATGTTGTAGCCACCATCAAGTGGAACAAATTCTAACTAACACTAAATTTAGAGAAAAAAATCCATGATACATTATAGCCTAGGTAGTCAGTTTAGTTGTAGCTAAATGATAGTCACCTTTGTCATTGTAGGGTAAAGCAAGTATAGTTGAATTCCCTTGTTTAGTTATTCTTAGGTCCATTGAGGAAGTATTGGCCATCTAAGAAGATTTTGTATCCCTTGTAGTTGGTGTATGTCACTCATGCTGTTAGTCTTTATGTTGATTATGTGTGTGTTGGTTGAAGCAAACAAATGTTGGTTTGAGAATAGCTAAGTAGAGTACTTTGTAGTTTCTTGTGTTGGCTAGAATACTACTACCTAGACTAATTATGTAAGTTGGTAATGGTCACACACCTCCTCAACAACAATAAGAAGTTAAATACACCACTATGATGGCGGACAAGATGAGAAGTAGTTTGATACTTGGGTTGTCCTCTAGAAGTAGAGCTACATACACTTTTGTAATGAAAAATGGTAATATCAAATCTTATGGCTTTTATCTATATACATTTTTTACTATGTATATGATCTTAACTGATATTTAAGGAGTATAAAACTTGTAACCATTAGGACTTAATATTTGGATAAATCCTAAATTGATTTGCCTTAGTATGTTTATAGATATGATGGCTAGATAAGAATAATGAATACATTAGATTCTCTAGGATAAAGTAATAAGAGATTGATAAAACCTTGATGAGAGGATGGAGTTCATATTATTGTTCAAGATCAAGAAAATGATAGCAAAAAATTTCTTGAAGAAACGAGTCCATAAAATTCTAAGTATTATTTAAGATATGCTATTAATAGAAGCCAATAAATTCCCTTGTTTTAACCACTTGTGTATAATGAGCAAGTAATCTTATGGTTTCTTATATAGTCTAAAATTATAATTAGTTGTTAAATCAAATCCCATTTCAAATTATGTGTAAGAGATGACTCAATGATTAAGTATGCTTGAAAGTCTACCTCTTTAATTAAATACAAGCATGGTGCATATTGGAAGATCAATCCTTGAATATCTAAGGCCCCATAATATTTTATTAAAGTATCATTATATTCCTTGTTTCTATTAACATATATTTATAATGATCTAGTGGATGAAGCTAATTTGGTGATGTTTTTTAATGACCTAGAGTGTACACACTATACAATTTATCTAGCCATTGAACTATTTTAAAGGATTAAGTATAATGGTTGTGTGATTGAATTTTTCCTAGAATTAGAAAGTGTCACAACCCACTTTTATAATATTTGAGTTCTGAATTTGTTTAGAATACTATGTCTAATTGTATGTATTATATTTTTTTCAAATGTTCAAATCTTTCTAACACACATAAAAGCTGTTAAATTTAAACAATAATATAGTCTCATTAAAAACAAAATAATAAAAATAGTGATGATAATAAATAAATGATTTTTATTTTATCCCAATTTAAAATTCTAAATAAGGGTACACTTCTAGAAAAAGAAATAAATGAAGTTCAATTCCCCATTTTCCAAGTCAATAACATTTATTGATAATTGGAGGTTTCCACATGAATGTATGACAAATGGGAAATTTGAAAGAAAACATTTAAAGTTAAATGAGTCCTTTTCCACTAAAATTTATGACAATTTGGAAAATGGAAAAGAAGCATTTATTGAGAAGATTTGACTCAAAGACTTGATTTTCGTCCATAAGGGTTGAATTTTTCTATAAATAGCATGGATGGAGGAAGGAGGGACACACTTGGCTTTGGTTGGATTACTAGAGCATTCTATAAGAGCAACCCTTCCTCCCATAAATTTTGTTTCTTGTCTTTTTGAATTCTTGTTAATATTCCATTTTGAATTCATGAGTTTTATGTTATTTTTCCAATTTAGTATTGGACTCATTTTGATGGAATGTCTTAAAATATTTTTCTCATGAATCAAATATTTTGATTTAATTGTTGTTTGTATTAGTTAACTAGCCTATATCAAACTACAAAGAAACTTTATTACAACTTAAAATCATTCATGAGAGAATTTGTGCAATAGTTTTTGTAAGAATTTTAATCACAGTTTTAAAACATTCAAGAGAGAATTCATGCTTAAGTTTTGTAATTGGAAGTGGCACTTACAACTGCAATGTCTGGAAAATTCCCTCACCATTAGGCTGGGTTGGAAGTACATACCATGTCCATACCCTATTCTAGACCCTCATGCATGCACAGGCATGGAGGACACTATCAGAGGTTGCAAAATTTTACTTTAAATCTGCCAATTACATTTGCTTGAAAGTTTTAAAAGCCTTTTTCAACAAATCCCTTTTGGGCATATCCTACAATCATTGTTAGATGCATTCGGTCAAACAGTTCACTTTTTTTTGCTTGATGTATGTCTGTACCCTACTCCAAACACCCCCACGCTGACCAGGCAGGTAGGATGGTGGCATAGATAGGGAGGGTACTGACAAAGGTTTAGGAGTCAGTCTTTACACCCACTAGATGCATTTTCTTAAATGTCTCTAAGGAATTTTCAATGAATTCCTTTCAAACATACCGTGCAATCCTAGCATTCCATGAGGCAACATTTCTTTGAGGGATTTTGTCAAACAGTTGACGTGCCTTGTTTGTGTTTCCTCATTTTGCATATATGTCTACAAGAGTATTTCCAACTATAATATCTGATACAAATCTTCCTTACATTATGCTTTGATGGATATCCATACCTTGTCTAAAAAGTGCCCATTTGGCACATGTAGGGAGGATGTTGGCAAAGGTTAAGGGATTTGGCTTTATGCTTGCCAATTTCACTTGCTCGAAAGTTTCAAAAGCCTTTTTTGAAATCTTGCAATTATTGCATTCCATGAGAAGACCTCTCCCTAAGGCATTCTATCAAATAGTTGACATTCCTTGTCTATGCTACCACATCCTACATGCAGGTCTACCTCTAGTAAAATCCCCCTTCCATTCTACTTTGTTGGATGTCCATACCCTATTCCTAAACTTGCCATTTTGGTAAACACAAGGAAGACACAATCTAAGGTTGTAGAATTTGACCTCACATCTACCAATTACATTTGTTGAAAGTTTCTAAGGCCTTTGCACCAAATCCATTTTGTGCATAATTTGAAATCTTGCATTCATTCCCTTGAGGCATTTTGTCAAATAGTAGACATGTCTTGTCTAGGCTTCCACATTCAGCATGTATGTTACCAGGTCCCTTGCAATTATAGAATTTCCCCTTCGTTATGCTTTAACAAAAGTCCATAACATGTTCTTATTCACCCATTTGGTACAGGCAGGGGGAAATGTGTTATGAGTATGTACCTAATTGGTGTTGTGATTAATGTCAACATATCTTTGTTGTGATTGGTTTCAACTGTATCCTATTTTTTTTTAGAAGCTTTATTTGTTAAGGATATTGAGAAAATTTACCCCTCTAGAAGAAATAGTGAGTTGCAGTAAATTGTAGAGAAGACAGTGTGTTGTTGACATAAGAATAGTGCAGAAGATTGCTCCGCATTTTTTGTTGGTTGAATATCTTGGTCTACAAATTGGAAGATATCTAGAGCCATGCCTAAAGATGCTGCATTCTTAGTTTGAGCCTCTAGTATGAAGAATTAAGGAAGTTGTGTTCACCAGAGTAAAACCTACCTTTTTCTGTACATTCACTGGTGTCTAGGAGAAAGTATTTTGCTTTGCATTCCTCTGCAGTTATGTATTTCAATCCGTAGTTCTAGAGTGTTGTCTAGGATGATGATATGCACTTATACTTGCAATGGTTCATGATTTGTTTATCTGCAAGTGATCTTTCTTTAGTGACAGTTGATGATAGTTACGTTCTTATGCTCCAGTTGGAGAAATCTCATGATTTGAGTGGTTAGATGTTGTGTGGATGTTCTTGGTGACTAAAATGTGCTTGTGGATGCCTCTCGATCATATTCCTACCTTTGCATTTGTCTACAAGGAGTAATTTGGATTGAAATTGAATATTGCTCCCAAATAACATAACGTGTAACCAGTCTTAGTCGACTTGGTTAAATCTAGTGATTGCAAAGATCTATTGAAGATTGTAGAAGCATGTCGTGGTATGGAAGATCATGTTTGAGTCCTAGCTAAGGTATGGTGTGATTTGCATACATCTTTACTACATTTCCTTAGCATAATTTTATACTAGGTCAAGACCTATTTTGTAAATGTTTGTAATGCCAACCTTGGAGATTATTCCAACAGTTGATGAATGTAATGTCAACCTTGATGTACATTCCAAGGTTGATGATTGATATATATATACTTGTAACTTGGTCATGGAAAAGATGTCCTTGTGTGAAGATGCAAAGTCAAATGAATAAGTGTAGAAGGTAGAGAAGTACAAAGGAAGAGTATTGCACTTCAATAGAACTAAATTTAGGCAAGGAGTAGATGCTATTATCTCAATTCAAAACCTTTGGCAATGAGCATTTTTCTAGACAGTGAGCCCTAATGGCAATGAGCCTCTAATTTTTTGTGTTGTTCTAACTTGTATATCTTGTGGACTAACATCCACCATGGTTTTTCCCTTAACAAGGTTTTCCACATAAAAATCTTGTGTCTCTTGTGTATGATCTTGCAATTATGTTTATATTTCTGAGTTTACGCTTTCATGATTTAATCATAACAAACAATGGATAAGTGTTTAATATTTTAAGGTGTAGAATTAGTTAAAGATTTTAGACAACTGATTCACCCCCTCTCTCAATTGTCTAGTTCATTTCAACAATTGGTATTAGAGCCAAGTTCCTCAAAAGAAAGGCTTACCACTTGAGGCTGATACAGGATGTTGTATAAAAAGGAAAGTATGTGGTTTGATGGAACAAACTACTCCATTTGAAAGATTTATAGGAAAACCCATCTCCTCTAGTTGGGTTATAATGTTTGGAAAATAACCAAAGATAAGTATGAAATACCGAAGAATGGTCTGCAAACTAAAGATGAGATCAAGCAATTTGAGTTGAAAATAAAAGCCAAAGATGCCTTGGTAAGCACCTTATCTGACACTGAAGTAACAAAGATCATGGAGCTGGAAACTGCTTATGAAATTTGGAATAAGATGAAGAATCTATATGAAGGAGATGAATTTGTGAAGAGCACTAAGTTGCAGAGTCTGTGATGCAGAGCACGCAACGAAGTGGTGAAAATAGATCAGAATTATGAAACTATTGCTATGGTTGAACCTTTGAACCACTTGAACCAAATGAACTCATGAGCCATTGAACCTTTAACTATCGGTTCAACATACGCTATTGGTTCAACATACTTCCATTGTCCAAACTTAGGCTATCGGCGTAACCCTATCCTTGTCGCCCGATATCAAAATTCACACCGATATGCAAATTACTTCACTTTGACTCTATTGAACCAATTGAACCTATTGAACCTTTGAACCTTTGAACCGGTTCAACCAAATGTTTTTGGCCATCTCAAAAATTCTTCTGATGGTTCTTCTCACCTCGATGCATTACTTAACTTTCTATTGTCGGTTCCCTCTACCAATCCTACTATTCATTCCTTGTATCTGCAGAAGGTGAACTCCCAACATACACTCTATGTTACCATTCTGACTAGTCATCCCTTACATCATTAGAAATGTATCTTTTCAATGTACATTTAAAAGGTGTATTCCAATAGACATTCAGAACGTGTTTTTGCAACCCCGACACACAATTTCAGGATACACACGAAATGTATATCTGTACACAATTGCGATATACACAGGAATTGTATCTCTAGTGAAATAACACCAAAATCTTTCGCCAAGGACATCCTCTGCAACCAAACTTGCAGTCTCTATTCTGTTGAGCCCTAGCACATAGAGATGCTAGGCTCTCTACTATGACAACTCTTCCAGAGATTGGATCCTCTGTCCCATTCTGCCATAAACATGAACAAAAAGAAAACAAAATTGAAAACTATGTACAGGGTCCATTCCACTGATTTCAAAGAAATCCACCAGTGGAATGGTCTCAATCTTGCATCTTTGACAACAGAAAAATAGATTATGAAACGAACAATTTGATACAGAGAGTATACACAGAACAATTTGATACACAGGGAATTTATATAGAACACAGAACTTGTGAACACAAACTTTCAGAACTTATATTTCTTCAATCAAACTTCATCCTCCTCTCTCCTCTTCCAAAAATGTGTTTATATCTCTCCTCATTCAGTTCCAACTAGAACACCAGAAGTTAGAGTCGTTACAACTTCCAACCGGAATACCAAAACTCTAACTAATCACATGACACATGTTTGGCATACGACATGACTTAAACACATTAAAAAGACACCTAAACATAACACACTTGATTTAATCATCCACATACCCCAATTGCCCAAGATGTTCAAATTAGCTTATCAGGATGCCAAATTTGTAACACTGGTTCACATGATGGGGTTTTTATTACAATCATGAAATCACAACAACAAGGACTACATGACAACATGCACAAACATAGAAATGCATAAAACATAACAACATATTAAGATCTTAGTCTTCTTCATCAGATGTATATTTGGCTTTTTGAAGGGGTGCTCCTGCACCATACTCTCCGGGAGAAGAAATCTCAAGCCCACTTGAGATGAGGGTTTGAAAATCTGCACCGTGGTTTGTGATCTGATCTTCAGTCATCCAAACTACCTCTAAATCAAGTTTTCCCTACCACGGCACCAAGTACTCCATATACTCTTTGTTCCTTGTCTTCTTTACCATTCTTGAGCCTAAGATCTTCTTCAATTTTGGTTGATCATGCTTAGGGATATCATCATCTGTTGTATCCTGCAATGGTTCATGTTCTACATCTGCATTATGCTTGTATGGAGTTAAATTACATACATTGAAAATGGGTGACAATTCAAGGTCAGGAGGAAGTTGGATCTCATAAGCATTCTGCCCACACTTCTTGAAAATCTGACATGGTCCAATCTTCCTCTGCATTAGATTGGTATGTTTACCTTTTGGGAGCCTCTCCTTCTTCAGATTAACCCACACCAAATCTCCAACATCAAATTGTACATCCCTCTTCTTCTTGTTAGCATATGTTTTGTACTTCAATGTAGTTTGTTGGAATTGGTTCTTGACTTGATTATGCACCTCTTTGATGGCTGATACAAAAGCTTCTCCATCTATACTAATAGACTCTCCTATAAGCAGATCTCTCAGCTCCAAAATACCCCTTGGATGAATGCCATATACCACTTGAAAAGGTGACTTCCTTGTACTCCTATTGATGGTATCATTGTAGGAGAATTCTGCTTGTGGTAGGCTGTTATCCCACTTCTCTCCATGTTGCCTTGTCAAACACCTTAGCAGATTTCCCAATGAACAGTTAACCACTTCAATCTGACCATCTGTTTGAGGATGGTAGGCTGATGAGAAGGATAACTTGGTTCTGAGCTTCCTCCAAAGAGTCCTCCAAAAGTGGCCAATAAATCTCACATCTCTATCTGACACTATGCTCAATGGCAATCCATGTATCCTCACTATCTCTTTGAAAAATAGATCTGCAACATATGAAGCATCACAAGTGGTTTTGCATGGCAAGAAGTGTGCCATTTTACTAAATCTGTCGACTACAACAAAAACATTATCATATCCCTTCCTTGTCCTAGGCAAACCCAATACAAAGTCCATGCTTATGCTTTCCTATGGCCTAGAAGGAATGGGTAGTGGCTGATACAAACCTGCATTAGTGGATCTCCCTTTTGCCTTCTGACATATCACACATGCCTCCACAAATCTCCTTACATCTGACTGCAACTTTGGCCAATAGTAATGCCTCTTCACAAGATCAAGAGTCTTATCCAAACCAAAATGTCCTGCCATGGCCCCACAATGTTTCTCCCTAATGATATTTAGCCTCATAGAACATCGTGGAATGTACAACTGTCCACCCTTGAAAAGTAATCCATCTTGGATCAGAAATTCAGAGAACTTAGCATGATATTTGTCACCAAAGGAAGTACATACCTTGTAGATCTATCCAAAGTCTCCATTAGCATCATACATGGCCTTCAAAGAGTCAATGCCAACACTCTCCGATTGGATCTGATTTATGGTTAGAGCCCTCCTACTCAAAGCATCTACCACCTTGTTCTTGACCCCTTTCTTGTGCTTGAGTGTAAAGGTGAAAGCTTGCAAAGTCTCCACCCACTTCATATGCCTATGGTTCAGCTTCTCTTAACTGTTTATGAAACTAAGGGCCTGATTATCTGTGAATACTATGAATTCTTTGGGCATCAAGTAATGCCTCCACTTTTTGAGTGACTGTACTAGAGCATACATCTCCAAATCATATGATGAGTATCTCTTCTTTGCATCATTTAGTTTCTCACTGAAAAATACAATAGGCCTACCTTCTTGACTGAGTACTACTCCAATTGCCATGTGGCTTGCATCACATTCTACCTGGAAAATCTTGTTAAAGTTAGGAAGTACAAGGACTGGTTGCTCTGCCACCTTCTTCTTCAATGTTTCAAATTAATCATCTGCCTCCTTTGTCCAAGTGAACCTGCACTTCTGTCCTCCTTTTATGGTGTCAAGCATGGGTACACAAACATGACTAAACCCCTTTATAAACTTCCTATAGAAGGTTGCTTACCCATGGAAACTTCTAACATCATTCATGGTTCTAGGAGTTGGCCAAGACAATATGGCACTTACCTTCTCTTGATCCATTTTCAATTTACCATGTGAGATGACAAAACCCAAATAGATGATCTCCTCCTACATGAACACACACTTCTCTAAGTTGATCATTAGCTGCTCTTCATGTAACCTTTTGAGGACCAGGTCTATATGTTTGAGGTGCTCCTCCCTTGTATTACTGAAAATCAGGATGTCATCTAGATATACTATGACAAATTTGCCTATGAATTCCCTTAAGACCTCATTCATCAACCTCATAAAGGTACTAGGTGCATTGGATAAACCAAAAGGCATGACCTTCGGCTCATATAACCCCTCATTGGTCTTGAATGTAGTTTTCCATTCATCTCTTGGCCTAATCCTAATCTGATGATAGCCACTCTTTAGATCTATTTTTGTGAAATATTTTGCACCCCCCAAGCAATCAAGAAAATCTTCTATTCTAGGGATTGGGAACCTATACCTGATTGTTATCTTGTTGATAGCCCTTGAATCAGTACAAAGTCTCCAAGTGCCTTCCTTCTTTGGTGCTAGGACAGCCGGTACTACATATGGGCTTAAACTCTTGCCAGTCAGGCCTATTTCCAACAATTCCTAAATCTACCTTGCTACCTCTACATTCTGTTCTAGGGTAAGCTTGTATGCTGCCTTGTTTGGAAGTGTAGATCCTGGGATCAGATCTATGCAATGGCTGATGTCCCTTATAGGTGGTAGGGACCTTGGCATTCCATCAGAGATGATACCTTTGGACTTGTCCAATAGCTCTTGGACAGCCGGATCTATGAACCTTTGCTTCTTCTCTCCCTTGACTTCCTGCTATTGCTCCTTGTTCACCTTTAGGCATGGAATTAGAGCATATGCAACTACACCTTCTTCTACTATCTCTTTCATGAATTGTTTGCCTTCTACCATCATCACCTTAACTTCTTTCCCCTTTGATTCCTCTTCATTCTCCATCAATGGTATCAACTCTATCACCTTACCATCCTTGGTGATTGAATATGTGTTCCTAACTCCATCATGGTGTGCTTTTAAGTCATATTGCCATGGTCTCCCAAATAGGAGATGGCAAGCATCCATCTTGGTAATGTCAAACAATAATCTATCTTTGTATGTTCCAATTTGAAACTCCACCCAAGCCTGCTCTTCCACAACTGTTTGCTGACCTTGGGTGAGCCATGAGACCTTGTATGGGCATAGATGTGGTAATCTTCTAATCTTAAGATTTTCTACCATTTCAATGGACACAAAATTTTTAGTGGACCCGGAGTCAATCAGAACTTTACATACCTTTCCTCCTGCTTTGCAAGTAGTTCTGAAGAGAGACTTCCTTTGCAGGGGTTCTTTGTCAGGTACCTTCATGGTGGTCATTGCTTTCCTCATCATCAAAGCTTCTCCCTTCTCAGGATATCCATAACTGTCAGGAGCATTCACACTTTGAAAAGTGTTTGAGCTTGTTACACTTTGACAATTAGATTCTTGGATCATATTTGTCCTCCCTTCTCCCATTGAACTTGTTGCCTTTTCTAGACATGTGCTGGCTATGTGGCCTTCTTGATTACAATTGTAACATCTGAGAGGTCCCCTATCCTGAGATCTCCCTCTAAACGGTGGTCTTCTGCCCCTAAAGTTTCCTATTTGATTGTAACTTCCCCCTTGGGTTTGACTGTTGTCTCCTTTGTTGCTCTCTTGGTTTGATTCACCTTGGTATCCAAATCCATTTCCTCTGCCTCTGAAAGGACTTCTTCCCCCTCTTTGTTGTCTCCCTCTTCCTCTACTATTTTTCTCTTGCCTTCTCTTTAATTTCTCTACCACTTTGAGTGCCAATTGGTAGCACTTTTGGACTGTCTCTGGGTTATGCAAATTTAAGTCTTCTTAGATGGCAAACCTCAATCCATTGAGGTATCTTGCTACCTTTTCTTCCTCACGCTCCTTTACCTTTACCTTTACACATAGTTTCATGAACTCTTCAGTGTATGAACTGACATCTAACTCCTTCTGCTTCAAGTTTTGTTTACTCTTAAGTAGTTGGATATTGCAATCCAACGGAATATAGGCTTCCTTCACTAAAGCCACCATCTTCTTCCAAGTAGCAACTCTTCTCTTTCCCTCGTTCACCCTATCATCTTGGATGAAAGTCCACCAAGTTAGTGCAGCCCCTTTTATTTTGGATTGGGCCATCTTCACCCTTTGGTGATTTGGTATCTCCTCGGTCTCAAAGAAATTATTCAAGGAGTCTATCCACTCCATCATTGAATCAGGATCCATTTTGCTTGCAAACATGGGCAGGTCTAGTTTCATATCCATTGTCCTTCTCTCCATGGATTTGAGGGCATTGATCAAGGGTCTCTGGTCTATAGGAACCTCCATCTCTTCCTGCCTAGGGATCTTCTCGTCATCCCAATCTTGTCCAGAATCTTCTTCTCCCTTCTCTACTTTGTCCCTCAACTTCTCTAACTCATTTCTCAAGGCCTAACTACTTTCCTCTCTACCAATTGCTTCTTTACTAGAATAGCCAACTCAATGTTGGTCATCTTCGCTGGGTACTCTTGTGACCCTTCTTCGTCTGACATCTTGTCTTCTTCTTCTACCCAAAGGTTACTCCTTTTCTCTGATACCACTTGATGCAGAGCACGCAATGAAGTGGTGAAAATAGATTAGAATTACGGGACTATTGCTATGGTTGAACCTTTGAACCACTTGAACCAAATGAACTCATGAGCCGTTGAACCTTTAACTATCGGTTCAACATACTTCCATCGCCCAGACTTAGGCTATCAGCATAACCCTATCCTCATCACCTGATATGAAAATTCACACCGATATGCAAATCACTTCACTTTGACTCCGTTGAACCAATTGAACCTGTTGAACCTTTGAACTAGTTCAACCATCAGTTCAACCAAATGTTTTTAGCCATCTCAATAATTCTTCAGATGGTTCTTCTCACCCTGATGCATTACTTAACTTTCTATTTCTGGTTCCCTTTGCCGATCCTACCGGTCATTCCTTGTATCCGCAGAAGGTGAACTTCCAACATACACTCTATGTTACCATTCTAGCCAGTCATCCCTTACATCATTATAAATGTATCTTTTCAATGTACATTTAAAAGGTGTATTCCAATAGACATTTAGAACATGTATTTGCAACCCCAACACACAATTTCAGGATACACACGAAATGTATATTCACACACAATTGCAATATACATAGGAATTGTATCTCCAGTGAAATAATGCCAAAATATTTCACCGAGGACGTCCTCTACAACCAAACTCGCAGTCTCTATTCTGTTGAGCCCTCGCACATAGAGATGCTAGGCTCTCTCCTACGACAACTCTTCCAGAGATTGGATCCTCTGTCCCATTCCGCCATAAACACGAACAAAAAGAAAACAAAATAGAAAACTATGTACAAGGTCCATTCCACTGATTTCAAAGAAATCCACCAGTGGAATGGTCTCAGTCTTGCATCTTCGACAATAGAAAACTAGATTATGTAACAAACAATTTGATATAGAGAGTATACACAAAACAATTTGATACATAGGGAATTTATATAGAACATAGAACTTGTGAACACAAACTGACAGAACTTCTATTTCTTCAATCAAACTTCATCCTCCTCTCTCCTCTTCCAAAAATGTGTTTATATCTCTCCTCATTCAGTTCCAACCGGAACACCAAAAGTTAGAGTCATTACAACTTCCAACCGGAATACCAAAACTCTAACTAATCACACGACACATGTTTGGCATACGACATGACTTAAAAGCACATTAACAAGACACCTAAACATAACACACTTGATTTAATCATCCACATACCCCAATTGCCCAAGATGTTCAAATTGGCTTATCAGGATGTAAAATTTGTAACACTAGTTCACATGATGGGGTTTTTATTACAAACATGAAATCACAACAACAAGGACTACATGACAACATGCACAAACATAGAAATACATAAAACATAACAACATATTAAGATCTTAGTCTTCTCCCTTAGATGTATATTTGGCTTGTTGAAGGGGTGCTGGTGCACCAGTCTGAAGGCAAAATATGAATGTTTGAAGATGACAACATAACATCCTTCATGCAAAAGATTGACAAACTTGTGAGTAGCATTAGAAGTGTGGAAGGAAAAATTGAGTATATTGAAGTTGTGAACAAAATTCTTAGATCACTACCTAAATCATATAGTCATAAGGTGGCCGCAATTGAAGAAATAATGACAGTGACAAAGATTACAAAAGATCAGTTTCTCGGGAAGCTGACAACCTTTGAAATGAGAGAACTCGGTGATTCACTTCTGAAGATAGAGATTGCTTTCAAGGCTAGCACTTTAGAAGTAACCCTAGATCTGACAAGTACAAGGTGGAACTAGATTATGAGCTTGAAGAACTTGAAGCCAACTTTGTTAACAGTCTGCCTAGAAGCACTGGTAAGTTCAAAGGCAAACTACTACCTTTTAAATGTTTTAGTTGTGGTAAAGTTGATCATTATGCTTCTAGATGCCCCACAAGAGTTCTTAAGCCAAGACCTAATAGACCTAGGATTCCAAAGAAATGTTACTATGTTGAGGATCTTGATGATGATGAAGGAGTATCAGATGGTGAACTAGATAATGTTAGTACTTCTGGTAATGAATGCTTGTTTATTGCTATTAAAGAAGAACTTGTGTCTGCTAATCATGCTAGATATGTGAAGGAATTAAAACCAGTGGAAAGTGCCTTGGATGCTCAAGTTGTTGAAGACAAAGTTGAATGGGTTATTGATAGTGGATGCTCTCATTACATGATTGGTGAAAAAAGTAAGTTCATAATTTTGGAAAAATATGATGGAGGACTGGTTAGGTTTGGTGATGATATAGCTGGTAAGATGTGTGGAAAAGGATCCATTTCTTTTGATGGCAAGCATAACACTAATGATGTCTTATATGTGAAGGGATTAAAGCATAATCTCTTGAGTGTTGGTTAGATGTGTGGTAAAGGTTATGATCTCAAATTCAAGGACAATGGATGCAAGATCTTGGAAAGCTCTGGAATAGTGATTGCAACTAGTAAGAAGACAAGAGGTAACATTTATCACTTGAAAGGGACTAATGAATATTGTTTGTTGACTCAGATTAATGAAATTTGGTTGTGGCATAGAAGGTTGTGTCATATCAATTTTGACAACAATGTGAAGATAAGTTCCTCTCAGGCTGTAAGAGATATGCCCAATCTTGTGAAGCTTGCTGATACTTTTTGCAAAGAGTGCCAATTTGGAAAATAGACAAAAACAAGTTTCAAGAGCAAGGACCAATCTGTTGATGGACTACTGAAATTATTACATAAAAATCTGTGGACCTACTAGAGTAAGAAGTCCACAAGGAGACAAGTATTTCATGTTGTTGATTGATGATTATTGTAGAATGACTTGGGTCACCTTCTTGAAAGAAAAGGCAGAAGCCCTAGAAAAGTTCAAAGCATTCAAGGCAATGGTTGAGAATGAGCTAGATTTGAAGATAAAGTGCTTGAGATCTGATAGAGGTCGAGAGTTTACATCAAATGAGTTCAACTTCTTCTATGAGGAACAAGGGATAAAGAGACAATTATTTGCACCTAGTACTCCACAACAAAATGGGGTAGTTGAAAGGAAAAACAAGACAGTTCAAGAGGTTGCCAGAACAATGATGAAGGAGGCTAACCTACCAAAAGTATATTGGAGAGAGGTAATTCACACTACTATATATATCGTAAATAGAGTCCAAGTCAAAGGTAATAGTTCTAAGACTCCTTATGAATTATGGTACGATAAAGTTCCTACTGTGAAATATTTGAAATTTTTTGGCAGTAAGTGTCATATCAAAAGAGATGAAGATCTAGGTAAGTTTGATGCAAGATGTGATGAAGGTATCTTCCTTGGATACTCCACCTAGATAAATGCCTACTAGTGTTACAATAACAGGTTGAACAAGATCATTGAGAGTGCAAATGTCAAAGTTGATGAAAGAAACAAAAAGGTGTCAAGTGGCTATGAATTTGATGAACCGGATGTCCCTGCAAGCCAAGTAGTAGTACAACAAGAAGAAAACTTAGAGGAAGAAGAAGAACAAGCTCTGGAAATCATTACTAAGACACCCAGGTATGTGAAGTTAAATAATTCTGAAGATCAAATCATAGGAGATAAGAGCAAAGGAATTCTGACCAAAAGAAGAGTTGCAGAAGAACAAACAAATTTCTGTCTAATCTCCAAGATTGAACCTAAGACTATGAATGAAGCTTGCAATGATGAAAATTGGGTAAAGGCTATGAAAGAAGAACTGATGTAGATAAAGAAGAATCAAACTTGGGATCTTATTCCCAAACTAGCAGATAAAAATGTAATTGGCACCAAATGGATCTTTAGGAACAAGATGAATGAGAATGGTGAAGTTGTGAGAAACAAAGCAAGGTTGGTATGCAAAGGATACTCTCAAGTTAAAGGAATTCATTTTGAGGAAACATTTACACCCGTGACAAGGATTGAAGCAATAAGAATGCTTTTAGCATTTGCAACTCACTAAGATTTCAAGGTATATCAAATGGATGTGAAGTCTGCATTCTTGAATGGACAATTAGAAGGAGAAGAAGTCTATATTGAAGAATTGAAAGGATTCCAGTCATCAGATCAAGGGTGACATAGAGTGCAGATTGAAGAAAGCATTTTATGAACTAAAACAAGCCCCCAGGGCCTGGTATGCAAGATTGGATAAATATATGATACAATTAGTGCTCAGTAAAAGTACTGCGGATAGCAATCTTTATTTCAAAATCAATGATGAACAAATTCTAATTCTTGTAGTCTTTGTTGATGACATTATCTTTGGGGGAAATGAAGGTATGTGCATGAAGTTTGCTGGTGATATGCAAAGTGAATTTGAAATTTCTATGTTTGGTGAGATGAATTGCTTCTTAGGTCTGCAAATCAATCAATCAGATAAAGGCATCTTCATTTCTTAGTCTAAGTATTTGAAAGAGATGTTGAAGAAGTTTGGGATGGAGGACTCTAAACCTATAAGCACTCCCATGGTAACTAGTTGTAAGTTGAACAAAAATGATGAATTACTATGGCAGATCAAAAAAGGTATAGATCTATGATTGGAGGATTGCTTTATTTGACTCAACCCAGACTTGACATAATGCATATAGTTTGTCTTGTGGCAAGATTTCAAGTAGATCCTGAAGAGTCACAGGTGATGGTAGTCAAGAGGATATTGAGATATTTGAAGGGCACAGTAGAACATGGCTTGTGGTATCTAAAGGATAATGATTTCACCCTCAGAGCATTCACAGATGCTAATTGGGTAGGGGATATGGATGATAGGAAAACTACTAGTGGAGGTGCATTCTTCTTGGGAAACAGATTGGTTTCATGGTTGACCAAAAAGTAAGACTCAATCTCCTTGTCCACTGCAAAAGTAGAGTACATTACAGGAGCATATAGTTTCACTCAAGTGTTATGGATGAAGCAGACATTAAAAACATGAGAATTGTGTATGAAGATCCAATTGCAATCTTTTGTGATAATACAAGTGCCATAAACATATCCAAGAATCTAGTGATGCACTCAAGGAAAAAACACATATCCACAAGATATCATTTCTTGAGGGAAAAAGTGATAGAGAATGAAGTCAAGTTGGAGTATGTATCTACAAAAGATTAGATTGTAGACATCTTTACTAAGCCTCTGGCTAAGGATAGTTTTGAGTATCTCAAAGAAAAGTTAGGGGTTATCACCCCCTACTCTAAACTAAGATGCACAAGAGTGCATCAGTCCGATGGTGCTTAGAGTTCTACCTCTAGATCCAGATTGAGGCTTGTAAGGACTACTTCTCAGGGGGAGTAGTCAAATGGAGAGAGTTCAGAAGAGTGTTTGGTTCAGAGCAGCAGAGTACAAGTATGTGCCCTTTTCCATTGATGTCAAAGGGGGAGAGAAATCATGTGAAAAACTTAGGGAAGAAGGAATGTTGATGTCAAGAGATAGGGGGAGAATCTTGTCTTGATGGTTGTTACATTTTTTCACATCATATGTTGCCATCAATGACAAAGGGGGAGATTGTTACAAGTATGTGCCTAATCGGTGTTGTCATTGATGTCAACATATCTTTGTTGTCATTGGTGTCAACTATATCCTATTTTGTTATTTGTTTAGAAGATTTATTGGTTGAGGATATTGAGAAAATTTGCTCCTCTAGAAGAAACAATGAGTTGCAGTAAATTATAGAGAAGATAGTGTGTTACTGACAAAAGAACAGTGCATAAGATTTCTCTGCATTTCTTATTGATTGAATATCTTGGTCTACATATTGGAAGATATTTAGAGGCATGTTTGAAGATTCTACATTCTGAGTTTAAGCCTCTGATATGAAGAATTGAGGAAGTTGTGTTCACCAGAGTAAAACCTGCCTTTTTTTATTCATTCACTAGTGTTCGGGAGAAAGTGTTTTTCTCCACATTCATCTGTAGTTATGTATTTTGGTCTTCAGTTCTAGAGTGATGTATGGGATGATGATATGCACTTATAATTGTAATGGTTCATGATTTGACAGTCCACAAGTGATCTTTCATTAGTGATAGTTGATGACAGTTGAGTTCTTATGCTTCGGTTGGAGAAATCTCATGATTCGAGTGGTTAGATGTTGTGTGGATGTTCTTGGTGACTAAAATGTGCTTGTGGATGCCTCTTGATCATATTCCTACCTTTGCATTTGTCTGTAAGGAGTAATTTGGATTGAAAATGAAGATTGTTCCCAAATAACGTAATGTGTAACCAGTCTTAGTCAACTTGGTTAAATCCAGTGATTGCAAATATCTATTGAAGATTGTAGAAGCATGTCATGGTATGGAAGATCGTGTTTGAGTCCTAGCTAAGGCATGGTGTGATTTGCATACATCTTTACTACATTTCCTTAGCATAATTTTATACTAGGTCAAGACCTATTTTGTAAATGTTTGTAATGCATATCTAGAGGCATATTTTTGTTGGTTGAATATCTTGGTCTACAAATTGGAATATATCTAGAGGCATGCCTAAAGATGATGCATTCTTAGTTTGAGCCTCTAGTATGAAGAATTAAGGAAGTTGTGTCCACCAGAGTAAAACCTACCTTTTTCTGTTCATTCACCGGTGTCTAGGAAAAAGTATTTTGCTTTGCATTCCTCTGCAGTTATGTATTTCAATCCGTAGTTCTAGAGTGTTGTCTAGGATGATGATATGCACTTATACTTGCAATGGTTCATGATTTGTTTATCTGCAAGTGATCTTTCTTTAGTGACAGTTGATGATAGTTATGTTCTTATGCTCCAGTTGGAGAAATCTCATGATTTGAGTGGTTAGATGTTGTGTGGATGTTCTTGGTGACTAAAATGTGCTTGTGGATGCCTCTCGATCATATCCTACCTTTGCATTTGTCTACAAGGAGTAATTTGGATTGAAATTGAATATTGTTCCCAAATAACATAACGTGTAACCAGTCTTAGTCGACTTGGTTAAATCTAGCGATTGCAAAGATCTATTGAAGATTGTAGAAGCATGTCGTGGTATGGAAGATCATGTTTGAGTCCTAGCTAAGGCATGGTGTGATTTGCATACATCTTTACTACATTTCCTTAGCATAATTTTATACTAGGTCAAGACCTATTTTGTAAATGTTTGTAATACCAACCTTGGAGATTATTCTAATGGTTGATGAATGTAATGCCAACCTTGATGTACATTCCAAGGTTGATGAATGATATATATACTTGTAACTTGGTCATGGAAAAGATGTCCTTGTGTGAAGATATGAAGTTAAGTGAAGAAGTGTAGAACGCAGAGTACAACAAAGGAAGAGTATTACACTTCAATGGAACTAAATTTAGGCATGGAGTAGATGCTATTATCTCAGATCAAAACCTTTGGTAGTGAGCCACCCCTTCACAGTGAGCCACCCCTTTGCAGTGAGCCACCCCTTGGTAGTGAGCCTTTTTCTGGGTAGTGAGCCCTAGTGGCAGCGAGCCTCTAATTTTTGGTATTGTTATAACTTATATATCTTGTGGACTAACATCCATTGTGCTTTTTCCCTTAACAGGGTTTTCCACATAAAAATATGTTGTCTCTTGTGTATGATCTTGTAATTGTGTTTACGTTTCTAAGTTTATGCTTTCATGATTTAATCATAACAAACAGTGGACAAGTGTTTAATGTTTTAAGGTACAGAATGTTTATTTCAACAGAATATTGGCAAAGGTTATGGTTTTTGGCCTTACACCTACAAATTACATTTTCTCAAAAAGCTTCAAAAATCATTTTCAATCCATCCTACAATCATTTGCATTCCATGAGTTGAAGCCTCTTTGAGGTATTCCATAAAATAGTGCATGTTCCTTGTCTATGATCCCATGTTTGTATACTTATCCACCAAAACATTTCCAACTATAGCATTTGATAAATTAAATGTACATTAATTCTCTCGAGCACATGTTAACATGAATAAATAGCCTCTATAATGGAATTGCCTTGTAAAAATATTTTGAGACTATTAAGGAAGTAGGAAAATAGATCACCTTACTTGACATACAAATCTTGGGAGGATTTAATGAATAGATGCCATTACTTATCAAAATACAAACTTGTAGTCAAAGTAAATATAGATATAATTAATTATGTAATATTAAAACATTAAGTCTTAATATTATAAACTGACTTAAATAATAAAGTACTTTTATATCTCTATCCCCATATTCCTTGAACAAATAACTATATGTTTGGTATATTATAAATGATTAAGTTGTGATAGTGAATGTATGCAAAATGTTGTATGAATCCTTTATCTACTCTATAAGATAGAGGAATCCTAAGGAATAAATAAATCTTATTATGAGTATTTAGAAGTTTAAGTATTGAATATAAAATTGATTTGAGATGTCTTGGTCAATAACATCCTTTTCACAGTATGGATTTATATAGATAGTACTTGATTCATGATTTAAAATTTTATGGAATTAGCTATCTTATTAAGTTCATATGTAATTGTTCATGGAAGGATGTATTGCATTATGAGATTATTTGGAACTTATAAGGTAAATAATCAATCTTGCATAATTGTATAGTTACTTTGCGAGTCATGAATTCATATTTAATAATATTATTTATGAAATCAATAATCACATGTACATTTCAAAAAAATCATTACTGAATTTGGTATTGAAAATTGATTAAGTAATAACTTCTACATTTTGGCAATTGAACATCATATTCCTATATTTGAACCTTTCATTAAGTTCTTGATGAAATTGTTACATGGATGATTTATGCTAGTTATCCTTCTTTAAACTACAATATTTCCTTGGAATCATGTGAACCATGTTGATGTAAATCAAACTAGATACTCAATGATTCCATACATAAACTCACTAATCCAACAATAACATAAAATTTTCGTCAACTTTTTAAATGATGACTATCTATGAACTTGAAAAATCAACTCTTTTCACCATATGTGGACACAAGAGAAATGCCTTATTTAAACCAATGTTGACCTTTATGTTCAAGGGTATATAAGTTATTGAGGGTCAAAATGAGAAATATTTGGAATTAATACTTATGTAAGAGTACATTAAATAACTTAAGGTAACATTAAAATTTACCAAGAAAAATAACTAATAAGAAGAGTAAATCAACTACCTTGTCCCTTGAGCATGAAGTTCAAAAAATGAAGGTCTTTCAAATGAATAAATGTTTTAGTAATATAAATTATGACCATAGAGGAATCATGAAGGAAATCAAGAAGTTCTTTAAATTGGTCATTAATTTGAAAGGTTATAAAACCTTAGAACAACTAATTATCATTCTTATGTATCAAGAATCATTGTTATTCTTTGATTAAGTTATATTCACAAGTTTATTAACACTGAAAATTAATTAATTTTATAAATCTATTTATGAGGTTTCAAGTAAACCTGTTGTTGAATTATTTGTCTAGTTTTACAACTTTTATTAAGTCCTTATTGAAAGTAAATTATAATGATAAATATCAATTCTTTACTTTTGGAATAAAGTCTATTGATGTATGACAAAATGAATTATCAATATTACTTTGTTTTTCCAAAACAAAATCTTTTACTAATAGAATATCTTCCCTAGTTATGTTAAGTACAATTATGAATTGATAAAATTGATTTAATATCCTCTCTAAGAAAAATGATCAAGCATCTTTACTATACTTTACTTCATTATGTCCTAGAGAAGTATCTTTCCTTTGTTAATTTCTTTATTAGTTGTTATGCAAGTTTTTCTTTTCTAATAGATATGTAAATTTTGTAAATAAACATCCAAACTCAAACAAATCGTAGTGTTCAGTTTTTACGGTACCTTTGTGTCATGTTTACAAGTAATGTCATCGCATTGAACCAAGTACCTCATGCCTAACATAGCTACAAAAATGACATCTGGGCACTGTACCTCTAAATTAGCGGGGAGTAATAAGGGACATGTCGAAGTTAAATCCATAGGAAGGGAAAATCTCCTTGAATATCTCATTAAAAGGACTAACTAAAAAGAAAGGATCAGTTTATTAAATAGTTGTATGACACTCCTTAGAAAACCTTTTAAACTATCAATAGAAAACCTCGTTAGATAAATATATGTACTAGTTAAACCATTCACATATGAAAAAATTAAACATCAAACACTTCCAGGAGGTGTGTTTGCAAATTAGTTTCTTAGGAATTTCGTCACTATATCACTTGAGTGGGTGGAAATTGGTAAAGAACTGTCTGGGGAAACTGGGCCCTAGAAAGGGTTGTGTAGCCGCTCATAGTTGCATCAAACATAGTACAAGATAGAACTACATATTCGCATTCCCCGTGTCAGTCTCATCTGAAGGGGCACCTTGATCCCATGGATACAAGGTATGTAGGTAGTCTAAACAACGAAGGATGCCCCTACTACTCAAGTCCCTAGATATAGATTATTCTTTTACAATCAACATCATAATCTCAATCCTTAATTTAAAGGATTAACTAGATAACTAAAGAAGTCACCTGGTACTCAGAAGAATCCCTAGGCTGGATTACTTGTACTCGACTTTACCGAAATTAAGGTGTGTACAAGTTGATATTATGTATTACCTATTTGACATCCTCAGCATAGTGCTTGGGTAGACTATGGTCTCTAGGAATTGACTTATAAACCTGTATTGGTCCCAAAGGAGTCAGAAGTCTCTGGCCAGATGGTGCAGAAGCACCTCAAGACATTGAGGATCTAGAGGATCCCTCATATTTTCTATTGTGTCCAAATGTTATGTTGTAAGGCCTTCGAGCCATATTGAAAGATTGTATACGTGTCATTCCAGATTGTAAATGAATTGAAAGAGATTGTAACCGAACAAGTAGAATATAACCGATTGGCAGGGTGGTTGAGGAACGGTTCACCTTCCACCATCTGTAACTGCCAATGTATGAGTCTTTATATAGTTGGTCTCTGTTCGTGTAGAGGGAGAGAGAAGTGAACGAACAGACAGAGAGGAAGAACAAATCTGTATTAATATTTAGAAGAAGGAAATAAAGAGTTTCTGTCGTTTTGGTGTAACCCCTGGAATGTAGTTTGGAAGCATTCCACTGGTTGAGGTTTCTTCAAAACCAGTGGAATGTCTTCCTTAGGAGTAGATCTATTTATGTCCTATTAAGTTTTTAGTTATTCTCGTGTGTTCTGTTCGGTTACAATGTGCAGAGAAGGAATTAGCACTTCATGTGTATACAAATGTATGCGGAGTAGATACATCATATCGAGTCTATCGACTGTATATGGTGAATTCATAACGACACTGTCTGTATAGAGTACTGTCACTATCGGAAACACACAAATGCCTCCACCCGATGGTCAAACTCTCTCCGATGAATAGGGCCCGTCGCCCAGACTTACACCATCGGTGTAGCCTTTTCCTTGTTCACCGAACTACAAACTCACACCGATATGCCTTCCATCGGCGAGACTTCTTAGTTCTCACCTTGAAATACTTAATATCAATTTCTCCATCGGTCAGACTTCAACCGTCAGTGGAACTCGTTCGTTCTTTTCCGATGGCTCTCTCTATACCGATGACTCCACTCTATACATACAGTGTTGTTATGAATTCACCATATACACTCGATAGACTCGATACGATGTATCTACTCCGCATACATTTGTATACACATGAAGTGCTAATTCCTTCTCTGCACATTGTAACCGAACATAACACACGAGAATAACTAAAAACTTAACAGGACATAAATAGATCTACTCCTAAGGAAGACATTCCACTGGTTTCGAAGAAACCTCAACTAGTGGAATGCTTCCAAACTACATTCCAGGGGTTACACCAAAACGACAGAAACTCTTTATTTCCTTCTTCTAAATATTAATACAGATTTGTTCTTCCTCTCTGTCTATTCGTTCACTTCTCTCTCCCTCTACACGAACAGAGACCAACTATATAAAGACTCATACATTGGCAGTTACAGACGGTGGAAGGTGAACCGTTCCTCAACCACCCTGCCAATCGGTTATATTCTACTTGTTCGGTTACAATCTCTTTCAATTCGTTTACAATCTGGAATGACGCATATACAATCTTTCAATATGGCTCGAAGGCCTTACAACATAACATTTGGACACAATAGAAAATACGAGGGATCCTCTAGATCCTCAATGTCTCGAGGTGCTTCTGCACCACCAGATCATAATGATTTCTATCCTATTTAGCCCGTTTGGCTACCATATTTACTTATCCTATTTTGGATAGAGACTTGGTCCATTTGACCAACCAAGCCATTTGGCCATTATTTGATCTACCTCATATTGGGTAGTGATAAGGTCTATTAGGCCCAGTTCCATATGAACCTTTTTGCCCAAAGGATAGAAGAGCCCGATTTCGCTTAAGAATGTTCCATTTGAACATATGGCCCGTATTGTCTGAAGTTTTCTAGAGTTCCCAGTCAAAGTCTTGATATAATCCATATTAACATGTTAATTAGGTAATTTTTTTGAAAAATTGAATTTGGACCAAGCGGGTCCCTACATGTGGTATTAGAGAATTTAGGTTCAAACACTCGGCCTGGAGGCCTACTAACTTAAAAAGAAAAATAATTGGTATTTGAGATAAGAATTATAATAAATTTATTTACTATCAATTTACATGTAAAATCGTAGCAAATGGTAAATTACCTTTCTCCTTGTTTTTAGAATTAAAATGGCAAAAACCCAAAATTTGTGAAATTTACGTGGAAAGGAACCAGTCAACCAAGAATCAGCTAAAAACCCACCTAAGAATCCAAATGCTAGTATAGAAGTAATTATTAGCTTGTTGACAGAGCAGACAGATAAATTGAAAAACCTTGAGAAAACTATACAAGACTTCAAGGTTAGACAGGGACAATAGAAAATATTCTGGAACCTCAAGATGAACATCGAAATGAGGAAATACCCATAGCTCAAACAACTAGTGAGCCAAAGTTTCCTAGGTCTTGGTAGGAAACCACTATCTTAGATATCTCACAAGATCTTAAGAAGATAACTCCTCTAAAATTTGATGGTAAAAAAGTGAGAGATGCTGCAGAAGGATGGCTCATTGAAATAGAAAAATATTTTGAGTTAAGGAACAATTCAGAGAATATCAGAGCAACCTAGGGAGCTTATCAACTAGAGGGAGAAGCTATCAATTGGTGGATAAACATAAAGGAACAAATTTCTATTGAAAGGTAAACCTAACTTAGAGGTAGTGTGTGAACCACTTTTGTGAAAAGTGGCTCCCACAGCTATATTATGATGAAAAGATGACCGAGTTTCTAAATCTCAAACAAAGAAATCTCATAGTCCAACAATACTAGGATAGATTTGCAAAGCTATTAAAATATGTTCCTATCTATCAAAGGGATGAAATGTCTCAAGCAAGGAAATTTCTTTTGGGATTGAATACTGATATTGGGGCAAATGTGGACCCCTGAGAGCATGAACCAAGTCTTGGAGAAGGTGCTCAAATAGGAAAAGAAATTACAGGCACTATCAGTAGCAAAGCAAAACTTCTGGGAAAAACAATTTGCCTTCAAAAGGAAAATAGACAATATGTTGTTCTCAAAATTAGCTACGCTCATTTTTGTAGACAACCCCCATGAAACTTGTTTGTTTCATGATCTACACTCTAAGTTCACAAATCGAGACAAGATTCTCTTGGTCCCGTGTGAAGTCGTTTGACATCCTAAACTAGTTTACGACATTCCCTTGAATTGATTCCTCGACATTTGCAAAAATTGATTAAGTCGTAAATTGACCAAAATATCAAATTTGATCATTTTGGGGGTGTTAGTGAAATTTTGAACCTTTATATGCAAAGTCGGCCAAATTTGCCACTATTGCATATTCTATTGTTCACTTGTGTTAGGTCGGCACTTTTTGCCGTTTTCACATAGTTTTTCCTTTTAACATGAGCAAGGTCAGCATATTCTGCCGCCGTTACATGTTCTTGATCAAAATGCGCATGTGCAAAGTCAGCGGTTTCTATTGCTTTTGCATTTTGGAAAGCACCCTGTGAGGTCAGCGATTTTCACCACCTGCGTGAGGTCGATCTTCGAAATCACGAACTCTAGTGGCATTAATTGCCACTCGTGTTGGCATTAAGATCATGTCTTTCGAACCTTTTAAATGTGTTATTTAATTGTTTTTAGTCATTTCTTTTCTTCTAATGCTTCCTAGTCAATTCTTAGACCCTCCTTAAACTGCTCGACCGTGGTAACCTTGGATTCAAAATAGATTTCAAATCACCACCGTCAAGATTGGGGTTTTCGTTCTTTTTGATAGGTAAGTTTCTAAAAGAAAAGCATTGTTTTCATTTTTTCCTACTAGGGTTTTCTTCCTCTTGTTTGCTCACATTCTTGAAGAGTTTTATTGTTTGGATGATGTTCAAAGTTAATTGTCACATTTCTCTTGTTGTTTGATTCCTGGCCTTATTGTGATAACCCTAGTTTTTCCCAATACTTGTGCGTTGTCTAGGTCCTTTTGTTTGTGCCCTAGATTGAAAACTAGTAAATCCAAATGGTGATAATTACCGCTTGAGACACCTTCATAACCATTGTTGTATGTGTTGTCGGTGAATCTAACCGCTCGAACATGTTCATTGTGGTTGTCCCTGTGTAGTGGCGATGAAGTTTACCGCTCGAGTTCCTTCCATAAACTTGTGATCAAATGCGAAGTCGGCGCTTTTTTTCACTCATGCTATTGAAGACATCAAAATGTTCATGTACGAGCGAAAAAATTCGCCGCCCTTACACGAAAACCTTGAAATACTCCCATCCTATGTATTGTTGGCAAAATTTGCCACCAATACACATGATCTACGTTATGCAAATTTCTGACATGCAAAGGCAACCATTTTGGCCGACCTCGCACAACAAAATCACCAACCTGCAGAGGCGGCAAAATTAACCACCCTTACACTCAAGCATTACTCCGCCATGCAGGAGTGGTGATTTTTACTGCCCATGCATGTCTTCCTTCAAAATTTCCTAACATTGGGAAATCCTTGAAAATGATTCCCTTAGCCCGCTTTCGCCTAATTTCTCAACTTGCGTGCACTCAAGCCCTTCAACACATGTTTTCCTATCCATGATCATCGGATCGCGGTTATCCCAGTTTATCCATTCTTTCCCCTAATTGTGAGATCATGGCCTTTTGCAGTTCTCAACAAGTGTTCGTGGTAGACATTTCTTCCAAAGTTAATGTTAGAGCCATCTTTATCCAAAGCCAAGATCATCACTTTTTGTTATGGTTTCTCCTACAAAACTACTGAGATCATCACGTCATCCGAAGGAGTCTATCTTTCAAATGATTGGCCCATCTCCTAAGAAGGCCAAAGTAATGAAGCACAAGATAGCAGGGGTTTGATAATAGGAGCATGTACGTGAGAGTAAAGAAGGATGTTGGAAGCAATTACTCATGGAGACAGGTGATTCAATTCATAGTCATGACAATGAGAATGATGTGTTGTGCCACTTGTAGTCAAAGAGGAGCAGTTGTGTTTAGAGATGAGCAATCATGTATGGACAATGCAATAGACATTGGAGAGTGAATAGCAGTGACAATGGAAGTGGTACACAAAGATACTGAGTCATCAAACCTAGCAAATTAATCTTGAATTGGGTTTGTGGACTGATCATCATGAAGATGTGTGCAGATTAAGGGGAATGGCAGTTGATGAAAGCCGTCATGCCTTAGAATACTTTCATAGTTTCATATGTACTTTTCATTTAGTTTTAGACACTTTTACATGTACTTTTCTCATATGTAATTACATGTAAAAACATAGGAAGTCCCGAGTCAATAAGGACTCCTATTTTTGAATAAGTCAAAGTAGTTAGGTTTTTCCTAAATTTTCTCAAGGCCTCTCCCTATAAATAAAGAGGGCCTCTATTGTAAATATAATCTTTAATCTTAGGCAACAAAGTGCTGCCCAAATTGAGACTCAACTTTGAGACTTTGTGTTCAAATTGTATGATCAATTCCAATCAATAAAGAAGGCAAGTTTTGATATCAAACTTTGTGTTGAATCGAATTTGTATGAGTGAGGATGTACATATGGCATTCTTGCTGATTTCTCTTGTTGATTGATTGGATAAAGTGGTGCTTGGTTATTACGAATGGAGGGCGTTCAAGATAAGTTATATAAACTTTGTGTTATATTATTTCCTTGAATCTATGTGTGTTGAAAGCATTTCTCAGTGAAGGATTATAAAGACTTTGAGCTTGTAGTTGTTCACTTTGTATATGAATCGTGTTGAGAGCTTGTAGACTTTGTGCTATGATTTTCAATCACATTCGCGTGAATCAGTGGTGTTGTTAGTTGATAGACTTTGTGCTCCAATTGGTGATACAGTTACTTTTAAAATCTTTCTGGGGATAATTTGAAGACTTTGTACTTGAGATTATTCACTTTGTTTGTGAATCTTTTGTGAAGTTGAAAGACTTTGTGCTTCAACTTACAAGAATATTGTTGATTATTATTTAAGTGTAGAAGCATTATTGAATATTACCGTGAAACATTGTAAACATATTTTCTGAAAGAAGAGAAAAAGATGAATGTAACACACCACCAAAGCTAGTATTTAGTGTAAATAAGTTTGTAATAGTTAAAAGGGAACCTCCCCTTGCTGAGAGGAGAGATTTATCTCATTATACTATGGTTGATATAACAATTTTTCCATCAGTGAGTTGATGACAAAATATTCACCCAACAGTTTTTACTGACTCTACTAGGGATCGAACGTGCAATCAAGAGCCTCACGCTTTTGGTTGAAGCATACCGATCTCATCTATTGTAATATATTTTTGTTATATCTTCTCTAAAGTTTTATCAAGGAATATGGCTATCCCAGGTCCATGGGGAAATGCATTTGGTCCTTTAAAATTGACTCAACCTCTACATGAACTACCTCGGGGTTCATGTAGGAACTTTCCCAATTTCTACAGGGATGGTAAATAACATCCGGATGAGCACATTGTAGCTTTCTACATTGCATGTGGTGTTCTCAGAGTTGAGTATGAAGATGTTTCTATGAGACTGTTTGTAGAAACACTCCAAGGTGTTGCAGCTAATTGGTTCCTTCACCTTGCACCTGGAACTATCACTGGATGGAATACACTTCGAACTCAGTTTGAAGCCAGATTCAAGTCAGTAGAAGATGCTTATGCATTGTTGGCCCAAATTACTCAAATGAAAAAGGAACCGCATGAGTCCATGCGTGAGTTCGTGGCAAAGTTCAATAAGCTAAAGAACAGGATCCCAACTGTAGCTCAACCTACAGCTGAGAACCTTAAATGCTTCTTCATCAATTCACAATTGACGGAAGTAAGTTTTCTTTTATGAAGAGCAGCACCAGCTGATCTTGTAATTGCTCAAAGTTTGGCAGTTGAAGTGGAGGATGATTTGATCTTATCAGGAAAGTTGAAGAAGGATTCTATTGGGTCTAATGAGCAGCCCTTTTTGGCTCTATCTTCTAGAAGCGCTATGGATCCTACAGTGCAAAAGTTGGCTGATGAGCTATTAGCTTTGAAAGAACATGTATCACAAAATTTGTCCATTCCCCTCTACAAGGACATACCAAGGAGAACTTCTCTCAATGCTCTGAATTACCAAGGCAATGCTTCAAGGGACCAGAATCAAAACAGGTTTCCTCCACAACAAGGAATACTTGCTTTGGAAGCACCACCTGTGGATGCAGCAATCTTCTATTATGAATCAGAGCAAGACAATCTTCTTCAATCAGAATATGATCTAGGAGAAGATGATGCTAATCTTTTCATGGAAGGTAAAGAGCAGTTAGCTGGTGACTCTACCACCGAGTTCTTGAACTTGGAAGGTGAGATGAAACAAGAAGAAGATGCTTTTGATGAATCTTATGATGTTCTCACATGGTCACAAAATCAATTTAATCATCAATATGTGGCTGGTGACAACCAAGTAAGTAGATCAGATCTTCCTACTTCATCCCTTGTTCCTAAGACCAGTACCCCCAATGAAAAACCTCAAAATGAGAGTTTTTCATCTTCTGTAGCAAGTCCATATCAGCTTGTTGATATCATAGATCATGCTGAGGAGACAAAGATTCAAATGCTTGAGGCAAGAATACTTGTTAAAGGTATTATGTAGGAGGATCATCCCGAAAGGGAGGCCAAGTACACAGTGATAAAATCTGAGTATCCAAAGAATCAGATTCTCTTTGAGTTTTCTGATATAGATACTTACTTCTTGATCTCTAATGAAGATCCTAATTATTGGATAATGCTTCAAATGGAGGTTTAGAAATAGATGGATCATTCCCTTCAAGTGAAGGAATTTTGCAACTAAAAGGAAATAAAACTTCCAAATGATTGGTTTCTCTGAAAAAATTTTTTAATGAGCATGATCGCTTTGTCAAACGACAAAGACAGTTTGGACCAAATTCATCAACGTCAGTTAGGCAATTCAATCTGGCTACAAAAGAAGATCCTAGAATGACAAACACTGGGAAGTGTTACTCTTTCAACAATAAAAGAAAAAGAAGTGGAACATCTTTTCTACTGCCTCACAGCAGACATCATCTGAAGCTTTTCTCAAAGTGAAGTGACACATAAGTTTTCATATTTTTGTAAAATTTTTGTGTCTTTTTCGTTTTAATCTTTTTGTGTTTTTGATTAGTTTTTTGGTGTCTTTTTTTTAGCTTGACTCTATAGCCCAATGGCATGGATGAAGGCACTTAGAGACTGGATTCTACTCCCTTCAATCATTTCAAAGTTCAATCGAAGGAAGTTCCCTAGTTAGAGCCAGCTTTTGTTCTCAAAATCAGCTACGCTTGTTTTTGTAGACAACCCCCACGAAACTTGTCTGTTTCGTGATCTACACTCTAAGTTCACAAATCGAGACAAGATTCTCTTGGTCCCGTGCGAAGTCGTTTGACATCCTAAACTAGTTTGCGACATTCCCTTGAATCGATTCCTCGATATTTGCAAAAATTGATTAAGTCCTAAATAGACCAAAATATCAAATTTGATCATTTTGGGGGTGTTAGTGAAATTTTGAACCTTTATATGCAAAGTCGGCCAAATTTGCCACTATTGCATATTCTATTGTTCGCTTGTGTTGGGTCGGCACTTTTTGCCATTTTTACATAGTTTTTCCTTTTAACATGTGCAAGGTCGGCATATTCTGCCGCCGTTACATGTTCTTGATCAAAATGTGCATGTGCAAAGTCGACGGTTTCTACTGCTTTTGCATTTTGGAAAGCACCCTGTGAGGTCGGCGATTTTCACCACCTGAGCAAGTTCGATCTTCGAAATCATGAACTCCAGTGGCATTAATTGCCACTCGTGTTGGCATTAAGATCATGTCTTTCGAACCTTTTAAATGTGTTATTTTGTTGTTTTTAGTCATTTCTTTTCTTCTAATGCTTCCTAGTCAATTCTTAGACCCTCCTCAAACCGCTCGACCGTGGTAACCTTGGATTCAAAATAGATTTCAAATCACCACCGTCAAGCTTGGGGTTTTCATTCTTTTTGATAGGTAAGTTTCTAAAAGAAAAGCATTGTTTTAATTTTTTCCTACTAGGGTTTTCTTCCTCTTGTTTGTTCACATTCTTGAAGAGTTTTATTGTTCGGATGATGTTCAAAGTTAATTGTTGTGTTTCTTTTGTTGTTTGATTCCCAGCCTTGTTGTGATAACCCTAGTTTTTCCCAATTCTTGTGTGTTGTCTAGGTCCTTTTGTTTGTGCCTTAGATTGAAAACTAGTAAATCCAAACAGTGATAATTACCACTTGAGACACCTTCATAACCATTGTTGTATGTGTTGTTGGTGAATCTAACCGCTCGAACATGTTCATTGTGCTTGTCCTTGTGTAGTGGCGGTGAAGTTTACCACCCGAGTTCCTTCCATAAACTTGTGATCGAATGCGAAGTCGGCACTTTTTTCCACTCATGCTATTGAAGACATCAAAATGTTTGTGTACGAGGGGCAAAATTCATCGCCCTTACACGAAAACCTTGAAATACTCCCATCCCATGAATTGTCGGCAAAATTCGCTGCCAATACACATGATCTACCTTATGCAAATTTCTGACATGCAAAGGCGGCCATTTTGATTGACCTCGCACAACAAAATCACCAACCTGCAAAGGCGGTAAAATTAACCGCCCTTACTCTCAAGCATTACTCCAACATGTAGGAGCGGCGATTTTTGCCGCCCGTGCATGTCTTCCTACAAAATTTCGTAACACTGGGAAATCCTTGAAAATGATTCCCTTGGCTCGCTTTCGCCTGATTTCTCGACTTGCACGCGCTCAAGCCCTTCAACACATGCTTTCCTGTCCATGATCATCGGATCACAGTTATCCCAGTTTATCCATTCTTTCCCCTAACTGCGAGATCATGGCCTTTTGCAGTTCTCAACAAGTGTTCGTGGTAGACATTTCTTCCAGAGTTCGCTCCAGAGTTAATGTTAGAACCATCTTCATCCAAAGCCAAGATCATGACTTTTTGTTATGATTTCTCCTACAAAACTGTTGAGATCATCACGTCATCTGAAGGAGTCTATCTTTCAAATGATTGGCCCATCTCCTAAGAAGGCCAAAGTAATGAAGCAGAAGATAGCAGGGGTCTGATAATAGGAGCATGTACGTGACAATAAAGAAGGATGTTGGAAGCCATTACTCATGGAGATAGGTGATTCAATTCATAGTCATGACAATGAGAATGATGTGTTATGCCACTTGTAGTCAAGGAGGAGCAGTTGTGTTTAGAGATGAGCAATCATGTATGGACAGTGCAATAGACATTGGAGAGTGAATAGCAGTGACAATGGAAGTGGTACACAAAGATGCTAAGTCATCAAACCTAGCAAATTACTTGGACTGATCATCATGAAGATGTGTGCAGATTATGGGGAATGGGAGTTGATGAAAGCCGTCATGCCTCTTTTGTAGTTTCATATGTACTTTTCATTTAGTTTTAGACACTTTTACATGTACTTTTCTCATATGTAATTACATGTAAAAACATAGGAAGTGCCAAGTCAATAAGGACTCCTATTTTTGAATAAGTCAAAGTAGTTAGGTTTTTCCTAAATTTTCTCAAGGCCTCTCCCTATAAATAAAGAGGGCCTCTATTGTAAATATAATCTTTAATCTTAGGCAACAAAGTGCTGCCCAAATTGAGACTCAACCTTGAGACTTTGTGTTCAAATTGTATGATCAATTCCAATCAATAAAGAAGGTGAGTTTTGATATCAAACTTTGTGTTGAATCAAATTTGTATGAGTGAGGATGTACATATGGCATTCTTGCTGATTTCTCTTGTTGATTGATGGGATAAAGTGGTGCTTGGTTATTACGATTGGAGGGCGTTCAAGATAAGTTATATAAACTTTGTGTTATATTATTTCCTTGAATCTATGTGTGTTGAAAGCATTTCTCAGTGAAGGATTATAAAGACTTTGAGCTTGTAGTTGTTCACTTTGTATATGAATCGTGTTGAGAGCTTGTAGACTTTGTGCTATGATTTTCAATCACATTCGCGTGAATCAGTGGTGTTGTTAGTTGATAGACTTTGTGCTCCAACTGGTGATACGGTTACTTTTAAAATCTTTCTGGGGATAATTTGAAGACTTTGTACTTGAGATTATTCACTTGGTTTGTGAATCTTTTGTGAAGTAAGTTGAAAGACTTTGTGCTTCAACTTACAAGAATATTGTTGATTATTATTTAAGTGTAGAAGCATTATTGAATATTACCGTGAAACATTGTAAACATCTTTTCTGAAAGAAGAGAAAAGGATAAATGTAACACACCCCCAAAGCTAGTATTTAGTGTAAATAAGTTTGTAATAGTTAAAACAGAACCTCCCCTTGCTGAGAGGAGAGATTTATCTCATCATACTGTGGTTGATATAACCATTTTGTTGTCAGTGAGTTGACGACAAAATATTCACCCAACAGTTTTTGGTGACTCTGTTGGGGATCGAACGTGCAATCAAGAGCCTCACACTTTTGGTTGAAGCATACCGGTCTCATCTATTGTAATATATTTTTGTTATATCTTCTCTAAAGTTTTATCAAGGAATATGGCTATCCCAGGTCCATGGGGAAATGCATTTGGTCCTTTGAAATTGACTCAACCTCTACATGAACTACCTCGGGGTTCATGTAAGAACTTTCACAAGTTCTACAGGGTTGGTAAACAACATCTGGATGAGTACATTGCAGCTTTCTACATTGCATGTGGTGTTCTTGGAGTTGAGTATGAAGATGTTTCTATGAGAAAGTTTGTAGAAACACTCCAAGGTGTTGCAGCTAATTGGTTCTTTCACCTTGCACCTGGAACTATCACTGGATGGAATACACTTCGAACTCAGTTTGAAGCCATATTCAAGTCAGCAGAAGATGCTTATGCATTGTTGGCCCAAATTACTCAAATGAAAAAGGAACCGCATGAGTCCATGCATGAGTTCGTGGCAAAGTTCAATAAGCTAAAGAACAGGATCCCAATTGTTGTTCAACCTACAGCTGAGAACCTTAAATGCTTCTTCATCAATTCACAATTGCCAGAATTAAGTTTTCTTTTACAAAGAGCAGCACCAGCTGATCTTGCAATTGCTCAAAGTTTGGCAGTTGAAGTGGAGGATGATTTGATCTTAGCGGGAAAGTTGAAGAAGGATTCTATTGGGTGTAATGAGCAGCCCTTTTTGGCTCTATCTTCTAGAAGCACTATGGATCCTATAGTGCAAAAGTTGGCTAATGAGCTATTAGCTCTGAAAGAACAGGTATCACAGAATTTGTCCATTGCCCTCTACAAGGACATACCAAGGAGAACTTCACTCAATGCTCCGAATTACCAAGGCAATGCTTCAAGGGACCAGAATCAAAACAGGTTTCCTCCACAACAAGGAATACTTGCTTTGGAATCACCACCTTTGGATGTAGCAATCTTCTATTATGAATCAGAGCAAGACAATCTTCTTCCATCAGAATGTGATCAAGGAGAAGATGATGCTAATCTTTTCACAGAAGGTGAAGAGCAGTTAGCTGGCGACTCTACCACTGGGTTCTTGAACTTGGAAGGTGAGATGAAACAAGAAGAAGATGCTTTTGATGAATCTTATGATGTTCTCACATGGTCACAAAATCAATTTAATCATCAATATGTGGCTGGTGACAACCAAGTAAGTAGATCAGATCTTCCTACTTCATCCCTTGTTCCTAAGACTAGTACCCCCAATGAAAAACCTCAAAATGAGAGTTTTTCGTCTTCTATAGAAAGTCCATATCAGCTCGTTGATATCATAGATCATGCTGAGGAGACAAAGATTCAAATGCTTGAGGCAAGAAAACCTGTTAAAGGTATTATGCAGGAGGATCATCCTGAAAGCAAGGCCAAGTACACAGTGATAAAATCTGAGTATCCAAAGGCTCAGATTCTCTTTGAGTTTTCTGATATAGATACTTACTTCTTGATCTCTAATGAAGATCCTAAGTTATTGGATAATGCTTCAAATGGAGGTTTAGAAATAGATGGATCATTCCCTTCAAGTGAAGGAATTTTGCAACTAAAAGGAAATAAAACTTCCAAAGGATTGGTTTCTTCGAAAACACTTTTTAATGAGCATGATCGCTTTGTCAAACGACGAAGACAGTTGGGACCAAATTCATCAGCGTCAATTGGGCAATTCAATCTGGCTGCAGAAGAAGATCCTAGAATGACAAACACTGGGAAGTTTTACTCTTTCAACAATAAAAGAAAAAGAAGTGGAACATCTTTTCTGCTACCTCACAGCAGACATCATCTGAAGCTTTTCTCAAAGTGAAGTGACAGATAAGTTTTCATATTTTTGTATAGTTTTTGTGTCTTTTTCATTTTAGTCTTTTTGTGTTTTTGATTAGTTTTTTGGTGTCTTTTTCTTTTAGCTTGACTCTATAGCCCAATGGCATGGATGAAGGCACTTAGAGACTAGATTCTACTCCCTTCAATCGTTTCAAAGTTTGATCGAAGGAAGTTCCCCAGTTAGAGACAGCTATTCTCAAAATCAGCTATGCTCATTTTTGTAGACAAGCCCCACGAAACTTGTCCGTTTCGTGATCTACACTCTAAGTTTGCAAATCGAGACAAGATTCTCTTAGTCCCATATGAAGTCGTTTGACATCCTAAACTAGTTTGCGACATTCCCTTGAATTGATTCCTCGATATTTGCAAAAATTAATTAAGTCGTAAATTGACCAAAATATCAAATTTGATCATTTTGGGGGTGTTAGTGAAATTTTGAACCTTTATATGTAAAGTCGGCCAAATTTGCCGCTATTGCATATTGTATTGTTCACTTGTGTTGGGGCGGCACTTTTTGCCATTTTTACATAGTTCTTCCTTTTAACATGTGCAAGGTCAGCATATTCTACCGCCGTTAATGTTCTTGATCAAAATGCGCATGTGCAAAGTCGGTGGTTTCTACTGCTTTTGCATTTTGGAAAGCACCCTATGAGGTCGGCGATTTTCACCGCCTGAGCGAGGTTGATCTTCGAAATCATGAACTCCAGTGGCATTAATTGCCACTCGTGTTGGCATTAAGATCATGTCTTTCGAACCTTTTAAATGTGTTATTTCATTGTTTTTAGTCATTTCCTTTCTTCTAATACTTCCTAGTCAATTCTTAGACCGTCCTCAAACCGCTCGACCGTGGTAACCTTGGATTCAAAATAGATTTCAAATCACCAACGTTAAGCTTGGGGTTTTCGTTCTTTTTGACAGGTAAGTTTCTAAAAGAAAAGCACTGTTTTAATTTTTTCCTACTAGGGTTTTCTTCCTCTTGTTTGTTCACATTCTTGAAGAGTTTTATTGTTCGGATGGTGTTCAAAGTTAATTGTCATGTTTCTTTTGTTGTTTGATTGCCAGCCTTGTTGTGATAACCCTAATTTTTCCCATTACTTGTGCGTTGTCTAGGTCCTTTTGTTTGTGCCCTAGATTGAAAACTAGTAAATCCAAATGGCGATAATTACTGCTTGAGACACCTTCATAACCATTGTTGTATGTGTTGTCGGTGAATCTGACCACTCAAACATGTTCATTGTGCTTGTCCCTGTGTAGTGGCAGTGAAGTTTACCACCCGAGTTCCTTCCATAAACTTGTGATTGAATGCGAAGTCGGCGCTTTTTTTCACTCATGCTATTGAAGACATCAAAATGCTCATGTACGAGCGGCAAAATTCACTGCCCTTACATGAAAACCTTGAAATACTCCCATCCCATGTATTGTCGGCAAAATTCGCCGCCAATACACATGATCTACCTTATGCAAATTTCTGACATGCAAATGCGGCCATTTTGGCCGACCTCGCACAATAAAATCACCAACCTACAGAGGTGGTAGAATTAACCACCCTTACACTCAAGCATTACTCTGACATGCAGGAGCGGCAATTTTTGCCGCCCGTGCATGTCTTCCTTCAAAATTTCCTAACACTAGGAAATCCTTGAAAATGATTCCCTTGGCCCACTTTCACCTGATTTCTCAACTTGTGCGCACTCAAGCCCTTCAACGTGTGCTTTCCTATCCATGATCATCGGATCGCAGTTATCCCAGTTTATCCATTCTTTCCCCTAACTGCAAGATCATGGCCTTTTGCAGTTCTCAACAAGTGTTCGTGGTAGACATTTCTTCTAGAGTTCGCTCCAGAGTTAATGTTAGAGACATCTTCATCCAAAGCCAAGATCATGACTTTTTGTTACGGTTTCTCCTACAACACTATTGAGATCATCACGTCATCCGAAGGAGTCTATCTTTCAAATGATTGGCCCATCTCCTAAGAAGGCCAAAGTAGTGAATCACAAGATAGTAGGTGTCTGATAATAGGAGCATGTACGTGATAGTAAAGAAGGATGTTGGAATCCATTACTCATGGAGACAGGTGATTCAATTCATAGTCATGACAATGAGAATGATGTGTTGTGCCACTTGTAGTCAAGGAGGAGTAGTTGTGTTTAGAGATGAGCAATCATGTATGGACAGTGCAATAGACATTGGAGAGTGAATAGCAGTGACAATGGAAGTGGTACACAAAGATGCTGAGTCATCAAACCTAGCAAATTACTCTTGAATTGGGTTCGTGGACCGATCATCATGAAGATGTGTGTAGATTATGGGGAATGGGAGTTGATGAAAGCTGTCATGCCTTAGAATACTTTCGTAGTTTCATATGTACTTTTCATTTAGTTTTAGACACTTTTACATGTACTTTTCTCATATGTAATTACATGTAAAAACATAGGAAGTCCCAAGTCAATAAGGACTCCTAGTTTTGAATAAGTCAAAGTAGTTAGGTTTTTCCTAAATTTTCTCAAGGCCTCTCCCTATAAATAAAGAGGGCCTCTATTGTAAATATAATCTTTAATATTAGGCAACAAAGTGCTGCCCAAATTGAGACTCAACTTTGAGACTTTGTGTTCAAATTGTATGATCAATTCCAATCAATAAAGAAGGCAAGTTATGATATCAAACTTTGTGTTGAATCAAATTTGTATGAGTGAGGATGTACATATGGCATTCTTGTTGATTTCTCTTGTTGATTGATTGGATAAAGTGGTGCTTAGTTATTATGATTGGAGGGCGTTCATGATAAGTTATATAAACTTGTGTTATATTATTTCCTTGAATCTATGTGTGTTGAAAGCATTTCTCGGTGAAGGATTATAAAGACTTTGAGCTTGTAGTTGTTCACTTTGTATATGAATTGTGTTGAGAGCTTGTAGACTTTGTGCTATGATTTTCAATCACATTCATGTGAATCAGTGGTGTTGTTAGTTGACAGACTTTGTGCTCCAACTAGTGATATGGTTACTTTTAAAATCTTTCTGGGGATAATTTGAAGACTTTGTACTTGAGATTATTCACTTGGTTTGTGAATCTTTTGTGAAGTAAGTTGAAATACTTTGTGCTTCAACTTACAAGAATATTGTTGATTATTGTTTAAGTGTAGAAGCATTATTGAATATTACCGTGAAACATTGTAAACATCTTTTCTGAAAGAAGAGAAAAGGATGAATTTAACACACCCCCAAAGCTAGTATTTAGTGTAAATAAGTTTGTAATAGTTAAAAGGGAACCTTCCCTTGCTGAGAGGAGAGATTTATCTCATCATACTGCGGTTGATATAACCATTTTGCCATCAGTGAGTTGACGACAAAATATTCACCCAACACAATAGGAGCAACAAAGAAGCTTAGAAAAATAAGAGGAGAGACTGGGGTAGAACAGAAGCTACTGGTAATCAAAATCACAGGAACAATTACAATGGTAATGCTAGAAGGAATGATTGGAATGCACCACCTCAAAATTCTAATGGACCCCCTGGTGGATGTTTTATGTATGGAGGCATTCATTATGCAAGGGATTGGTAAGAAAGGAATGGATCCAATCAGCCACATCAACCCTGGCAACATCAAATACATGTTGCCTTTAGGAATCGACAGACTCACCATCAAAATGTACCCATAGAGATAAAAGGTATGCTTTTTGGTAAATCCATCACTATTTTGATAGATACTGGTTCTTCCAAAAAATTTATTTCCCTAGAATTGGTAAGAAAAATGTCTTTACAAACTAAGAATATGGAATCGTCATGGATGGTTCAGTATGGAGACAAGGCTACATGCATGTATGTAAGAGGAGCCCTCATTAACTTTCTTGACTAGAAACCAAAGTCAACTTATGTCAAACCCCTGGGAGCTTATGATGTCATAATTGAAATAAGTTTGCTAACAAGACATAAGGCTAATATAGATTGCTATAGCAAGGTGATGGAGTGTGTAGATGATAAGGGGTATAGGGTTAGGATCCAAGGGAATTAGAAACCTATATCAATGGAGACCATTTCTTCTATGCAATTAAACAAGGCAAGGCAAAAATGAGGAAATCAGGTATTCTTAGTATCTTTAGATGAAGGGAGAAGAGAAAGAGGCCCCTACCTTTGAGAATAGCATGTTCTTTTTGGACTACAAGGATGTGTTTCCTGAAGATCTACCTAGGTTACCTCCTAAAAGGGAATTCAATTTTTCAATCGATATACTTCCCAGAACTGCACGTATATCCAAAGCCCCATATGGGATGAACACCACAGAACTCCCAAAGTTGAAAATACAGTTGCAAGAATTGCTAGAGAAGCGTTTGATAAAGCCTAGTGTATCACCTTGGGGAGCACCAGCCATATTTGTAAAGAAGGATGGGACACTAAGGTTGTACTACCATGAGAAACATATATCCCTTATCTCGCATTGATGATCTATTTGACCAAATGAATGGAGCCTCAGTGTTCTCCAAAATTGACCTTCACTCTGGCTATCACCAGTTAAGGATAAAAGAAGAGGACATCCCAAAAATAGAATTTAAGACTAGGTATGGCCACTATAAATTTATGGTAGTTCTATTTGGGTTAACAAATTCTCCAACTGCCTTTATGAATCTAATGAACAGTGTGTTCCATGATTTTCTAGATAAGTTTGCAATTGTGTTTCTGGATGACATCCTAATATATTCCAAGGATGAAGAGGAACACTTAACTCATCTACAGGAAGTCTTACAAAGGCTACAGAAGCATAAGTTGTTTGGGAAGTTATCCAAATGCTCCTTCTTTGAAAGGAGGGTTCACTATTTAGGGAATATCATTCCATCCAAGGGTATAGGAGTAGATCCTGATAAAATAAAAGCCATCACCGAATGGCCTATACCTACAAATGTGACCGAAGTGAGAAGTTTTATGGGGTTGGCAAGGTACTATAGGAGGTTTGTGAAAGATTTTTCAAGGATAGCCAACCCAATCACATCTTTGCAAAATAAAAATAAAAAGTTCATTTGGACTAAGCAGTGCGATAAGGTGTTCCAGGTACTGAAAGAAAGGCTAACGTCACCCCTGATTCTAAATGTTCCTGACCCTAATGGTACCCTCACAGTAGTAACAGATGCATCCACAGAAGGATTAGGAGAAGTTCTTTTCCAAGAGGAAGGAGTAGTGGCATATGAATCACAAAAACCAAAAATCCATGAAGTCAATTACACTCTCCGTGACCTTGAACTTGTAGCCATAGTTCATGCCTTGCAAAAATGGAGACATTTCTTGTTGGGAAAACTGTTTGAGATTAAAACAAAACATCAAGGACTAAAATATATGTTCACTCAACCTCATTTAAATACAAGAAAGAGGTGGTTAGAGTTCCTAAGTGAGTATGATTTTAAGATTGAATATATCAAGGGGAAAGAAAACAGGGTGGTTGATGCTCTCAACAAAAGGAGACACATAATGGCCTTATCCAACTTGCACATATACCTAAAGTAACAAGTACTCTCTGAGCAAAAACATGACCGTTGGTACGCTCAGGTTAAAGCATCCTTTGCTAATATTTCGGTGGAACCTAAGTACTTGGGTTACACTTTTGATCTCAATGGGCTAATGAGGTACTAGGGAAGAATATACATTCCTAATAATGTGGAACTAACGGGTATGATCCTAACAGAGGCACATAATGCTCCATATTCAAAGCATTTGGGGGTAAATAAGATGTATGCAGATCTCAAAAAACTATATTTCTGGCCAGGAATGAAGAAAGATGTGGTAGACATAGTTGCTAGATGTCTAGAATCTTAGAGGGTTAAGGCAGAACATGTGCATCTGGCAGGACTTCTTTATCCGCATGATGTACCATGCTATAAATGGCAAGTCATAGGTATGGGTTTTGTCCAAGGGCTACCGATGACATCTCATAAGCATAATTGTATTTTGATAGTAGTGGATAAACTCACCAAGGTATCCCACTTCATACCAGGAAACCTCACAGATGATGCACTTGCGGTAGCAAAAATGATCATAAAGGAAATTTTTTAGATTACATGGAATTCCCAAGAAAATCATCTATGATAGAGACATAAAGTTCACTTCTAGATTTTGGACCATAGTGTAGGTTGCCTTAGGAACACAGTTGAACTTTAGCATAGTCTATCATCCTGAGATGGATGGCCAAATAGAAAGAACCAACCAAATTTTGAAAGACCTTCTTCATATGTATTGTATGTATCAACAAGCTAAATAGGAGGAATATTTGCCATTAATTGAGTTCATATATAACAACTCCTTCCAAGTAGCTATAGGTATGTCACCCTTTGAAGCTCTCTATGGGAGACCTTGTCGAACACCCTTGAGTTGGGAAAAACTAGAGGATAGGATCCTAGTTGACCCTAAAATGTTGAAAGATATGGATAACCAGGTGCAACTTATCCGATAGAGGTTGAAGGAAGCCTCAGATCACCAGAAAAGTTATACAGATAAGAATAGAACACCCAGAAGATTTCAAGTTGGTGAAAAGGTGTTTCTTAGAGTTTGACCTCATAAAAGTTCCATCTCTTTTGGAAGGAAGTCGAAGCTAGCTCTTCACTTTGTTGGGCCTTTTGAAGTGCTTGGGGAAATCAATCCTATAGCTTACCACTTGGCCTTACCTCCAGTACTGAGCTAAATTCATGATGCATTCCATGTGTCCTTGTTAAAAAGGTATATACTTGACCCTAAGGATGTTCTTAATTGGAACACCCTGTAGGTGGAAGAACTCAGTATAATAACAATATTGCCATGCAGAATCATCGAGAGGCACTAGTTCTAGCTCCACAAAAGGATAGTGGACCAATCTAAGGATCAGTGGGACTAATACTCACTTGAGAACGCTACATGTGAAGACACAGTGGAAATCTAGTAGCTCTATCCGCACTTATTTTGAAAACTCTAGTTAATTTGTAAACTCATCAAAAACTTTAGATTTTTCTTAAAGACAATGATGTGTATACAATTATGCTTAGATGATACTCTTTGATTTCTTGATCTATGATAAACTAATTAATCTACTTTGTTGAAGGATGGATTTTAAGGTAGGCAAGTATACTGATGGTAAATGATGCTTTATTCTATGGACTTATATGTATATGCTTATATTTTGACCTTAATTTTCTATTTCTAACACGCATCAAGACAATGCATAAATTTAGGTGGGGAGGATGTCACAACCTAGTTTTATAATAATTGAGTTCTAAATTTGTTTAGAATACTATGTCTATTGTATGTATTATATTTTTTTCAAATATTCAAATCTTATTAACACACATAAAAGCTAATAAATTTAAATAATATATATAGTCTCATTAAAAACAAATAATTAAAATAGTGATGATAATAAATAAATGGTTTTTGTTTTATCCCAATTTAAAATTCTAAACAAGGGTACACTTCTAGAAAAATAGATAAATGAGGTTCAACTCCCCATTTTCCAAGTCAATAACACTTATTGATAATTGGAGGTTTCCACATGAATTTATAACAAATGGAAAATTTGAAAGAAAATATTTAAAATTAAATGAGTCCTTTTCCACTAAAATTTATGGCAATTTGGAAAATGGAAAAGAAACATTTATTGAGAAGACTTGATTTTTCTCCATAAGGGTTGACTTTTTCTATAAATAGGATGGATGGAGGAAGAAGGGACACATTTGGATTTGGTTGGATTGCTGGAGCATTCTATAAGAGCAAGGTCCTTCCATAAATTTTATTTCTTGTCTTTTTGAATTCTTGTTAATAGTCCATTTTGAATTCATGAGTTTTATGTTTTTTTTCCAATTTAGTATTGGACTCATTTTGATGGAATGTCTTAAAATATTTTGCTCATGAATCCAATATTCTGATTTAATTGTTGTTTGTATTAGTTAACTAACCTAGATTAGTGTACAAAGAAACTTTATTACAATTTGAAATCATTCAAAAGAGAATTTGTGCAATAGTTTTTGTAAGAATTTTAACCATGGTTTGAAAACATTCAAGAGAGAATTAGTGCTTAAGTTTTGCAATTGGAAGTGGCATTTACAACTGCAATGTCTAAAAAATTCCCTCACCATTAGGCTGGTTTGGAAGTCCATACCCTATTCCATAGCCTCATACAGGCACAAACAAGGAGGACACTATCAAAGGTTGCAGAATTTTACTTTAAATCTGCCAATTATATTTGCTTGAAAGTTTCAAAAGCCTTTTTCAACAAATCCCTTTTGTGCATATCCTGCAATCACTGTTAGATGCATTCGGTCAAACAATTTGCTTTTTTTTTGCTTGATGTATGTGTATACCCTGTTCCAAACATCCCCACACTGACCAGGCAGGGAGGATGCTGGCACCGATAGGGAGGGTTCTGACAAAGGTTAATGAGTCAGTCTTTATACTTGCTAGATGCATTTGCTTAAAAGTCTCAAAGGAATTTTCAACGAATTCCTTTTGAACATACCCTACAATCCTAGCATTCCATGAGGTGACATTTCTTTGAGGGATTAGCAAACAGCTGACGTGTCTTGTCTATACTTCCTCATTTTGCATATATGTCTACCACAGTATTTCCAACTATAATATCTGACACAAATCTGCCTTGCATTATGCTTTGATGGATGTCCATACCCTATCTGAAATGCACCCATTTGGCATAGGTAGGAAGGACATTGGAAAAGGTTGAGGGATTTAGCTTTACGCCTACCAATTTGACTTGCTCGAAAGTTTCAAAAGCCTCTTTTGAAATCCTGCAATCATTACATTCCATGAGAAGACATCTCCCTAAGGCATTCTATCAAACAATTGATGTTCCTTGTCTATGCTACCACATATTGCATGCAAGTCTACCTCTGGCAAAATCCCCCTTCCGTTCTGCTTTGCTGGAAGTCCATACCCTATTCCTAAGTGCCATTTTGGCAAACACAAGGAAGACATAGTCCAAGGTTGTAGAATTTGACTTCACGCCTACCAATTACATTTGCTGAAAGTTTTTAAGGCCTTTGTAACAAATCCATTTTGTGTAGAATCTGAAATCTTGCATTCATTCCCTTGAGGCATTCTGTCAAACAGTAGACGTGCCTTGTCTAGGCTTCAACATTCAGCACGCATGTTACCAGGTCCCTTGCAATTATAGAATTTCCTCTTCGTTATGCTTTGAAAGAAGTCCATAACCTGTTTTTAATCGCCCATTTGGCATAGGCAAGAGGGAACGTTGGTAAAGGTTATGGTTTTTGGCCTTACACCTGCCAATTGCATTTTCTCGAAAAGCTTCAAAAAGCCTTTTCAATTCATCCTACAATCATTTGCATTCCATGAGTGGAAGCCTCTTTGAGGCATTCTGTCAAAAGGTGCATGTTCCTCATCTATGATCCCATGTTTGCATACTTATCCACCAGAATATTTCCAACTATAACATTTGATAAATTAAACGTACAGTAATTCTCTTGAGCATGTGTTAACATGGATAAATAGCCTCTATAATGGAATTGCCTTGTAAAAATATTTTGAGACTGCTAAATAAGTAGGAAAATGGATCACCTTACTTGACATACAAATCTTGGGAGGATTGAATAAATAGATGCCATTACTTATCAAAATACAACTTTGTAGTCAAAGTAAATATAGATATAATTAATTATGTAATATTAAAACATTAAGTCTTAATATTATTTATTGACTTGAATAATAAAATATTTTTATATCTCTATCCCCATATTCCTTTAACAAATAACTATATGTTTGATATATTATGAATGATTAAGTTGTGACAGTGAATGTATGCAAAATGTTTTATGAATCCTACGGAATAAATAAATCTTATTATGAGGATTTAGAAGTTTAAGTATTGAATATAAAATTGATTTTAGATGCAATGGTCAATAACATCCTTTTCATAGTATGAATTTATATAGATAATAACTGATTCATGATTTAAAATTTTATGAAATTAGCTATCTTATTAAGTTCATATGTAATTGTTCATGGAAGGATATATTGCATTAAGAGGTTATTTGGAACTTAGAAGGTAAATAATTAATCTTGCATAATTGTATAGTTACTTTGTGAGTCATGAATTCATATTTACTAATATTATTTATGAAATCAATAATGGCGTGTACATTTCAAAAAAATGATTATTGAATTTGATATTGAAAATTGATTAAGTAATAACTTCTACATTTTGACAATTAAACATCATATTCCTATATTTGAGCCTTTCATTAAGTTCTTGATGCAATTGTTACATGGATGATTTATGCTAGTGATCCTTCTTTAGACTAAGATATTTACTTGGAATCATGTGAACCATGTTGATATAAATCAAACTAGACACTCAATGATTACATACACAAACTCACTAATCCAGCAATATGATAAAAATTTAGTCAATTTTTTAAATTACAACTATCTATGAACTTGAAAAATCAACTCTTTTGACCATATGTGGACACACGCAAAATGCCTTATTTAAACAAATGTTGACCTTTATGAATGGGTATATAAGTTATTGAGTGTCAAAATGAGAAATTTTTGGAATTAATACTTATGTAAGAGTACATTAAATAACTTAAGCCAACATTAAAATTTACCAAGAAAAAATGAATATTAAGCAGAGTAAATGAACTACATTGTCCCTTGAGCATGAAGTTCAAAAAATGAAGGTCATTTAAATGAATGAATGTTATAGTAATATAAATTATGACTATAGAGGAATCATGAAGGAAATCGAAAAGTTATTTAAATTAGTCATTAATTTGGAAGGTTATAAAACCTTAGAACAACTAATTATCATTCTTATGTATCAATAATCATTGTTATTCTTTGATTAAGTTATATTCACAAGTTTATTAACAATGAAAATTAATTAATTTTATAAATCCATTTAGGGATTTTCAAGTAAACCTATTTTTGAATTATTTGTCTAGTTTTACAACTTTTATTAAGTCCTTATTGAAAGTAAATTGTAATGATTAGTATCAATTCTTTACTTTTGGAATAAAGTCTATTGATGTATGACAAATAAGTTATCAAGATTTCTTTGTTTTTCAAAAACATAATCTTTTACTGATAAAATATCTTTCCTAGTTCTGTTACGTATAATTATGAATTGATAAAATTGATTTAGTATCCTCTCTAAGCAAAATGAACAAGCATCTTTACTATACTTTACTCCATTATGTCCTAGAGAAGTATCTTTCCTTTGTTAATTTCTTTATTAGTTATTATCCAAGTTTTTCTTTTCTAATACATAGGTAAACTTTGTAAACAAACATCCAAACTTAAACAAATCGTAGTGTTTGGTTTTTATAGTACCTTTGTGTCACGTTTACGGATAATTTCGTCACATTGAACCAAGTATCTCACACGTAACATAGCTACAACAACGACATCTGGGCACCGTCCCTCTAAATTATCGAGGAGTAATAAGGGACATGTCGAAGTTAAATCTGTAGGAAAGAAAATTCTCCTCGAATATTTCATTAAAAATATTAACTAAAAAGAAAGGACAAGTCTATTAAAATAATTGTATGATGCTCCTTAGAAAACCTTTTAAACTATCAATAGAAAACCTTGTCGGACAAATATCCATACTAGGTAAACCATTCACATATGAAAAAATTAAATGTCAAACACTTCTGGGAGGTGTGTTTGTAAATTAGTTTCTTAGGAATTTCATCATTGTATCACTCGAGTGGGTGGCAGTCGGTGAAGAACTGTCTAGGGAAATTGGGCCCTAGAAAGGGTTGAGTACCTTCTCATAGTTGCATCAAACATAGTACAAGATAGAACTACATATTCGCATTCCCCATGTCAGTCGCATCTAAAGGGGGCCTTGATCCTGTGGATACAAGGAATGTAGGTAGTCTGGATGGGGAAGGATGCCCCCAGTACTCAGGTCCCTCAGATATAGAGTATTCTTTTACAATCAACTTCGCAATCTCAATCCTTAATCTAAAGGATTAACTAGATAACTAAAGAAGTCACCTGGTACTCAGAATAATCCTCAGGGTGGATTACTTGTACCCAACTATGCCTAAATTGAGATGTGTAGAAGTCGATATTATGTGTCCCCTAGTTGACATCCTCAACATAGTGCTTGGGCAAACTGTGGTCTCTAGGAAGTGACTCATGAACCCCTATTGGTCCTGAAGGAGTTAAAAGTCTTTGGCCAGAGCATAATGATTCTTGTCCTATTTAGCCCATTTGGCTGTTGTATTTACTTATCCCGTTTTGGATAGAGTCTTTCTCTGTTTGACCAACCAGGCCATTTGGCCATCATTTGATCTACCCCGTATTGGGTAGTGATAAGGTTCATTAGACCCGGTTCCATATGAACCTATTTGCCTAAAGGATATAAGAGCCCGGTTTGGCTTAAGAATGTTTCGTTTGAACATATGGCTCATATTGGCTGAAGTTTTCTTGAGTACCCAGTCAAAGTCTTCATATAATCCATATTAATGTGTTAATTAGGTAATTTGTATTGAAAATTAAAGTTTAGACCAAGTGGGTCCCTACAGAAAGTCATATTGGTAATAAAATCACTTGATTCCTAAAGATTTACATATTGATGTAGGGGCATCATGCTAGCCACATAAACTAGAATCCATTTCCTTGATCTATGATTTCAGAGTTCGAAGTTTGACCACCATTTGGTTTTGAAATCATTTAATCAAACCTCTATCCATGTTAATGGGCAACTAGAACATTAAAATGGGTGAACTCACAATAGTGTGTCCCACTTGTGGGACATCTTGATTTTTGCCTAAAATCACATATTTTTTAGAGAAATTAATGATTTAATCCTAGATGTGTTCCATCTAAGGAGGTTTGGTTGAAGGGGTTAGATAAAACCCCCTTAGATCAAATCCAATTGGATATAACCTCTCTAGGCTTAAATCAAGCTCTCTAGGCTTAAATCAAACCCTTGATGGAGTCTTCTCTACACCTATCAAAATGCTAACAAAAAATAATTTTGCTTCACCTTTTGGGGATCAAATGAAGTCATTTGAATTTTTAATTTTGTAAATATGTAACCCTTAGTATTACCTTTCCAAAAATTATAATATGTAGCATGTTTTCTTTAATATTATATTTTTAATTTTTTTTTTATAATGGATGTAGGTCTATTATGAAAAATAATGAGTCCCTGTCTTGGAACATTGTTAGAAACATCTCAAGAAAGTGCATTCCACTAAACATAGATATATTTATTTCAATGAAAAAAGAAAATTTTGTTTATATTTATATGCTAAGAGAAATGCATTATTAAATAAAATAGGTCTAACAAATTGTTAGTACTAATTCAAAAATTATTAATAAATGACATATTTATAAAAAAAATTACCCCAAAAATACATAGTGAGTTAATTTTTTAATTAACCTATGGTGTTGATTTTTTTCATAAAAATACCTACATTTATTCACTAATAAGTAACTAATTAATTATACAATAAAATTTCAAATATTTTAAATTTTTTTGAAATACATTTCCTCCCATAAATATAGTCATTGTAAAAATAATATAAAATTTAGGTTTTAAAAAAAGAATAAAGTAATATTTAATTTTTTTATTTTAGATTAATTATTTAATTAATATAAATGCAAGATGTTGATTTATTTTTAAAAAATTCCTACATTTATTGACTAATAAATAACTTCTTAATTATAGAATAAACATTAAAATATTTTTAAAAAAACTGAAACAAATTTCTACCCATACATAAATATAGTCATTGTCAAAATTTAAATTATACAAACAATAGTATATAATTTAAGCTTTAGAAACAAATTTTAATAAAAATATAATATTTTCATGCTAAAAATTTCTCTATCTCACTAAATATTCATAAATAGAGTGAATTAAATTTGTATTTAAAAACTCTTGGTATTATTGATATTTTAATGTGCATAGTTCACCTCTTTAAAATACCCATATTCTTTGGCAATGTCATTATGTTGATCTTATTTAAGAATGTATGCCCATGTCTCCAGAAAAGTTTGAATAACAAAATATAGCCAACTAAGATATTCCTATGAAATATAGGAATTCAAATCATAAGCTATTTGGAGAGAGCATACAAACTAATAGGGCCTCTCAGTATAATTCAATATTCCTATGAATATAGGAACTCAAATCATAAACTACTTCGAGAGAGCATACACACTAATAGAGCTTCTCATAGTGTAATTCAATATTCCTATGAAATATAAGAATTCAAATCATAACCTACTTGGAGAGAGCATACACACTAATAGGACTTCTCACAATGTAATTCAATATTCCTATGAAATATAGGAATTCAAATCATAAGCTAATACACAATAATAGGGCTTCTCACATACACACTAATAGGGCTTCTCACAGTGTAATTCCCATAGCTCCATGTTAAGGCACCTGAAAGCAATGTATTGTTGACGATGGATCCACCTTTGATCGTAACATTATACGATAACTTCTGGTTTAGAGATGAAAATGATAGTGTGTTTGGTTCAACTCTCACATGTATTTCAGAGGGTGCAGTTACAATAGCCTTGTATGTACTTTTCTCAACTCCTACATTAGTAACTGTTCTTGGAAATTTAGCTTTAAATTTTTTTCCTGGGGAAGTCACCACCACTATTGAAGGGTAGTTTAGTTCTCGTGCTCCATTTTTAGATCGGTTAAGTGTGCAACCACTGAAGCCTCCTGTCACCAAACGCAAAGACGTATCATTGTAACCTACCCTACAAAGCATATTGATGTAATCATCTACACCTGCATCATAAACAAGGCCTGGATTGATTGCCTTCAATGGATTAATCTGGCCAGCTCCATATCCAAATTCTGCATCCTCATTCCCAGCCAACGTTGCATCCATTACAGATGCTGCATCACAAGTTAAATTGTTACATATTTAGTTATGCCAAAACTGGTCATTGAATTTATAATGTAGCTTAATTGTTATAGAAATACTTGAGATATTCAAATAAGGGAATACCTGTAGTTATGAGAGCTGACTTTATAGCTGCAGGAGACCAATCCTTATGATAAGACTTAACAAACCCTGCAGCTCCTCCAGCATGAGGGCCTGACATGGATGTTCCTGACATTATAGTAAAGTTGGAGAACCTTGTGTCTTCTGAATAGCCAGTAAGTGATGTACTTGTTATGAAAGATGCCAAGATGGTCACACCTGGTGCAGTGATGTCTGGCTGATAACACATATCATTATATCATGTTATTGCCTATGGAACAATTATGGCTTATAATTATGCTTGCAACCATTTTGGGGTACAAAGTATTGAGAAAATATTTATACCTTGAGAATTTCAGGTATGATTGGATTGTAACCACGAGATGAGAATGGAGCCACTATTGGTGCAGGTGCTTTGGGAGTAGTAGTTTTTTGAATTCTTGCAACTGGAGAACTGGTGGATTGCAAATAAAAGTATAAGTAATAGTCTTCGATGGCTCTCAATGTATTTATTTTTATTCTAAAATTACAACTTTAAAGCAATTTACCTGGTTGATTTTATGTATGATAACACATTTTTCCCCTGTTTAGTAGATATATCTATCTCAGGGTTAAACCCGAACGAAGGTGTGTCAATACCATCAGCAATTAAAACAAGACCCGCACCACCAGCTAAGAAAACTGATAAATCTGGACCGTAGGTCTTGAGATAGCAAACAACTATCTTTCCTTTTACTTTTGTGCTATCCAGAGAACCTACCTCACAAGAACTACAAAATTCATAGAAATAATAAATTTTAATAATTTTTTAGAAGCATAAATTAAATAAATAATATCATATATACTTTAAGTTTCTTTGACTTCCACTACTACTTTATGTTTTATTTGTTACCTAGAGTTAATTGAAGTAAAACCTCCGGAGACATTAGCAACATCCCCTCCATATACCAAGGGATACCATGGTTGCTCCATTGTGTATAAGTTTATACCATATCCCTGTAGAGAGTTATTCAAATTATGGCTCTGGCAGCTAATTCTTTTATGTTAGAAAAAAGTTAAGAGTTTAACTATGAAGCACTGTCTTTAATTTTTTACAAGAATAAAATAGTTGTTAGGTTACAACATCAATTTCTAATGAATGTTTCTTTAAAAGTGTTTAGTTACGTCTATACAAATGTTGTTTCTCAAAAGAATTTAAGGGTTTTACCTCTATAGAATTGTTGTTTCCTAGAAGAAGTTTAGTCTCCAGCTTGCGATCAATGGTACTTGCTGCAACACTTAGAGACCAAGGAGAACTATTTATAACAGTTGTCATAGAAGGTCCACTATTTCCAGCAGAATTTGCTACCAGAATTCCCCTTTGCATTGCATGAAATGCTCCAATGGCAATGGGATCTTCAAAGTACTTGAAAGGATAACCCGAGCCGAGTGATACAGAAAGAATATCCACGCCATCATATATGGCATCATCTAAGGCTGCAAGAACATCTACAAGATTACAACCATCAGACCAACAAACCTTGTACATAGCAACCCTTGCACCAGGGACTCCACCTCGACTTTCTCCTTGAGCAAGACCATAAAGACTTGCATTTTTAATAAAATTTCCAGTAGCTGTAGAGGCCGTGTGTGTTCCATGGCCCCTAAAATCTCTTGGAGAGTCATAGTCATCTATAGGTAGTGGACCAAAACTACGATAGAACTTTGCCCCTACAAGTTTCCTGCAAATTCAATCATATGATTAACTATAAAAACTTTGCCCCTACAATTTCCTTTCCTGCAAATTCAATCATATGATTAACTATAGAACTTTGCCCATACAAGTTTTCTACAAATTGAATCATATGGTTAACTATGGAACTTTGCCCCTACAAGTTTCCTGCAAATTCAATCGTATGGTTAACTATAGAACTTTGCCCATACAAGTTTTCTGCAAATTGAATCATATGGTTAACTATGGAACTTTGCCCCTACAAGTTTCCTGCAAATTCAATCATATGGTTAACTATAGAACTTTGCCCCTACAAGTTTCCTGCAAATTCAATCATATGGTTTAACTATATAATGCTATTTAGTTTTGCTTAAAAAAAAGAAACTTTTGGCATGCCTATTTAAATGATAGAGGAATGTCTTCTTGCGAATAAAAATTTAGAATGCCTCTTTAAATGGCTAAAGAAACTAGCTCAAATATTTTATTAATAGAACATTAAAACTAAAAATAATTTATAAAACATATTTATTTTGACAGGAATTTGGAATTTTTGTTTTTAAGAGGTGAAACAAATAAGTCAAACAGTAAACAAAAATTCAAAACCAAAATATGTAGAAAACATGTTCCCTTAAAGAGACAAAGTAATAGAAGACAAATCTAAAATGTTGAAGTATTTTAAGAAAATTATGTGGGGACCATGCTCACTTAAAGTCACTTGTTATTTATGAATAATGAAAATGAAATATTTAAATTAAATACAAAGAGATTATTATAATTGTAAATACATTTATTTGTTTTATTAGTTATCTTTAAATTCTTTTCTTACTTTTAAATTAATATCAAATACATACAGATAGTTTTCTCCTAGTGTATTTAGTCATTGCATGAGAATGTATTCACAATTTTAGCTAATAATCTGTAGATCACTTCAAAAATTGAAATGGCTCCAATTGTATATGTAATTTTGTTTTTCTGCTATGGTCCTTAGTGCACTCTATCAATATTTATTTTTATATTAGAACTTCGTTTAAAAGCTCAAAAAATATTTAATGCAATATATAGATAATGAAATCAGTAGGAATGAGTCTAACTTGTTGCAGGCAGAGGCAGGGAAATCTGATGTTGTGTGGCATCCACCCCTCCATTTGGATGGAACAGGACCAAATCCCTCGTCAGTAAAACTCTTTGATTCTGGCCATATTCCTACAAAACAACATGAATGTGAAAACTAATGACTAAATTATTATGACATTAATCTCTATCTTATCTTTCAGTGTGTTTGTAATTACTTCAAAAAATTATTAAGATTTAGATAGTCTTATCAAAGAGTTAGTTTCTGAATTCTAAGAATTTTATTTTTCATCTAATTATAAATTAAGTCTTTAACATAATTATAAGTTTGTTGTTCCACCAAAACTTGTAGGTGTTAGTGAATTTTCCAAACCAGCACCTTCACCTAGACCCAGAGTAACAGTTAGTCCATGAGATCAATTCCTATAGGTGTGACGGTTAGTCCAACAATAATAACATGGTAAACAAGATAGAAAAGAAAATACAGAAAAGGTATAAATTCTTATATATATTTTTTTTAATTTACGGTGTATCAATCTTCTGAAGTGAATTGCATTGTTTATTGGCTTCCAAAGTTTAAGAGCTCACTACACAATCCATCATCAGTAAAAGGTTATGGGTCCAGTAGTATTTAGGAGAAAAACATCTCAACCAAATAAAACTATGAAGAATATTGTTAGCTTAAACTCTTCTTTTGACAAGTTCACCTGTGTCCACAAGGCCAATAATGATGTCGCTTTGATAATCCAAATTACTGTTTTGAGCAGATACAGGAAAGCCGATGAAATCCCATGATCTAGTTGTCATGGTTTTCAGCTTCATGTTCTCAAACACCGAAACCACACCATCCTTATCTGTACTTCAACACCAAATAAATTTATATAAACAGTCCATATGCAGCTTTGGCGAATACATATATACATATATATCTTTTCTTTCAATATTTTTTGAAATTAGTTTACCTGAGAGTTCTTGGACTTGGGATGGAGAAAGCATAGCTGCAAACCCTCTAAAGCTCTTCCCATAACTATACTTCAACGATCCTTTAGCTGCCTCGTAGCTTTGTCACCAATATTACAATTATATCAGTTCATATGGTCAGTTAGATAAATCTGTTAGACTGAGACAAATGGCTATTCTTAAACATCATCCACTTCAACAGTCAAAAGTAAATTTTCGCCAATGAAAATAGAACAAATATTTACTAATTTTTTTTGTGGATGAAGCCTAAAACTTCTATCTGTTTGACCATTAAAATGGATGATGTTTAAGTAAAATGAAACCAAACATGAAAATAGATTATAGTTAATATATACTACCTTCCATATACAGATTTAAGCATTTTAAGGTACGAAGTAGCAGCTTTTGTGTGGAAATTCCCACTCTCTCGTGACGGAATAGAGCCCATGTAGACGACGTAAAGCTAATTTCACACAAGAAATATTTTTCAGTCAGTAAACATTAAAAATATTCTTGTTTAGGGGAAATAACAGTAAAAACATACCTTTTTATCTGGCTCTGCAGATTCAGCTGTAGAAAGCATTTGAACATGGAAGATTATCAAAAACAAAAACATCGAGAGAAGAAAATAGTTTGGTCCCGGTGCTGCCATTGCAACAGTAATTTTACTCTTACTGAAAACTACCCTATAAAACTATGATGAAATGTGTTCTTATTTATAGACGCGATTGTTGCCACTCTGATAACTCCACTCTCCGCCCTTTATTCCACTCAATCTTCTCTCATCAACAAAGATCATCTACAGCTGTGACAGAAATTCTACAAAATGCATGAAAAAATTAAATAAGAATTGTCTTTGGCAATGTTTGGCCAATAAAAAATAGGACACATATTTACTATTTTTTATAAATGAAGTGTAAAATTACTATTGATTGTTTAATTTCAATGATATTTAAATAAAATCTAAGAAAATATCTCAATATGGATAAAATCAGAAGCAAAATGATAATTTTAGAGATTCTATGAACTATAGCACCATATTTATATGATTTTGATTCCAACTAAGGTGGAGTCGTTACCTTTTACTAAATTTGAAATCTCTATTCATTAACCAATAAATATTTAAAACGTTAGTAGATAAAATGGCATTTAGAAAAAGCTCAAAATCCAAACACAAGTCCATTTCTGTAAAACATAAAATCTAATTGCTACTTATTATTTTATATATTTATAAATGACCTTAGTCTATACTTAGATTAGAATATCTATACAATGAGCTTAGTCTATACGATCAACAAATGAGAAAATACAGAGAGAAGTTTTAAAATTAAATTTCTCATTCGTATAAGCATCTTTGAATTTATTTATAATATATTTCTTCTCTAATTTTATTATGGGTATTCTTAAAACAGGTTTGATTACCATTTTAAAAAGAGAATTGAAGTACTTTATTTAAATATCTTCCATTTTAATGATTAAATAGTTAATAGTAATTTTACACTTCATTAACAACAAAAAGTGGTAAATATATTCTCTTTCGGGTGCTAGATTGCTCTTTCTACTTTCCTCGAGTTAGAGTTGGCCACCCTGTTTGTTTTCTCTTCCTGGCTCTTGCTGGTAGGATTGTCTTTTGTGTTAGTTAACTAAAAGAGGGGTAAAAAAAATATTGAATCCAAAATAGAGCAATACATAGCAAGAACATTACGCATTCCTATCTGTCTCCACTAATTGATCTATCTTTTTTCCAAATCCAGGTGTAACTGGCCCCTTTCCACAATATTCCAATCCTGCAAATGATCAGAAGCTCATTTAGCCAAACAATCCGCAACCCCATTCCATTCACGGGGAATGTGACAAAAAGAAACAGAATCCAAGGAAGCACACAAATTAAGAATCTGCTTTATAATAATGGCCAAATGCCAACTGACATCCTCTAATTGCTGCCTCTTCAGCAAAGTCACCACCACCTGAGAATCTGACTCACAAATGATTTGTCTCCACCCAAGAGCACAACCCCGCTCAACAGCATATAAAATGGCAAGGGCCCCCATCACATTGTTAGTACACCAACCCTTATAAATAGAAAAAAAAACTCCACAGTCCCAGAACTGGTACACCCAACACCACCAATACTAGTGTGGCCAGGATTTCCACTAGAAGAACCATCCGTATTTGTGTTAGTTGTTTCAAGGGTTGTAGGGTGGTTTTGTTTTTGTTTTCTTTTTGCCTATTTTTGTTTTTAGATTTTGTATTTGGACAGGTAAATTCTCTCCCAAATGATGCCCGCTGACGCCATCCTTGATTGATGTGTGTAATTAATTTGCATGGTGTTGGCGAACAACACCTAGATGAACTCAGCAGGAGAAAAGGACGATAGTGTTAATGGTGAAGCGAGCAAAGTTATGGCCCCGAAAGGCAGTGGCAAATCAGTCCTTAACCTTGAGATTGGCAACAAAGATAGTGGTAATGAAAACTCCAAAGAACTCAACTCTTTTAGAGAAGTGGTGGGTGGAGACACTATCGTGGCTCCACCGAAAAATGGGCGCTTTGAGGTTGTGGGAGAGCACCAAGGGACTGGAGATGATGGAGAATCCTTGGGAGGAAGCAATGGAAAAGGATCTTTCAGAAGTAAAAGATTGGGTAAACATTCTTCACCATGTCTGGTTTTGAAGCCTAACAAGGATATGTTATCTGCCATTAAAATGAAGAAACAAGGCTTAGTAACACTGTAGGTTTTTGTCTGTTTAGATTTGGAAAAACTACCATCGAGGGATTTTTTTGATAGATGGTTGGATAATGTGTGGATAAAAAGAATGGGGAATCATTTAAATTCTTGCAGGATGATTCAAAAAGTCCTTTTTGTGATTTTTTTAGGACCCACAAAATGCAGATGAAAGTAGTGGAAAAAATTACTGGAATGTTGGTCAGTCTTTATTTAGAGCCCACCCATGGAGTCCGAGCCTTTCCAAAGAAGAAGTTATCTTTTGTTCAACACCTAGGTGGTTTAAAGTCAGAAATATACTGAAACAACTTTGGTTGTTTATCCCTCAACTTTTAAATCACCTGCGGGATGTTCTTAGGATAGAAGAAGCCAGAATCACTCTTCCTCATTTAGACCCCCATGTGTTGTTATCTTTGAAGCCTAATGTGTATATTCCTGAGTGGTTGGAAACTGAGGGCTTGGATAAGCTGGTTAAATGTTTTTTAAAAGGCCTGGGAGGTATCAACGCTTGTTTTTTGTGTAAGAGAGATGGCCATTTGAGGAAGTTTTGCCCCACTCTCTTGAGTAGGAACAAGGTGCCTATAGAATCAGAAAACCAAAGGGCACCTGTAGAATTGGGACCATCGGGCCCTGAGAGTCCGCCGCTAGTAGTTGTCAGAGATAGCTCAAGTGGTGTCCAAAGTAGTGGCAAAAATGTATATGTGCATGCTAATGCTGAAGACAAGATTGACATCTCGGCTATCCCTAGAAAGTTCAATGAAATGAGCTTAGAAGAAGGGGAAATCCTGAGTAAGCCTGATCAAGCAGAGTCTAATGCAAAAAGCTCGGGTCGTGTTGTCTCCCCTATAGTGGCTTCTCTGGAGGTCTCGATGGACCCAGAGATTTGTTTTGTAGAGGAGGTGGTAGAAGAGACCCAGGTTCACAGTGAGAAGGCTAAGGTTGGGCCTGTCTCGGTGCTAGCGAATGAAGTTAGCAGGGATCAGTCCGTCCCCTCCCCCGACTTGCTGTTAGGAAGCATGAATAACCCTGTGGTCAGGGAGAGCGAATGGAGACCTTGGAAAATTGAGAGATTTTGAGCAACAGGGGAAAAAAAAATGTGCAGCAACTGGTCTTAGAAAAAATAAGAAAATAGATTAATGAATGTAAAGAAGAAATTAATAAGGAAGGAATTAAGATAATAGTTGGAAATAAAATGTATACAACAGATCCTACAGGTTTTAACAATGAGACCTCTAATTCAAATCATGGAGATGCAAGTGGGACTAATCTAGATAGGAATGAGTAGAGTTAAAAAGGTTTAATTTCCTCTATATTGTAATACAAAAACGAGGAGAAGGAAAAAAGAAAATATGTAAAAAGGAATTCTAAAGAAGTCAAAAAAGAAGAAAATGTCTTCAACTACTTTTAGAAATTGTATAAGAAGAGGAAGATGAAAACACTTGAACCTATGAACTATGAACTACTGTAGTTGGAATATTAGAGGGCTTGAGTCCCCTGAGATAAAATACTTAGTAAGGGAATTTTGCAATAAAAGGAAGGATCTGGGGATTCTAGTCCTTCAAGAGGTTAAAACCATAGGTTTCACTTTGGAAAATAACCTGAGATTTATTTGGATAGATGTAGAACAATTTTTTACTAAGCATGAAAAAGGGAGGGCGTATTGCCATGCTAATAGATAAGAAATGGGCAAACTGTATTTCTCAGAGAGGATATTCACCTTGCAATAGATGCTTATGGGTTATCTTTAAGAAAGAAGATATGCTTTTTGGTGTATGTTTAGTTTATGCCTCAAATGACTACTTAGAAAGAGCAGAGCTGTGGAAATGGTTGGGTGATAATCTACAAAAAATTCCTTAAATAGTGGTTGGTGATTTTAATATGATAGAGAGTAGAGAGGATAAGCTTGGAGGGCTCAAGTGGGGATGGAAAGACAATGAGTCTTTTTTCTGGCATAAATTTAAGAAATCCTTCAGCCTATTTGATCCACTTGAAGGCAAGAAGAAAGACAGTAATGGCATTTGGTTTACTTGGTGTAATAGCCAAGAGGGGAAAAATAGGATATACTCAAGACTAGATAGATTTTATGCAAATGAAAATTAGTTCTTCTTCCTAAGTAGAGAAAACAATAATTATGTTGAGGTCATTCCTTTGACACTTTCAGACCACCATCCTATTAAAGCTCATATTAGGTGGAAAGGGCAATAGGAAAGGTCAAGGGGCAAGAGATATAATTTGTTTAAGCTCAACTATGCATTATTGGAAGATAGGGACTGTTGTCAAGGTATTACCAGTCTAAGGAATAATACTAAAGCCTTATTCTCTAAAGCCTCTAAAAGTCACTATCGGAACACCCTGACTTAGAATTGTAAAACCCTTTTTCAAATAGTGTGGGTCAAGTATGCAAAAGATAGAAGAGAGATTGAAAAATAGTTGCAAGAAAAGTTACTGGACTGTGAAAAGAGAATTCAGGAAAGCCCAGATGATGAGAAGCTAGCTAGAGATCTAGGAGAATCCAAGCATAACCTTAGAAAGCTTCAGACAGCGAGGGATCAGGGAGTAAAAGTGAGGGCCATGTTGAACTAGTTGACAGAAGGAGACATGGGCACAAAATACTTCTTCAATTTATTGAAAGTTAAGAATGCAAGAGAGGATATTGCCCCTATCATTGAAAACAACACGTGCCTTAAGGAGACAGAGGAAATGAAAGAAGTTTCTAAAAGTTTTTACCAGAAATTGTTCTCAGCTGAAGATGGGATAGAGGAATGTAAGGCTGCCAAAAATCTATGTAGGAAAATTTTCCCTAGAAAGATTACAAAAGAGATAAGCAGTAAATTAGAAAGTAAAATTACTAAACAGGAGATTTTAGAGGATATTAGAACTATGGAGAATAGAAAATCACCTGGAGTGGATGGATTACTGGTAGAATTTTATAAGTGTAATGAAGATTGGATAGCAGATGATTTGTTAGAGGTCTATCAGGAAGCTATTGAGTTGGGAACTCTAGGACAGGACATTAATAAAGGAGTCATTAAGCTACTACCTAAAGATGGAGATAAGACCAATCTCAAGAATTGGGGACCAATAACTTTGTTAAATGTCTCATACAAGATTTTAGCCAAGGTGTTAGCTATCAGACTGGTTGATATCCTTCCGGCCATTATTAACCCTACTCAAATTGGTTTCATAAAAGGGAGATATATATTAGAGAATCTTATCACAAGTTGGGAGGCCTTGGATTAGGCAAAAAGAAGTGGTCAAAATGTAGGGATTCTGTTGCTAGATTTTGAAAAGGCCTATGATAGAATTGAGTGGTCTTTGGTTTTAATGATGCTGGAAACCCTAGGATTTCCTGATTACTATTGTAGCATGGTTAAAACATTGTTCAAAGATGCTATGGTTCAGATTGACATCAATGGCTCACTATCAAGCCCCTTTAAGCTAGAAAGGTCAATTAGGCAAGGATGCCTACTAGCTCCAGCCTTATTTGTTATAGCTTTTGAAGCATTGTATTATATTTTGAGAACAAATCAAATTGATGGGAGGTTGAAAGGAATTGTCTTGCCTAATAATGACTCTTTGTTGAATGTCCAGTTTGCAGATGACACTACACTTTTCATGGCCCTTGAAAAGGATAATTTTGCTAGATTTGAGGAATGACTATCCATTTTTTGTAGGGCTTCTAGTGCCAAAATGTCCCATTCCAAGTCCTCTCTTCTTGGATGGGATGATGCTCCTCAGGGCTCATGATTTTATACTGCTAAATGGCAATGGGGAGACTCTTCTAAGTTGGTAAGATTCCTTGGCATTCCCTTTTCAGTTAGCCCATTGTTAAGAGTGATGTGGGATTGGATATTTGATAAGATCAGAAGGAAGCTCTACATGTGGAATAGGCAATATCTTTCCTTGGTAGGGAGGTTGCAGGTTTGTCAAAAAGTCCTTTCTTCTTACTCCATTTACTATGCCTCCTCTTGGTTTTTTACTAGCTATCAAGTGGATATTATTCAGAAGAAAATCAGAGACTTTCTTTGGTTAGACAAAAAAGGCAAAAAAAGTGGCATAATGTTTCTTGGGATTGTTGTTGTGTAAGCAAAGAGTTGGAGGGTTTGGGACTAAAAGACCTAAAAGTCTAGGGTGCCACTCTTGTCACAAAATGGATTGTTAGGGCTTTTGAGGGCTCAGAACCTTGGAAGGTATTAATAGAAAATAATTTGAGGTTGGTTGTACCTAGAAAGGCCAAAACTTGGACTGGCTTGAGTCTTCATGATGTTGTCCTTGGAGATTTCAATGTTAAACTGACAGGTTCTGTTATAGTATTCAGGTCAATCTAGAGAGCTTGGGAATCTGTTAAACCCTTCATAATTAATAGAGAGGTCTTTAACCATAGGAAAAATGAGATTGCACAATCCAGATCAATCTGGTGGAATTTGAAATTCAATGGGAAGACATTGGCCTTATTACAAGGGTGCTCCTCCAAAAGTTGGCATAAATAGGGAGTGAGTGCTTTTAAAGACTGCATGATAGAGAGTAGCATCAAAGAATGGGCAATTCTGAAAGCTGAGTTCAACCTCCCACAAAATTAGAAAAGGACATATTTTGTTCTTAGAAAAGCTATCCAAGGCAGTTGTAATAGAGGAACAAAGCTAATAGATGTAGATTGGAAGCAAGTTGGGTGGTTAGATGGGTCAGAATTTGGGAAATTCACTCCAAAGAAGCTCTACAAAGTGATAACAGATGAGACTGATATTTTTAAGCACATCAATCAGGTATGGAGAGTCAATTTAGATAATAGATCCCTATCCAAAACATTGTCCATAGTCTAGTCAAAGTTTTTAGAGCCAAGAAGAGCTACATTAGGTTGTTGTTATTGCTTGAAAGGCTAGCTATAGGTCAAGGGAGTTTGTGTTTGTTCTGTGGGGAACCTAAAAAAAGTGAGCATATTCTTTTTGACTGTCTATTTGCAACAGTTATTTGGTCCAAGTTCTTAAATTATTTGAAAGGGAATCTATCAATTGTTAGCATTTATAAAGTAGATATTCTTTGTGGTTTTGTTTGCAATGTTAACAAAGATGATAATATTTTTTGGCTTTTATCTTCTACTAAGGTATTATGGGCACTTTGGAAAGCTAGAAATGAGCATCTATACTAGAACAGGTAAAGAATGCTTACTGAGTCCTATTGTCTCATATCTAATCTAATTTGTATGTAGACCACTTCTCTTATGAATATTCCAACTGAAAGGTTCGTGCAAATTCTTGATGAAGGTTCTGGCCTAGTATATAGAGAGGATATAAAGAAAGCTAAATTTTGGCCTCATAATTTTAGGGAGGAAGCCCATAAGCGACAAAGGATTGTCTCTAAAGAACAAATCCATCATGATGAAGAACAAAATTTGCATAGGACAGAGGAATTAGGCAAGGAAACTAATGAAGAAAGCAACAGTCTCACCATCTCCCCAGCAGTAGAATTATAAATCTTGCAGGGCAGTGTATTTGAATGAGGTGAGACTAATAGTGGGCATGGAGAATAGGGATTTTTTGGTGATGATCAAGATAGCATAGTGGATGACAAAGAAACTGGAAGGTTTGAGGCCTATGTGGTGGAGCTCACAATGCAGATACAGGATGAAGGTGGGGGCCTACATAGCTACCCCTCGGGAATAGGTAGGGTGCAGATTGGGGTAATAGTTGATAGTAGTGGGACAATTGATTTTCAGAACCAAGTGTTTGAGATGCATATTGTAGAGGAGGCTAAGGAAGAACAGACAATCACTAATACTAGGGCATAAATGAGAATGCAACAATGTTAGAATAGATGAAATAGTTCTAGCTTTTTGATATATAGATAGATTATTGTAGATGATATATGAAACATATCCTTAACTTGTGGGTCTTTAATTTGGACATATAGTATAACAGTTTTTGACATGGCTTCCTTGGCCACCAATTGTACACATTATTATTAGTAATGGATATGCAAGTTAAAGAAAGTGGTAAATATTTGTCCTATTTTTATTGGCCAACTTTGACTTTAGAAAAGATTTGGTATGATTTTATACTTTGTAAACTATTTTCATTCTTGAAAAATTTCTCTACTAAGATTTTATATGCTTATAAATAATTTTTTTATATTAATGTAAAGATAAAAATATTCTCAAGAGATACTATTTCGAATATCTTTAATAAGATATTCGAAATAACATAAATTCTCTCCATATGATATTGATATTACTTAGTAATGTAAATAAATTAGTTCTTAATAGTTTTGGTTTCCAAATGCAAATATTACTGTTAGTTATCCTTTATTTTGTTTATGTAATTTAGCCTTTAAACATAATTGTAAAGTATAATAAAATATTAAATTTATTTTTTAGATTCTATAGTTATTATTGTTTGTACAATATGGCCTGACTTTTAGGTGATTTCATAATGGTTTTATAGATTTGCCCCTATAACCCTTTATTAAAGCATTCATGGCTTTGTTGATAACTCATCTTGGAGTTTAGTTTTAGGCCCACAAGTTCTCTTGATATTTCTTTTGGATCTATGTTGTTCATGCTGTCTAGTTTTATTTTTCTTTATGTCTCATGGGGGGTTTCACTATTTGTAATGCTAAAATGGCCTCTATTTTTTTCCTTGTGATTCCCCATAATGGGCATTTTTTTGGACATGTGCACTTTATATTTAAATTAAGTGTCAATTTGATATACCTGGTCCCTAATAATTTGAATCATCTCTTCTAATGTGGCAATGACCAAAAATTGGTTTTGTAGATGATTAAACACTATGGGCAATTGGTCTTGCTAGTCCGTGTGTTTACCTACGAGCCCACAATAACGTATATGGATAGCTATGTGTCACATGTGGGGTGAAATGGCTAAAGGTAATAACCCAACACTTTGGCCTTGTCTTACCCTTGGTTGTCAATCTTTCCTTGATTATCCTAACTATTCCCAAGTCCATTTCAATCAACAAATGAAACAATGGTCACACAAAGGTCATCTAGGTTTAGTACAATCCTACCTAAATTTTGTAAAACTAGTTATTGGACACCTTTTCATAATGTCATGAACCTCCCTAGAAGAATCACTAGGTATCTTTAAAACCCTTCCATTATAATGTAGATTAATATGTATACTATAATTGAGATATCTATTATTAGGGGATTCACTATTAGAGTTGGTGTGGTAAAGATTAAGGGATTGAGATTTATAACTACTTTTAAATCAAAGATATCTATAAGATGGCATACTTGTTATAGCCCATCTAGGTTTTTTGTGCTAAGGCTTTAATGTATGGGATGTAAAATAATACTATTTTGAGCTAGACGTAAGTGTGGGTAGTGGCTTTCATTGATAGGGTAGAATTAATAAGGGTATATGAAAATGTAACAAAAAATAGGTGCATGAAATACTTGGTGAAACTAGGGAACTATTTCAATTATACTAGTGTATGCAAAGGGGGTGTCATATACATAAATTTGAGGGCTAGAAATGAAATTAGGTTTGTTTATTATTACCCTATGAATGCACATGCTATACCATTGGTTTATTAAGTTAATCCCCTAGGTGAGTAGCTTAGTGCTATGTGTCACACATAAAGTAAAATAGTAAAAGAAAATAGTGCACAACTCTAGTTTATCCATAGATCTTATTTGTTTTATATCAAGCCATTAGATCTACATGATATTTGATATATTTAATAATGAACCATCAACGCTATATTTTGTAAATGGAATTAATTTGGATATAAATGGGTTCAACCATTAAGATTGGGCCAAAGCCTAAGTGATGACTTGTTAGTATGTGGCTACTTATCACTAGCTAATGGTAATGTGAGTGGATCTTGTTGTGTGTTTAATATCATAAAATATTGCCACCTGGAGCCCTATGGTGATTAAATGAATAAATTATGTACCTTATTGATTTATTTAAGAAAGCAAAGGTATGACTGAGAGAGGTCTCCACATGTCAATATTTGGGTGAAATGGTTAAAGGTAGATGTTTGCATCTTCCCTTTCATCATTTAATCCTTGATCATAGATATCATTTTAATTTCCCAAGACATTATTTATGAATGATGTTTAGTAGACAAAGCCATTGTAAAGGAAATGATGAAGAGATACGTAGCCAATTCTTAAGAGCCATGACAAAACAATGTAACAAATACCCCACACTTTAGCCTTCTCCAATTTTTTCAATGCCATATATTTCAAAGTGAAGCAATATTCATCATTGATCATTGCTAGGGTTTAATAGATAAGGAGGCATGTGCCTACCACCTAGTCCATTATTCACCGCCATGTCATCCAATTTATATGATATGTAGGTTTGAGCCTAAATAAAATTTGATTGTTGTTCTTTCATCTAAAATGTTCTATGACTAGATTATAATGTGGAATCTCCTATAAACTATAGGCCATGAAGTTGACTATGAGTTATGAACCCAACCATGAACTCTAGCACACTAAAGAACTAACATGGGTTTGTGCTATGATTTACAGAATTCAAAATATTAATCAAAGGGGTAAAATAGAAATCCTATGAAAGAGAGAAGATTTATTTTTAAAAAAGGAAAATTTGTTCTTTTCGACTGAATCAAAGAGAAGTAATCAATTCAACTTTTTAAAATTATTCTCCCTTTAAAATTGAGCTAAATTTTTGTACACACATGCTATATTTGCTTGTTTCAGCTATTTGTTTTTAATTTGAATATTTTTCTCTATATGCAAGAGGGGATTTACAGGGCTATATTGCATGTTAAGATATCTATTCAAATTAGATTAACTTGAATTATAACACTCTCTTGGTTGGTGAAAGACTCTCTTCGATATATCTAGGTGACATGATGGATTCTTGAAGCAATGAATATGATTTGAGAGACTTTGTTGGTGATTATTGTTAGGAAAGTGTCTCAACCTTGCAACTACAAAAGGTTTCTATTCTTCCCAGTTTTGGTCTTTTCATATACCCTTTATCTTGAAGAATGGTTTAAAACTTTCAAAGTTTCCAAAAGGGGCTAAAAATGGTAGGGCTTACTATTTTTAGTAACTCTACATTTGAGCTTGAATGGACTCAAAATTTTCCCACAAGGCGCATAACTTCCAAGTAAGCATCTTGGGTAAGTTTTGACTCAAGATCATACTTGGATTGCAAGGTATTAAAGTTTCTATTTTTTGAAGCTCCCGAAAAAAGTCCAAACTCATATTTGAGGCACTTAGGGGTTAGGCTAAATGCCCCAAAATTTGTCATAACCATCAAATAATATTATAGCTTGATAGATCTCTTCACAAGATTTCTGACACATCAAATGGTTCATTAATTGGACACCCAAATAAAAAGTTGTGGCCTCCAGAAGTTAGACCTCCTATTTTGGGAAATATGAAAACGTGTTGGGCACTTAAAAGAGCTATTACAAATGGGAGAGTTGCACATGTTGGTGTGTGATTTGGCATATCACAAAGCATAACTGATTGGAGATAATTTGGGCACCACTTTTGGGTGGTTTTGGATCATGGTTTTGTAATTACCATTTACAGTTTACTGTATTGTATCTCCTATATATCAGGAGCTTGAGATGGAGGTTGTGTGTTTAAGAGTCTTATACATGTTGAGTTGCCTTCGAATATCTAGTTGGTTATACTTTTTGTGAAATCTTGCTCTCCAAGTATATTGTAATCTTCTTGAATCCTAAATAATATATTGGGTGGCTTTGGAGTGTGGGGTTTTCCTCCCGAAAGGGTTTCCCCACGTAATTATTGTGTTGTGGCATGATTGCTATTTGTGTTTATTTCTATAATGGTTGTAAAGATCTAAAAAGTTCTACATATCCCTCCGATCAAGATTAGTGTAGGATGTTTTTATGCTACCTTAACTTCCTTACAAGTGGTATCAGAGCTTGATCACCTTTTGGTTTCAATTGTGGGTTGTTGGGTTTTTTGAACTAATCTAGTTTTGAGTGCGAGCTTGTGTAGAAGATACTTTGTGATCTTGTTGTAGGAATTTTTAGACAGAAAGTACATTAGGGAGAATAGAGGTAGAAATGTTTTTTGGTAACAATTTTGAGATGTGAAAGTTGAAGATGGAGGATTTGTTAAATGATTGATATCTGTGGGATGCTATTGATGAGAATATTTCAAGGCCCACATTGAAAGGAAGCAAGGTATGTGGAAATGCATCCTACACTGATCTACTGAGGAAATATTTATCCAAATTTTTATACTTTACAGTTACAGATTAAGATGCACATTAACAAAAAGGTAATAACAACATCCAAAATACAAATGCAAAACTCACAACACAAGATATACGTAGGGAAAACCCTTTTAGGTAAAAAACTCCACACTCCAAAGTCACCCAATTCATTCTTCAGGAATTAAGAAGATTACAATATACTTGCAGAACAAGCTTTTATAGGGGTATAACCAACCAAAGATCTAGGAGGTAACACAACATTTATAAGATTCTTACACACAACCTCCATCTCAAGCTCCTAATATAGAGGAGATACAATACAGTAAACCACTAACAGTAATTACAAAACCATGAGCTAAAACCACCCAAGAGTGACACCCAAATTATCTCCAATCAAAGATGCCTTATGATGTGCCAAATCACACACCAACATGTGTAACTCTCCCCTTTACAACTCTTTTTAGTGTCCAACATGTTTTCACATTTCCCAAAAATAAGAGGTCCAACTTCCAAAGGTCATAACTTTTGATCTGGGTGTCCGATTGACGGATTGTTTGATGCGTCAAAAAGGTCATGAAGAGATATATCAAGATATAATAATATTTTTTTAGTTATAAAAACTTTTAAGGAGTTTAGAGACCTCTAAGTTCCTCAAAACCAAGTTTGAAACTTTTTTTGACAGTTTAAAAAAATAGAAACTTTAATATCTCGCGATCCAGGTATGATCTTACGTCAAAACTCACCTGAGATGTTTACTTAGAAGTTTCTCACCTTTTGGGAAAATTTTGGTTCAATATAAGGTCAAATGTAGAGTTACTAAAAATAGTATGTCTCACTATTTTTAGCCCTTTTGGAAACTTTGAAAGTTCTAGACCATTTTTCAAGCTAAAGGGTATTCGAAAAGACCAAAACTGGGAAGAATAGTAACCTTTCATAGTTGCAAGGTTGAGGCATTTTTCCTAACAAACATATGCTACTTTGGTTGTTGAATATGATGTTATGGATCATAAAGACAAGGGTCTAATAAGATTGTGCCTGGTAGACTTTGTTTTAATCAGTATCCATGAAGAGCCCTCTACAAACAAACTATGGAAGAAACTCAATGATATATATCAAGCCAAATCTTTAGTGAACAAGATTTTATTGAGGAAGAAATTGTATTCCTTGAGAATGGAAGAGGGTGGATAAATTTTAGACCACCTAGAAGCATTCAATATGTTGGTGGCTCAATTGGCATCATTTGGTGTGAAAATGGATGAGGAGGAATTCGTTGCCTGATTTATGGGATTCTCTTGTTATGGCGATTGGCAGTACTTCTGTTATCTGGGTAAATGCACAAAGATGAGTCCACTTAAGGTGGAAGTTTTAGACTTAGAAAAAAATTTGAAATCGGGTAAGCAAAATGGGATCACGCTTTTTATGAAACAGGATCCTGTTTTACTTCGGGATCCAGAGCCAAAAGTAGGATCCCATTTTCTTGAAATGGGATCGCTTTTTAAAATGGGACCATATTTCAAAACGGGATTCTATTTTGTAGAAACGGGATCTCGTTTCATAAAAGGTTGAAATATTAACCTTTTATGAAACGAGTTCCCGTTTCATAAAATTTGAATTTTTGACCCAATTTTTGATATGGGTTTTGGGTTGGAAAAAAGGCTTGAGAACCCAACCCTTGGCTTTGGACATGGTTCAATAACTTACAAGTTGAAGGTCATGTCAATGTCACAACAAAATAGTGACTTTGGGCATATGTCTGAAGGCCTTTTTTGCAGATTTTTTTGATGAAATTAAAACCCATTATAGGTGAGACAGTGTAGATTCTAAACATATAGTTTTTTTACAATTGGATTACTTTTTCTATTTTTCAATTAATTTTTGATGAAACGGGTCCATAAACTTGAATTATCGGGGTTTTTTAGTATTTTAATAACTTTCTATTAAAATATATTTTTGTAAAAAAAATTGTACGAAAATGTACTTCAGACAATTCTTTTCAATTTGAAATAAAAAATTTTTAAAAATGATAAGTTTAGGTCATCTTACGCGTGATGTACAGAATGATTTTTTAAAACAACAAAAATGGCCAATAAAAAATTAACAAAAAAACATATTCAATAAAAAAATACAAAAAATTATGGAAAACGTGCTTCAGTGAGTTACAAATCTTTTCCCCAAAGGATTTAGAAAAATATAATTATTTAGATCAAAATATGGATGATGTACACATGCATGGTATAGTAAAAAAAGTGACTTCAAACAATGGTTTTTAGAAACACCTATTAAAAATCAATTTGTATCATCTGGGTATTAAAAAAATTACATATTTGGAAACTAGACTCTGAGTAGTACATTTCATATTTATTAACTTTTTTCAAGATTCCACCTTTAAGTGCTTCAAATTTTTAGGTCAAATGTAACAAATTCTAAAAATCAAGGAAAACACTTCCACTTTTTGGCCAAAAAATAGACTCAACTTCTTGCACACACCCATCTTGAAAGTTGAAGATCTTGTGGGTTCTTTGCTTTTTGAAGAAATGTGGAGGAAGGTATCCACCAGTGTCAAAGAATCCCTAAGTGTTCTTGGAAGACCTAAAGAAAAAGGCAAGAAGAGAGAGAAGCGTGACAAATCCAAGTCAAAGGGGAGATCCAAATCTCCTAGAAAGTCCAAAATTATTTGCTGAAATCGTGGTAAACCTAGACACTTCCGTAAGGAGTGTAAAGAAGAAAAGAAGAAGAAAAAGAAGAAATTTGATTCTGATTCTAAGTCTAAGAAGGAAGATGGTGATGTGTTCATTGCAGTTTTGGTCACTCGTGTAGCTAATGATGCATGGTTAATTGACTCAGGTGCATCTTTCCATATGATCCCTAATAGAGATTGATTTTATGAATAAGAAGAATCTAATGGAGGTAAGGTGTACTTGGGTATTAATTCTCATTTAAATATTGTTGGCTGTGGTAAAGTTGAAATTAGATTTCCTGATGGTAGAATAAAAAGGATTAATGGTGTGTTGCATAGCCCTAGATTAGCACAAAATTTATTATCTATGAGCAAACTACTAGATGTGGGTGTGCGGGTAGTCTTTTCTGATACAGGATGCAAGATGGTTAGAGGTGCTATGGTGATTGCTAGAGGTGTCATATTTGGGACATTTTATAAGCTTGATGCATACACTGTTGAGTTCAATAGTACTTCTGTGAAAAGTAAATATGTGACTACCTCATTGGAAAAGGAGAGGGTTTCATTTTCAGTGAATGGTCATGGATTTTGGGTACCTAAGGGTGCTCTTTCTTCTAAATCAAAATTGCCTGTAGAGAAGACTATGTTATGGCCCAGAGATTAGGCCACATAGGAGAAAAGAGTTTAAGAACCTTGAAAAATAAAAACATTGTTGAAGGGTTAACTAATTGTGATCTTGATTTTTAATTTATGTGAGCATTGCATTTATGGTAAACAAAACCACATTTAGTTTTACTTGAGTTCTCATAAATCTTGTGGTGTATTGGATCTTATTCATTTTGATGTGTTTGGTCCTGTAGATGTTCCTTCCATTGAAAATTCCACATATTATGTTTCATTTAATAATGATTATAGTAGAAGGACATGGGTATATTTTCTAAAGAGTAAATCTGAAATTTTTAGTTGATTTAAAGAATTTAAAGCAATGGTTGAGTTGTAGATTGGAAAGAAAATAAAATGCTTAAGGATTGACAATGGCGGTGAATTTTTCTCTCATGATTTTAATAGATTTTGTAAAGATTGTGGCATTCAAAGACAAAAGACAACTCCGTATTCTCCACAACATAATGGAGTTGCAGAAAGAATCAACAAGACACTGATGGGGAGGGCTAGGAGTATGCTTAGTGGTACTAGTCTAGAACAAAGTTTTTTGGGTTGAAGCTATTGCCACTGCTTTCTACCTGATTAATAGGTCTCCTACATTAGCTCTTGTTGATAAAACATCTATGGAGGCTTGGTTAGGGCACAAGCCTTCACTAAGACATCTTAGAGTTTTTGGTCGTGAGGCATATGCACATGTGCCAAAGGAGAAGCAAACAAAGTTGTAGAACAAGGCTATGAAATGTATCTTCATTGAGTATAGTTATGATGTGAAAGGATACAATCTTTGGGACCATGTTACACAGAAGGTAATATATAGTAAAAATGTTATTTTTAGAGAAACTAAGCCTTCTTCTATTATATTTCAGCTAGAACAAAGTGAACAGAAAGATATGATTCAACTCCCTTCTATGCCTGAGAAAATTGAATTGAGGCCCCTAGATAGAAAAGAAGTTGAGGAGATCTCATCTAGCTCTGAATCTTCAAAAGAGGAGGAAGAACCTCCAACTCAACTTGTTCAAAGATCTACAAGGCATAGACAACTACCTGAAAGGTATTCACCTGATGACTAGAGATTTATTATTTCTTTGAATACTAACATAGATGAACCTAGATTTGTAGAAGATGCATTAGGTATGAATGATGCAAAATCTTGGAAGATTGCTATGGATGAAGAAATGGTAGCTTTGAAAAAGAATGATACATGGGACCTAGTTCCATTGCCTAAAGGATGAAAACATGTTGGTTGCAAATGGGTCTTCAAGAAAAAGACGTGTTCAAATGGAAGTATTGAGAAGTACAAACATCGTTGGTTGTGAAAGGTTACTCTCAGGTTGAGGGTGTTGATTACAGTGAGATATTTTCTCCTGTTGAAAAAATGACATCGATTAGGTTATTTCTTTATATTGTTGTTGCTTATTATCTAGAGGTTGAATAAATGGATGTGAAAATGACTTTCCTTCATGGTGATTTGGAGGAGGATATTTATATGACATAGCCAGAGCACTACATGGTGAAAGGTAAAAGTAATTTGGTTTGTAAATTGAAGAAATCTTTGTATGGCCTCAAACAAAGTCATAGGATGTGGTACCAGAAATTTGATACATATATATTGAGTTTGGGATTTGAGCATTCTAAATCTGATCATTGTGTTTATTATAAAAATGATAGTGATCATTTCCTATTTATTGCATTATATGTTGATGATATGTTATTCATTGGTGAAGGGAAATGAATGATTTTAGAACTAAAATCTCAACTTGCAGCTAAATTTGAAATGAAAGATCTTGGTGTAGCTAAACACATTCTTAGGATGGAAATAAGAAGACATAGAGTGAACAGAAAACTATGGCTTGGTCAGAGTAAGTTTGTCAATTCAGTCTTACAGATGTTTAACATGTAGGATTGTAGACCATTATGTGTTCCTTTTATAGTTGGAACAAAGTTATCTACTTCACAATGTCCAACATCCCCATCAGAGATGGAAAACATGAGCAGAGTGCCTTACCAGAGTGCAGTTGGAATTTTGATATATGTTATGGTCTCTAATAGACCAGACATTGCCCAAGCAGTGGGAGTTCTTTCCATATATATGTCTAATCCTGATAGAGTTCATTGGGATGCAGTTAAAAGAGTCTTCAGATATTTGCAGGGTACCTCAGAGTATGCCTTTTGTTATCATGGTAACTTGATAGGAGACATGCATTCCCTTGATATGCATGGTTATACGGATTCAGACTAGGCAGGTGATGTTGATAGCAAATAATCCACCAGTGCTTATGTATTTACTTTATTTGGTGGTGTAATCAGTTGGATGAGTAAGCGTCAAGATGTGGTTTACTTGTCCACTACTGAAACTGAGTATATCATAGCTATGCATTCCTGTAAATAATCCATTTGGCTTAAGAGACTATGTTCAAATATCAGAATAAAGAAAAGTGTAGTGACAGTTTATTGTGACAGTCAGAGTATGATCTGCCTAGCTAAGAACCCAACATTTCATGCCAAGACCAAACACATTGATCTATAATATCATTTTGTTAGAGATATGATCGAGGATGGTAGGGTGAAGCTAGTTAAGGTAGAGACTTTGATTAATGTTGTAGATTCCTTAACTAAGCCTATGAGCACAGAGAAGTTTATATGGTGTTCAGAGTCTATGGGCATCTTGGCCCCTAGCAATTAATTAATGGTGTTGATACTCCCTTTGCTCTTTCAAGGTGTTTGATAAGTGGGAGAATGTTAGGAAAGGTGTCTCAACCTTGAAACTACAAAAGGTTTATATTCTTCCTAGTTTTGATCTTTTCATATAACATTTATCTTGAAGAATGGTTTAGAACTTTCAAAGTTTCCAAAAGGGGCTAAAATATTATGGATTACTATTTTTAGTAACTCTATATTTGAGTTCAAATGGACCCAAAATTTTCTTAGAAGGTGCAGAACTACCAAGTAAACATCTTGGGTGAGTTTTGACTCAAGATCATACCTGGTTTGCAAGATATTAAAGTTTCCATTTTGAAACTCTCGAAAAAAGTTTCAAACTCAGATTTGAGGCACTTAGAGGTCCCTAAATGCCCCGAAAGTTTTTGTAACCAACAAGGAGGGTTAAAGCTTGATAGATTTCTTCATGAGATTTCTAACGCATCAAATGGTTCATCAAGCAAACACCTAGACCAAAATTTCTGGCCTCTGGAAGATGGACTTCCTATTTTGGGAAATGTGAAAATGTGTTAGACACTTAAAAGAGTTGTAAAGGGGAGAGTTACACATCTTGGTGTGTGATGGAACTCTACTATATTGTATATCTTATATATCAGGGTCTTGAGATAGAGGTTGTGTGTAAGAGTCTTATAGATATTGAGTTGCCTTTGGGTCTCTAGTTGGTTTTACTCCTGTGAAAGCTTTCTCTACAAATATATTGTAATATTCTTGATTCCTCAATAATATATTGTGCGGATTTGGACTGTGGGGTTATTCTCCTGAAGGGGTTTCCCCACGTAGTTATTGTGTTGTGGTATGATTGTTATTTGTGTTTATTTATGTAATTGTTGTAAAAATCTGAAAAGATCTACATGTCCCTCCCCTCAAGATTAGTGTAGGAAGTTGTTCTGTTACCTTAGCTTCCTTACAATTATAGAGGAGGTAGTTAAGGAAATATGTAGGCCCATAGATGTATGTGCCTTATCTTGATGGTTAATTTTGATTTTGATACTAATATCATATTTACCAAGATGTTTTGTATTGCAATCAATATATTTGATAGTGTATTTTGGATGTATATAGTATGATTTTATATGTTGAACCCTAGTAGTGTTTTAGCTTCATAGTTTTCACTTTATATGTGATTATAATCTTATTATTTAGTTTAATATTATGGTTTATTTATTATGCATTTTTTATATCTAAATCATTCTAGCTGTAGATAACTTTTAATTAGATGTAGTTATCTAATATCATCTTATGGGTTACACCACTATGGTTGTTTTATGTTGTGCTTTAATTGTCCTTGTATTATGGAAATATGCATGATGTTTTAACTAAGTGTGTAGGAATATGTTGCCCAATGGATATTAATAAAGAGATTATTAGCTTGGGTAAATGTGTTACATTTGAATTCCTCATCTTACTTCATTGTGAGTTACAAGATGAGTGGTGTGTAATCCTTTATTTGAATTGGTATTGCTTCTAGATTTCTATGCTACAAAAAAACTATAAAATGTGCATGATTTTTTTACATAGGCTATTTATCTCTTCTTGTGTTTGTATTTATTTAGTATTTGTAATTCTTGCAAAAAGATTGTGAAATGACTAGCATGCTTTTCAGCCAAGACGGATTTTATAGATTTTTAATTAAATTCAACCTACTAAATAAGGTGCTACACAATTTAAATATTGAATGTTATAAAGGAAATTAGGAAGGCTAAGTAGTTTTAATTAAAATGGTATGCATAAGTTATTTGAAGATTTATTAGTTATTTGAAATGAAAATATCTACCTTCACAAACTAACTAGTTTCAATGTAAAAAACTACAAAATCTATTTGGTGGTTTAAGGATATTTGACAAAAAGGAAAAGGGAAGGCATTTTTAAAAACACTCATTCTTAATGTTCATTTCCTTTGCTTTCCTCTATTGTGTGTGAGATTTGTTTTCAAAAGATTACTTGGAAACCCTGCTTGTGATTGGGAGCTTGGAATTGGATATTGAAGAGGATTGTAAAGCCTAGTGTATATTGTTTTTAAGAAAGGACAACCTCTATTGTTGAGAGTTTGATTTGTTGAAACTCTCTCTCTCTCTCTCTCTCTCTCTCTCTCTCTCTCTCTCTCTCTCTCTCTCTCTCTCTCTCTCTCTCTCTCTCTCTCTCTCTCTCTCTCTCTCTCTCTCTCTCTCTCTCTCTCTCTCTCTCTCTCTCTCTCTCTCTCTCTCTCTCTCTCTCTCTCTCTCTCTCTCTCTCTCTCTCTCTCTCTCTCTCTCTCTGTGTAATAGATTTTATGTTTTTTCATTCTCTACATTAGGTGGACCCATGGATTCTTTGCATAGGGATATATTTGGAATATAATCTATAAATTAGTTCATTGTGTAATTAAAAACTATAGGTTTTCATAACTTTTGAAATATATAGATTATATAGATTTTTTAAAACCTATCGTATACAAAAAAAAAAGTAAACCAAAAATAAAGGATTCAATGCAAAGAGTAAAGCCCTTAATTTACATAAACTGCAACCTTAGTTTAAGAGAAGGAATTAGTAAAATGTAAATGAAATTAAACAAGAAATCTCACCACACACAATCCCTATTGCACCAAAGGCAATTATACTTGAGTTGATGGAATCTATTTTCTCATAGTGATAGCATGGTGTTGCATTGATAAATGATCTATGAAAATGGCTCTTGAAGGGTCCATTTATAGGCTTCTAGGTTAGATGATTGACAATTAGGATTGGTTGAGAGTTGGTTGAGGGATCAATAGTTTAGATTGATTTGGTTAATTGGTTGGGAGATGGATGGTTGAGAAAAAAAGGAGATTTAATAATTGTTTTTTTTTATGATTTTTAAGTGTAAAGAGGTAATTAAGGATCAATTAGGACCTTTTAGTTATTTAAGAGGGAAAAGAGGGATTTAATAATAAAAAAGTATTAAAGGATGTGAAATGGGAGTGGGGAATAAGTTATTAGGATATAGGAAAAGTTGGCTAGGACTAGTGGGTGATTTTTAGGTGTGTGCATTTTGGGCCCCTCTTTGTGATGGTGTTGTGACAAAGAGAAATAACATCATTTCAAAGAAAGATAAAATATAATGGTTTATAGATGAGAAAGGATATAAAGGGATGGGGTTTATAGAAAAGGAGTATGGAATGATGCCCCCTCGAGAGGATAGGTAAGGTGGAAGGACACAAGTATGCTCTCGAAATGGATGGAAAGGAAAGATGAGGATAGGGGATTGGATGCTAATGATGGAGGAAAGGATAGTCATGCTAGTTAGTCTGAGCAACTGGATGTTTGATGTAGCACTTGATGTTATGTACCATGATATAAAGATCATGGTGAAAATGTGTCTCATGCATAAAGGACTAAAGGTCGCAAGCAAGCATATACCTATGACACCATGATATGAAAGACCATGATGTTATTATGGTAGGTATGTTACAAGGGCCAATGCATATGCAAGAAAAAATAATAACACACACAAGAAAAGAAAGAATGCACAAATGATGGAATGACAAATAAGATGCACACCCCTAGTTAAGCTGAAAAATTAATGACTGATTGATGATGATGATAGAGTTGTTGATATGGGAATGATATATCCTAAGAACAAAATTAGGATTGGGAACAATATATCCCAAAGATGATGATTGATTTAAGTTGATTAAAATTGACAAGGATGGGAACAAAAAAAATGAAAGTTGTTGGATGATAGGCTAGAGTTCTTGGCAAGATTTATGTGGATTAGGATTGCTTGCAATGGAAATTAATTATTTTAGGATTTCTTGGGATTATTGTATTAGATTGTTTTTTGATGACTGCATTGGATTGTGTCTAGGGTGATTGTAATGGATCATATGTTGCTAATATTTTTATTTTGATTATTGGATGGGATTATTAACTCCATATGGTAAATGGTGACAAGGGCATACTAAGTCTAGAAATAAGGATGCCTGGGAGATTAGTTGATTTAGGATGATGGACTTGATAGATTAGGAATTTGATGGATGAAGGATCTCCAAGGGTTATGTGATAAAGTAATAACATGCCCCACTCTATAAATGTCACTCAGGATGTTGGACTAAGGAGATATAACAGATTACATAAGCTATAACCATATGTTTGGAGGGTTTATTGTAGAAGGATTCACTATGTCAAGAGATTGCCAAAGAATGTTTCAAGATAATGCCTCAGTCCTTATCAAGGTCAAAGTAAAGTAGGGAGGATGGATGGGAATGAATATGTGGATATGATGGATTAGGACAATATGATGGGATAGATGTGAGAACTTTCCCCCAAGTGCAAGGTACATAGACAATCAATTCACACATGACACCCATGAATGGGTTTTCATCATGCTACTTATCCAAGGTGCTATGAAATGGTTTTCACCACTAGAAAAATGATTTTCTCTTTACTATTTTTATTTTTATTCTTTTGGCTTTCTAATTTTACTAATTGGATGATGATGATATCTTGATATTTAGAGGGTCTTCATATGTCCCAATCTATTCAAGATAGTCTATGTAGATGCTCTTATCATAACATGCCAGTAGTGACTTGCTTAGAGTAGTTGTTTTGTTAAGATTAAAGCACTCTTGTACAATCCATTGATTTTGGATTAATCCTCATTGATATCTGAGTTGGCCTTATCCCAATGTTTACATGTTGATAAGGTACCATCATATCCCTTATGATAAAGTGTTGCCACCACAATGCGGTGGATTTAGGATTTGGGGTTTTTAGATTTGAGGTGTGATTTTGGATTTTGATGGGGGATGTTGGATGTTGAATTAGGTGATTGAGGTTTGTACAATTTAAGCGGATAGATTGGAGGATTGTTGGCTATCCATGCTTGGGATTGTGGATTATTGAATTTATATTTTGGATTAGGATGGTGATTAGGACCAACATTCTTATACAAGTTGGAAGGTAGTGGACACCTATTATACGCATGGTGTGTCTTTTGATTGTGAGTGATTAATGATTTGAATGTTGAGGACTAGCATTGTTATACAACCCAGAAGGCGATGGACACCTATTATATGTAAGGTGCATCTTTCAATGTAGCCCCACATTCTAAGTGATTGCTAGATTAGTATATTTTGCCTCACTTGATTTGACTAGTCCACTTTTCTTTTGAATTTTTTACTTTTGATGTTTTATTTTGATCTTTTTTTTGTTTATTTTGTAATCCTTTTTCTACCAATCAATGGTTGAGGATGTGGAGGATAAAGTTTGATAGTAGGGATAGTGGAGGTGGCATGATTTTTGGTAGTAAGATTGTTAAACAGGCTATGGATGGTCCCTATCTCAATTCTCTCATTGGATGAAGTTATCTCAGTGATTTTAGAAGTATCACTAAAAGAATCATATTGTTCACTAGAAGACTTGTACCCAAGGCCTTAAGCTTGATTGATGTAGATTGGGATAGGATATGGCCCAATCTGTTTTCTTTATATTTCATGTTTTTACATATTTTGTTTGTGTTATGATACTTATTATTTTTTAATGATGATGCTAGCCCATCGGTGTGTTTCCAAGAACTATTAGAACTTGCTAAGTTATCCCATCTATGAGAATGTTTAACTTGATGAAGGCAGATTATTTTAGTTAATAGGATACTTGTGCTTTCTTATTATGTACACTTGTTGTGCCTTGATAATTTGAATTCCCAGTGATATCTTGCTCATTAATATGTTTGATATGATCAATGTCATTTACTTGATTGTCGATGCATTCATGGGGATCCTATCTCTCATCATGGGAAGTGAATGTTGCTAAATGATGGATATGACTAGTTAGATATTGGATAGGATTAATTTGGATTTCTTTATCATGGATAGAATAAAGTTGTATGAGGGGATCAATTTGGTTCTCTTGATCATAGATAGGATCCTAATCATGAATAGGATCTTAATCATACACAGGTGTGGCTTGGATAGTTTTATCTTGATCATAGATAAGATGAGTTAGGATGCTTTGATCTTGATTTGATTGGATGCACATCTAATCCTACTTTGGGTTTGATTCTTGGCATATCTCTCGAGTTTGGATAAGAATATATGTTTCTTGGATGGGCTTGATAGACTTTGAATGATCGACTACACGGTTGCATGACGGATTTTGACTTGAGCTTATGGTAAGAGACTCTTTGATATGATTGATAGGCATTAGATTGTATGATGGTGTTTGATGGGTAGGCATGATACTAGGAGACTCTTATTCATACTTAATAGGCTTGGGATTTATAATATCTTTACATGGTGGTACATTATATTGAATGACCACATTGCTAGGATTTTGATTGCATGGTGGTATTTCATTATGGAGGGTAATATGTGAATTTTGGATAGGCTTGGGACTCATTGGCTCTATGCTTCTTGGTTTGATATTTTTCCTTTGTCCTTGGATAAATTCCTTATTGGGGAAGGATTGGATTGTGGATGGTATGGTTGATATGATTGATGGTAGGATTGATGGGGTGAGTTGGATTGTAAAGGTTTTTGTTGATGATTGCAATATACAGCCTTCTAGCCCTCCTTCTAGTGCCAAAAAAATTGTTGATGATTGTTTTGATGCAATCATAACAATAAGTTAAAATTCACATATAATGAACTGAAACTATACTTGAAAGATAAGAAGGAATCATTTGAGATTCAACTAATCCCAAGTCTACAATGGTTCGGTTGGTCAAGTTTAGTTGGTCTATGTGAAGCTGTAATGTTCAAGGGGCCTTACATAATTTAGAGTTGTTTGGTGGTTTACTGGACTAAGAATATGCAAAAAAAGATCATAGATATGTCAATACTTTTCATTTCTTTGCATAAAAGTGTTACTGTGCTGCAAGTTTTAGATGGTTTTTTTTGAATTATTGCAGCTTTCTTCTTTATACATTTATGAAAACTATCTACCTTAAACTCTGTTATGCATGCTTCTTCAAATTTGAGACAATTTCCTTTAGATTTCTACGTTTTCAGCTAAATATTTTAGATGGGTTGGGAAAAGTTAGAAAGACTTAATCTACACCTCATTTACTCTATCGAAGGATCTAATTGTTCTGTTATGCACTATGTAAATACTATAGTAATTTGATCAAATCCACAGTAAAAACCTTAAATGCAAGTTCTGAGCATTTTCACAAACATACATTTAAAATTGCAAGCTCTCAAAGAAAATATTTCAAAACACAAAGAAGTGCAGGAGAACACTCAGAAGATAGATGCAGAACTCCAGATTCTATTGTATTAGAAACAAATAGTCATACATGATTTACAATGTAGGAATGACTCTTAGTTTCACTGATCAAACTACAAAGAACTTACAAGCTTTACAGATACAGTAAGGAAGCCAGACATTCCACGCACACCTTACTGCAGACAACAGGTGACCTCCTTCTTCTACTTCTAATCTAAACTAAGCTAACTTGCTGCATGTTCCTAAAAATCCCTGTGTAAAGTATTACAATGTAGAGAGGCACAATATATAAACTTTCTGATTGTCCTCACTACAGCAAAAATCCTAACCAAACCCCTGGTTATAGCAATAAATACAAGTGAACCAGTCCTCCAAAATATCTCTGAGCAGTGTCAAATCTAGGTGAAATATTGCCCCTTCTGAGAAGCTCTGGCAGCTCAGCAATAACTTCTATTTATCTGCTGCAATAATGTTCTCAACTGCAACCTTGTCCTTCACTCAAATGGCCTTGACTTCCTCACACTTCATCTTTATCTTCTTGCTCCTGAGATCAGATTTCCTTCCTCCATGATGTCACTGTGTGGAATCTCCAGCTGCTTCCTCAACTGCAAGCCTGCAAGACAAGACTAGCAATAAGTACCAATTTATCAAATAAATAGCAAGAAACTAAAATATCTATTTAAATCAGGGTGACTGCAAAAAATGTGGAAATCGGGTCCAAAAAACTCTCAAAACGTGTTCAAAAATGCACTCAGACTGCTCAAAAATCATCGGGTCAATTATCGCTGACCAAAAAATGCCACAGGCGCCAAAAATATGTTTAAAAAATTCCACCGCCTTGTTCCTTCCCGCCCATCGGCATGAGAAATACTATCAGCGCATCCAAAAATACTCAGGCCGATCATCGCTATTTGGCCGATGGCCTCTTTGCTTCGTTCATCCTCTATCGGCTTGTATTTCCCTTCATTGGCGAGAGATTCGCCATCAGCGAACTCCAAATTCCTTGCTCCGACCACTTTGATTTCACCGATGTCCTTACATCGGCATGACTCCTACCGATGTCCCCTTTCGTTGATTGCCATCGGCATGAGATCGCCCATCGGCGACTCACAAACTTCCTCTGCCGATGGCCATACCTTGGCCGATGTTCCTTTATCGGCGAGAGTTTCGCCGATGTCTTCCGTTTCATATTCGGCCAAGTCCTTCTCCCTTTCAAAACCTATGCATATTGCGATATACAAACCATTAACTCCATTTGATAACCTTTCAATTCCGGCATTGTATAAAATTATTTGTATCCCGCCAATATACAAGCTCGTGAATATACAAGGATTTAACCTTGTTTGATAATTACTTCGGGTCCGGCGCTTGTATATGGCGCTTGCATCTTTCGCACTTGCATGTGAATAGTGCATTGTATATGAATAGTGCATTGTATGTGAACAGTGCTATGTATATTTCGCTTGTATGTGAAAACGTACAAGCCCGAAAATATACAACGAATTTGCAGTTTTTAATAAATCCGTCGGGTTCACCAATGTATATTTTGCTTGTATATTCCGCTTATATATGAAATTATACAAGCGCCGAATATACAATGACTTTTCTGCATTTGATAAGTATTTCAGGTCCGCCAATGTATTTGTGCGTTGTATATTCTGCTTGTATATGAAAACATACAAGCCCGAATATACAACGAATTCTCTCTATTTGATAAGCCTTTCGGGTCCAGCATTGTATATTTGTATTGTATATTGTCTTGTATGTTAAAATATACAAGCCCGAAATGTAAAAGTGACCAAGTATATATAAAAAATACGACTTTGCACATACAAAGGGCTTTGTATATGCCAAGCGATAGACAAACCTGAATGTACATTTTACTAAAATGATCATAACTTGCAAAATATGGTGAATTTTAAGATGGTTCAAAAAGCAACCCTGGCTCATTTTTCACAAGGAATCCAACCATATCATGCAAGGGTACTGAAAATGCATTTTTCCATATTTTTAACAAAGTTTGCAAATTTGACTCTCTTTTCCCTTTACCACCAAGCAAAACAACACAAGCAGAAGCAAAAAGCAAAGCAACAGCAGGGGTCCCCATTTTGCTAAGGAGCATAATGGGGCGTGTTGTGAACATCACAACAGTTTTGATGATGAAGGTATTGCATAGGATGTGGAGGGTACAAGGCGCTTGCATGAGGTTGCAGTTGGAAGTATGGATTGACTATGAGGACCTTGATCTAGAGTGGTGCTTCCCTTGTTAAAGGTACCATAAGGATAACCATTAGATATGTATTTAGGATTGACATGATAGCTAGTTCTAATCATTTCTTGGTTGAAATAATCTTACATGTTCATGAGAGGGGGAGGAAGGTTTATGGTAAGTTTGCATGAAATAATCTCATCATTAAGGCTAATGTCCATAGGATATTCATCTTTATCTATTAGACTATCAACATCATCATTGTCAAAGGGATTTTTAGATTGATTTGGATAAAAGATCTCATCTAATGGATGTGTGGTTTGAGGGCCTACTTTGATTATGATTTTTGATTTTACATAATCTTCACACAAGGTAGTAGGCATAGGGTATTTAGCTTGCTTAATAAAGTTTTCAAACCAGAGGTCCATGATGGAGATGATTAATGATGATGGGATGTTTGAATTTTTGGACTTTGAGAGGTTTATGGTTGTAAATGTTTATTATTTGAACTCAAAGGTTGTTGAATGATTGTTTGCAAGAGAACACATCAAACACACCAAGGACATTGGTTTAAGTGTGGATGCAAAGGATGATTATTGGTTTAGCACATGAAGACACATCAAACACATTAACATCCTACTCTGTTCAAGTAGGTGTATCAATCTCTGTAGGCTCACCAATATACCTAGGTATGTGAAACCAAAGCCCATGAAATGAGGGGTATGTGTAATGGTGTGGTTCAAGAGGGTAACCCACTCTTCTCCTTCTCTTTGCAAGGTATAAAGTTCTTGTAAGCTAATTCAAACATGACAAGTCTCTTGCAATGGGAGAGTCTTTCTATTCTCTCCCACATTTATATACCCCACTAGAACAAGAAGGTTTGAGTCATCTCCCAAGCTAATGAAATCTCTAGATAGACCTACTAAAGGGAAAGAAGATCAAGTACTTTTCATTCCTAAGATTACCTTGTGGCATGAAGGAAGAGCATACACAACTTGATTTCTTTGGATTAACAAATCAATAAAAAACAACTAGAAAGTGTTTTTCATTCCCAAGATCACCTTTTGGTGTGAGGGAAGAGAATATGCACTTAAAAATTCTTAAAAACATAAAAAGTAGTGTTTATTCCGCATTAAATCATATAATGTGTGTAAATATACTAGTGATTAATGTAGCTGCACAAACACATTAGTAGTTTCAAAAATGGTCTTTAACAAGAAATTTGTTGCATGAAATATGCATTAGAAATGACAATTTAAATCCCTATAAAATTTTTTTAAAAATGTTAGCACATAGAAAAATAGATGTCATCACCTAGTGTTCAAGATTTCTCTGCAATTTTTTAAAAAAATGTTAAATTTTGATTTCGTATGTAAAAGGTATGTGCATTTGAAGTTTAGAAAGAAAAAGCAAGTTTGAACAATTATACCTAAAAATATGTGATGAATCTACAAAAACCACCTTCACTCTATCATAGTGCTCTGAACTAGCTTTCTAATGCCTTTAAAAATGCAAAAATCTAACAAAGAACAAAGATGTTATACCCATTTGAAAAACTGCTATTTTAAGGGTCAAATGAGAAGGTGGGTCTAAACTAGCAGCTAAGATTAACCACTAGTGGATAAGGCCAGGAAATTAATGTTAAAGATGATATTTATAGTAACCATTACTATTGATATTAATGGTCAAGCTTACAGCTAATGTTAATGTTAATGTTACTGTTAACTGTTGATATTCAATGTTATGACTAATGTTAGGATTAATGCTTAAAAGAACTACTAGTTACACTAATGGTTAGAGGTGGTTACAATAATTTCTAGGTCAACAATTAGGCTTTGTGTGATAGTTAAGAAATGGTTAGGATAAAGACTAATAGGCAAAACCTTAACAAAACAATCAAATGTGTAGGACTAGTAAATGATAGGCTATAGAACCAATTATTAACCCTATTATCCAATGAGCACAATTATAGACTAGTGGATTAAATGATAGATATTTGTAGATATTTAGATAGTGGATAAAGCCATTACCTATAAGTTCAAAGCTTTACCCAATGTGCAAATCATTTAACCAATGCACAACAAGATAAAGACATAAACTACAAAGTATGATATAGGTTGTATGGTATGGTTTTGTATGTACCTAGATTTCATATGAATGTACAGTCGACCAAACAAAAACCTAGCACATGGGTGAGTGTAGGATCATCATGGGCCAAACAGTGGCAATAAGAGAAAAAAAACATGTTTTAGATAGCCAAAATCGTGAAATGATTCTTTGACTTTTTTTTAATGGGTTGGTAATAATATCCATTTTTTGAAACCTGAAATGGATATCCATTTTGAATACCATAAAAAGTGAAAAAAAGGCCTATGTTTTGCAAAACCCGTGGCTTGCAGAACATAGAGGGGGAGAAACCGATATCTGATTGCAGAAGAACGGATATATCCGATTTTGAGGAGACAAATTTGAAGAGGTAAGGGTCTAATTCTTTTCTTTTTTGTCTTTTTGTAAATCAAATAAAATTTTTTTTTTTAAAAATTTGAAATAGGTAAAATGGATGAAGAACATCAAAACCCAAGCCCTCCCCCACCAAACCCTCCAACAATACAAGAGCAAATTGAAAGAAATATTGATGAAATAAGTAAGATTATAGAATTTTATCACCACCACCCTCAAGTGTCTTCAATGACATCAAGCTTAGAGGGAATTATTACTCATGTTTGAACCCTCACATGCCAACATGAATCATTTAGGCAATGGAGATCTATGCAAAAAAGGCAGAATATTCTAATGGTTTATCATACGGCCAAGTCAAAGATTTAGACATTACCAAATCTATGTTAGCCCAATATTTTGTCAACCCTAAAACCAGATTACATGTTGATGTCTATAAGCCTAAGTATTCAATCAAATGGTGTACACATCAGGGTATTACTCAAAAAAATTTAGATCGTTGGTGGATGGTTTTAGATAAATGACCCAACAACAATTTTGATGTACCTTTATATTTCCTTCGTAAACTATATGCAAAGTTTGTAATGGGTCACCATGTGAATTATTTTGATTTTAAAGAGTTCTAGGGAGTAGGTAAAGGAATACCTCAAGATAGACCTAGGGCAATGAGACAAGTGCAAGGTCATTTTATTCCCCCTCCTACTATCCCTTCACCTCCAATTCAGCACCCAGACGTTGTTGCAAATGCAACACAATAGAGCAATACACTCTTTGACTGAGCACTTGATTACATAGACCTTTTAGCTTGTGCAACCACATGATATTGGTGGTCATATTGGATCACTTGAGATTACTAGACCCTCCTCATCCACACATGTTTGTGTGCCTTATCATTGTATTTTTTACAATCAATTGTGCTTAGGTCCTCTTGGGGAGAGTAGTGATCCACCCCTTAACACTTCAGAGTATGATGTCCCTCATACATCTCCTTCATGAGTTGAGGAAGCTGGTCCAGAACTCAAGTTGAGGGGTTAGGGACAAGAGCACAAGCACATGCATCAGGGCTAAGTAATACCCTGATGTGTACACCATTTGATTTCATGGTGTATTTCATTTGAATATAATATAAACAAATATTAGTACTAATGTATCTAAGAGGGATAACAATTGATGACAAATGAAGAGTTGACAGAAGTTCATCATGGAGCTCTTTCTACCATCCAATTTGGCCTAGACTTGCCAGTATAAATTTTTCTACACATCTAACTTTTTTATTGTATGCATTTCATTTTTTGTGCATAATTATATATTAATTTATATCTTGATGTTACTTTTCTTTTATAGTCTATCCAAAATGTGAATGATGTGGCACCTTTGCCAATATTCTTTAGTCGAACTCTTGATCAACCCAAGGGACCATCATTTGTCGAAAGGCTCTCACAACACCAACAAAGGGAGGAGGTAATTAAATTGAACTATACATTAATTGATAATTTAGAAAACTTAAATATTTAATTATAGTCATTTAGATAAATAATAAAATAGAGAATCATGGTGTTTGCTACATGTTTGATAATATAAAATAAGGGTTAAAAGAATGAAAATGAGAAAGAAAGAAAGAAAGAAAGATGGATTATCCATTATTCATATAGATTTGAGCTTTACTAACACATCAATTATTCATTTATTCATACAAATTTTGCAATTGATTCAACTAATGATTATGTGATCCATTTTAGTGCATTGATTGATTCATCTTATGAGGATTCCATTATGACATACAATGTTCATTGATCACCAAGATAATTGTGTGTATTTATAAATTGATGCTATATCATTTACATACACACATCAACATACAAAAAACACATAAACATACAAGGACACTAAAATTCCATAAAAAATATAGATCATATAGATGCCCATGCCATAAACCAATAAATATGAAGACCAACCATACATATATCAAAGTGTCTAATACCAAATATCATCAACATAACAAAAATCATAACATGTCCAGGTACATATCAATTGGGGGGAGGTAGCATTGAGAGTCACTCCCCCATCTCACTCCTAACACTCACTATCAACCTAGACCTTGAAGGTGATTTTTCCGTATGTCTAATTCTACTCCTAGATTTAGACTTGCTTGTGAAAGTCTATAATGCCTCATAACCTACCCACCTCCTTTTAGAGGTTGGAAATATCTACCCATGTTATTTTATAATATACTTGTGTCACTATCACCTACTTGTTACACTATAATTTTCTTTTGTTACTATCAACTTATAGAATATCATTGTGCCAAAGTGGTGACATGACTACCCTCACTTGTACATGTTCTAGCTCCAAAGAAAGGATGTATTGCTATAGTAATGACACATCTCTATTTATCAGGTTGCATTCCTCTCCTCCCAAGCTACCACTAGCTTTTCTCATAAGATTGAATAGTAGAGAAGATTGACTAGAACATGTATATTATTTCACTATCCACCTTGTCAATATCATAGGAACACCACTTGTCAAATGGTCTATGGTCAATACAACCACTCATCTAAGATACCTACATATTACACATGATCTATGTGTTAGGTCATTTATCTTGAGATATCATATAATTTATAATGTGAGTGAATTAAATTTAAAAGTTATATATTGCATGCCAATATCATCACCCTAGTCCCCTCCTCTTTGTTGCATTGGGAATACATTCAATGTTGTCTCTCCTCTATCCACCTCCATGGCCTTGTCACCACCTATTTGCCCATTGTATCTTTTCAGTTGCTCCTTCTAATCCTCCTCCTCCTTTTGATCCTCTTGAACCCACTCCTCTACCTACATATAAAGGATATAATAATGGGGACACATATTCTACCAATAATCTATATGCATTTGTGACCCTCCACCATCCTCAACAACATTATATCAACTTTAACCTTCAACCAAACTCAACTAGAACCCAATAAAGTGTTTCCCTAAATATACCATACGGTACCCTAGGTTAGTCAAGACATTTGTTAACTAATCAGCACTTCATTCTAACATATAATAATATCATGTAGTTCATTGCAAAAGCACAAGGTATCATCTTGTGGTATCATACAATGATTTATCATTTTTTTTTAATCATGATAAAAATATTTCTCTTATTCAATATAAAAATCAATATAAAAGTCATTCAAGGATATGTATGTTTCAATTGATCCTTCAAGCCATAACCAAAGAATGACTCTCTATTTCCCTACAAAGCCATCTTTTTAACAATGAAATTTTATTTATATAATTAACTATGTTATCGATTTTCGATGTACATTAAACTCATCTTCCATAATGTGTAAGGGACGTTGATATTTCTATCTCAAATTATTTAGTTTCCAAGCAAAAATATACAACTAACAATTCTATCATTACAATGTTTAGTTCATACATACAATGGTTCCTCCTAACCCCACTAAATATCCAGCTCGGTAAATATGCTGCGATCATATAAATATAGAGGGAGCATACCTGAATGTGAAGACATCCTGTTTATAACATGGCTACTAGGAAACACCTTTGGAAGAAATCACTCTATTCTTTATCAATAGATAATCGTCCTCTCAACCGATGAACAACTTCAGGGACAAGAACTTGTAGCTGCCATAAAATGACTCTTGCTCTCTGAGTATCCCTCAAAACCAAGATTTGTGTTATGATAAAGAGAATCTGTAAACCCCTTCGAGAGAACTCGTGTGAAATCTTCATCTGCATTCATTCATTCCTGTCCAGACTGCAAACCAATAAATGAGGTGAGGCCTGAAGGCAGGACGCCATTCCTTAGTAATGGCAGCTTACTTGCTCTCCCATGCCTTGCCATAATTTTGTCTCCCCTTCAACAGGAAATATTGATGTCCATTTAATATCAATTCCTTCCACAGACCCCTTTCTAAGAAAGATCTTTTAATTTTTGGTTTTGTTTTACTGTGCAGGTCTGACATGCCAGCCATATCCTCCATGCGGGATGTGATCCGCACTTCTTAATTTTCATTCCCTCAAAATTTTGCAAGAAAAAGTAGTTTATTGTAATTAATTTCATTAGTGTGTGGCCTATTAGGGAATTAGCTGGTAGACCTTGTAAGAATCGCGTTGGAAAGAGAGCCAAAGAGCAATGGAAGAGTTATGGTGACACCCATAGAATTTACATGAAATACACAGTGGCCAATAATATATTTTTTCAAAGCTGGGCAGTAAAAATGCTATATCAAATAAATGGCAAGGGTTCTAGGTGTTGACACCATGGTTTGTGTGTCCCTATGAGATGTTAGAGGAAATCACATCTATGATAACTCCATCAGTATAAGTATAAGTGGAATCACTCAAATGTTGATTCAACTACTAGGGAGGATGTCCATAAGTCGTCTTTAGGATAGGAAAATTTCAAATGATATAATGCATTCGCTCTAAGCGGTCTCTATGGAGTTTATAAGCTTGCCAAATGTTTTGATTACCATACATAATACCAGCTAAACTTGAGATACACTACGATGGCTTCAATTCACCAACCCATGGTGTCACATACTTTTGTGGCTTGTGACCACAGCTCCATTATGTTCATATCCTTCAACAAAAAAAATCTTGAAAAAGTAATAGCTAAAAAAATTTAAAAATGGAAATGAAACAAAAAGTACTAACTGTAAGTAGAACTTACATTCCAGACATTCCCTCCAATCATTGGTTGTCAATAAGTCAACAGAAATGGTGCACTTCAACAATAGCATTTTCCTTCATGTTGGGCATAAAACACCATCAAATATCAATTGAACTCTATGTTCACAACCTTCTTCCAATGAAACAGTGTCCCAATGGTTCAGAGCAGTTTGGTGTCAGAAAAATTCCAATCCTCTTTACTGATTTGAAAAACAAGCACTCACTTAAAGGTCAAAAATTAGGTTGCAAAAGCTAGATATAAAATGTTATCCAGCCAAATCATTGTGTTTTTACCTATGTTACCAAAAACACGACGGGAAGGCCTCATTTATGTTTTGAATGGGCGAAATGTTGTTTCCATACTGAATGGTCACTTCTGTGCTCATTTCCATAGTGAACGACTGTTTTTGTGCTTGCCCTTTCATCTCTTATTGTTGCCAAAATATGCTTGTCTGCCTTTTCCATGAACTTTAGTCAATAATTTTCCATTCTATTTTTTTGCGATTTGCAATCAATTTTGTGGTTAAAAATGGACACAAAACTGATAAAAATGCCTTGGCTGGATAGAGCTCGTCTTCATCTTTCCAATGCATATTTTTTCTCAAAATTTTGACTCTAGGAGCAAAAGTTACATGATTTTTTTAAATTTGGGTCCGAGTGCTGAAAAGTTGAACACCCCTCTAGAAAAAAAAAAATTGTTAAGAGGCCCTGGTGGCTCAATATGGACAAATTTAATAGGGAAATGAGGGTTTTGGGCCTTCCAGACACAATGAAAATGTTCATTTGGCCTCAAAATGCCCCAAATTCAAGCAGTACTTTAGAACCACTCTCTAAAGCCCATTTGCCACTACGAGTCTTGATCTCTGATTTTGACAAAACAAAAGCCAAATCTAACTTTCTAAAACCTTCTAGATGCTATGAAATTGCTAAAAACACTTTCAAAATAACCAGAATGTTATAACCAACTAGATCTCACAAAAAAACTACATACTAAACAAAGAGGTTAATGGGTCTTATTAAATCATTTCTGATTCTCCATATCGTTAAAAAATACAAGAGAAGAACATACAAACAACATCTAAAAAATAGAACTCAATCTCTCAATTAGGAATCAAATGAAGTCAAAACTCTCAAAACTAAAGCTCTAATACCATGTTAGAAATCTTGAACAAGATGTGAAACCTAAGAACTTTATGGAAGAGATTAAAAGTTACATAAATTGAAATGCAAAATGAAAGAAAACCAATGATTCTGAGAGATGCAAATATTGATGTGATAGAATTGCATTAAGAGTTCAAAGCAAAGAATGACAGAGTGACTAGACAGTTATTTAAGATACAAAATACAAGCTAGGTAGTGAGTTTATATAGACCAGAGAGAGGGGAGAGGTGTCAAAACCAACCAATAGGGAGAGGCCACCATACGGGCTAAAGATAGCAAGAGCATCTTCCCAAGATTGCAAATGCCCTCTTGTAGGATGTCAATACCTCAAATCACCCACTCACTAATTAAACTCACTTTATTTAACCTAAGCAAGCTTAATAAAAGTGTAGGAAAAACCTCGGAAATAGGAAAAATAACTACCCCACTAGGAAAATAAAAACCTACACTAACAAGGGAGATATCCATTATTTTGAGGTATTTAACCTAAGCAAGCTTAATAAAAGTGTAGGAAAAACCTCGGAAATAGGAAAAATAACTACCCCACTAGGAAAATAAAAACCTACACTAACAAGGGAGATATCCATTATTTTGAGGTGATCTCAATTTATTCACATATGTGAGAAGCCAAGAAGATCAATGTAATTGAAAGTAAGGATTCAAGAGATGTAAGAGGTGAATCCGAGGAGAATTGTCTTCTTGTGCAAGTCTACAAACTTAGGGTAAATAGTGAAGCATAAAATGTGAAAATAGAGGAAAGTTAAATTCTATTCAAGTTTTGTAACTCAAAGTAAATGTGTACAAATGAGGAATGTTATGTGTTATTATAATGAAGAAAGGTTTGTTTCTAAATTGCTAAAGTTGTGTAAAAATACTTGTGATTTTGGGTCCCATTTTATTTTGTGATTGCTTCCTTGCAAGAATTCATTGTACCCTCTGTGAGTTGTTTCCATGTGCAAGCTATTGTATATGTATATATGTGTGTGCTATTCCTTTCCCTATAGCCACTATAGTGCTAAGCATGAATCCATAGAAATTGGGCTAGAAGTTGTTGGGGGTAACCTACAACAAAGGTTGTGCATTTTCCCCTACTTAAAGTAACAACCAAGTAAGGGGGTTCAAGTGACTAGTTGCTACACCTTTGGCTATGAATAGGGAAGTGGATTTGATTCTAGGTGCTACAAGTGGAGAAACATCATCACATATCCTCTAATAGTAAAACAGATTCTCCAAAATTATCATGTTCTACAAAGAATTAACTATGTGATTCCCATGAATATATATCCAAACCAAAATGTTAGTGAAACTCTTAGAGGTAATTATTGGTAACCCTAGACTTAATCATATATTCTATGGCTTTTCATATGAATCCATGACCTTCTCTAGATATTTATCTTGATTTGAATAGATTGAGCTAAGGAGCCCATTGCCTTGATGAATCCTTATAATTCTTAAAATCCCCTTCATAGTTATAATTTTATCAAAAACATGCTTTGAGAGAGGTTTTCTCTTTTAATTCAGTGGAGTTTGAAGCCTATCAAAATTATCAAGTCGATAGTTAACTCAAGCAAAACTATGCTTGTTGATTGTTCACTGAATCTTAAGGCTTTCATTGATTGAAGCAATTCTATATTGACACATCCCTATAAGGATGATATGAATATTAACTAAAGGATAAATCAGAGCTCATTTGAGAGCTATAGCCACTTCCATCTCATCCTATAGGGCCTTTAGGTGTGCAGTAAGAGCATCAACATTCATAGGATTAGCCACTTTTGATTTTCTACCTCTAGTTCTTACACTTGGGCTGACCCAAGTTTGCATCTAACTGGTATTGACCTTCTCCTATAGTGCTTTTATGCTGTTAAGGGAGTTGTGGATAGTGGCCTTGCTAGTTGATGACTTTTTGGATGTTTTCCTTCACCTTAGAAATGTCTAATTCTAGCTTCCAAATCCTCTCCTCCTTTGTATTTCATTCATCTATGAGCGAGGTTTGTATCTTGTTTCTATTTAATTTTAAAAAGAACCATTTGAGATCTTTATGGAAGATATACACCACCTTCTACATTTTGTTGGTTTTATCAGTGAGAAGATCAACCATAGTAGTAATGTCATTTAAAGATGGGGAGGGGTGATGATAATAGTTTTGTCAAGCACAAGTTCTATGGAAAAGCCCATCAACCTTCAACATCATTTCTTCCACATTAATCTCCCCCTCTCCTATCACTTTCCCCTTCCCCTTGTCAATAGAATGGACCTCACCTTGAGGGGCATCATTATCACCTAGACGATCTTTTGCAACCTAGGGTTCATGGGTTTGCTTATTTCTAATTTCCCGTTTTTACATGTTCCTTTTCCTCACCTGTCTAAGTCAAAAGATTATTTTTTTAATAAAAATATAATATTTAATTCTTAATTTAGGTTAATTATTTAATTAACCTAAATGTAAAGTGTTGATTTTTTCATAAGAATACCTACATTTATTGACTAATAAGTAACTAATTAATTATACAATAAACAAGTTAAAATATTTTTTTAAATTTGAAATAAATTTCCACCCATAAATGCAGTCATTGTAAAAAGAATATGAATATAAAATTGGATTGGAAACTGGAAGTGTGGGGGAAGGTGAGGGTTTCTGATCTAATGACTCTCATTAACCAGTGATTGCACATTGATTCAATTCGCAGTCCGCTCTGTGATGGGTCACAGATGGATCAAAGGCTACGCAGGGAGGATCCTTAACTATTTGGATATAGTCTCTCAGATTTTATCTAACATCATGGATCTTGTTGAGGATGCCGAGTACGTGCACAAGCTGGTTGGGGATCTTTTCTACAATAATCTTTATACCGTGGATAGGTGCGTGGAGGCGGTGAAAGGTTACGAATTACACCAGGGTGATGCTCATATTGGAGGCCTTTTCGAGCTCTAGACATTGAGGCTAAAATATTCCTAAACAGAGTGAATTAAATTTGTATTTAAGAACTTTAGTATCATTGAAGTTTTAATGTACATAGTTCACCTCTTTAGAATACCCATATTCTTTGGCAATGTCATTATGTTGATCTTATCTAAGAATATATGCCCATGCCTTCCAAACAAGTTTGAATAACAAAATATAACCAAATGTTTCTCTTCCCACATAATTTATTGAGATATTCCTATGAAATATAGGAATTCAAATCAGAAGCTACTTGGAGAGAGCATACACACTAATAGGGCTTCTCTTAGTGTAATCCAATATTCCTATGAATATAGGAATTTAAATCATAAGCTACTTGGAGAGAGCATACACACTAATAGGGCTTCTCACAATGTAATTCAATATTCCTATGAAATATAGGAATTCAAATCATAAGCTATTTGGAGACAGCATACACAGTAATAGGGCTTCTCACATATACAGTAATAGGGCTTCTCACAGTGTAATTCCCATAGCTCCATGTTAAGTAGCCTGAAAGCAATGTATTGTTGACTATGGATCCACCTTTGACTGTAACATTATACGATAACTTCTGGTTTAGAGATGAAAATGATAGTGTGTTTGGTTCAACTCTCACATGTATTTCAGAGGGTGCAGTTACAATAGCCTTGTATGTACTTTTCTCAACTCCTACATTAGTAACTGTTCTTGGAAATTTAGCTTTAAATTTTTTTTCTGGAGGAGTCACCACCATTATTGAAGGGTAGTTTAATTCTCGCGCTCCATTTTTAGATCGGTTAAGTGTGCAACCACTGAAGCCTCCTGTCACCAAACGCAAAGAGGTATCATTGTAACCTACCCTACAAAGCATATTGATGTAATCATCTACACCTGCATCATAAACAAGGCCTGGATTGATTGCCTTCAATGGATTAATCTGGCCAGCTCCATATCCAAATTCTGCATCCTCATTCCCAACCAACGTTGCATCCATTATAGATGCTGCATCACAAGTTCAATTGTTACATATTTAGTTATGCCAAAACTTGTTATTGAATTTATAATGTAGCTTAATTGTTATAGAAATACTTTATTTACAAGAGAGATATTCAAATAATGGAATACCTGTAGTTAGGAGAGATGACATTATAGCTGCAGAAGACCAATCCTTATGATAAGACTTAACAAACCCAGCAACTCCTGCAGCATGAGGGCATGCCATGGATGTTCCTGATATTATATTAAAGTTGGAAAATCTTGTGTCTTCTGGATAGCCAGTAAGTGATGAATTGTTGACCCAAGATGCCAAGATGCTCACACCTGGTGCAGTGATGTCTGGCTAATAACACGTCATTATATCATGTTATTGCCTATGGAACAAATATGGCTTATAATTATGCTTCCATCCATTTTGGGATACAGACTATTGAGAAAATATTTATACCTTGAGAATGTCAGGTATGATTGGATTGTAACCTCGAGATGAGAATGAAGCCACTATTGGTGCAGGTGCTTTGGCAGTAGTAGTTTTTTGAATTCTTGCAACTGGAGAGCTGATGGATTGCAAATAAAAGTAATAAGAAATAGTCTTCCATGGCTCTCAGCATATTTATTTTTATTCTAAAATTACAACTTTATGGCAATTTACCTGGTTGATTTTATGTATGATAACACATTTTCTCCTTGTTTAGTAGATATTACTATCACAGGGTTAAACCCTATCATAAGTGTGTAAATATCAGAAATTAGAACAAGACCCGCACCACCAGCTAAGAAAACTGAATAATCTGGACCACTGGTATTGAAATAGCAAACGACTATCTTTCCTTTTACTTTTGTGCTATCCAGAGAACCGAACTCACAAGCACTGCAAGATTCATAGAAATAATAAATTTTAATAATTATTTAGAAGCATAAATTAAATAAATAATATTATATATACTTTAAGTTTCTTTGAATTTCACTATTCCTTTATGTCTTATTTGTTACCTAGAGTTAATTGAAGTAAAACCTCCGGAGACATTAGCAACATCCCCTCCATATACCAAGGGATACCATGGTCACTCCATTATGTATGTGTTTATAACTTTTCCCTGTAGAGAGTTATTCAAATTACGGCTCTGGCAGTTAATTCTTTTAACTTGAAAAAAGTTAAGAGTTTAACTATGAAGCACTGTCTTTAATTTTTTACAAGAATAAAGTAGTTGTTAGGTTACAACATCAATTGCTTATGAATGTTTCTCTAAAAGTGTTTAGTTACCTCTATACAAATGTTGTTTCTCAAAAGAATTTAAGGATTTTACCTCTATAGAATTGTTGTTTCCTAGAAGAAGTTTAGTCTCCAACTTACGATCAATACTACTTGCTGCAACACTTAGAGACCAAGGAGAACTATTTATTTAAAAGGTCCTGAATTTCCAGCAGAATTTGCTACCAGAATTCCCCTTTGCATTGCATGAAATGACCCAATGGAAATGGGATCTTCAAAGTACTTGAGAGGAAAACTATAGCCCAATGATATAGATAGAATATCCACGCCATCATATATGGCATCATCAATGGCTGCAAGAATATCTGCACCATCACAAGAAATATCAAGCCAGCAGACCTTGTACATAGCAACCCTGACACCAGGGACTCCACCTCTACTTTCTCCTTGAGCAATACCATAAAGACTTGCATTTTTAATAAAATTTCCAGTAGCTGTAGATGCAGTGTGTGTTCCATGGCCCTCTCTATCTCTTGAAGACAAGTAATCCCCTATAGGTGGTGGATCACTGAAACTACGATAGAACTTTGCCCCTATAAGTTTCCTGCAAATTCAATCATATGGTTAACTATAGAACTTTGCCCTTACAAGTTGCCTTTCGTACAAATTCAATCATATGATTAACTATAGAACTTTGTCCATACAAGTTTCCTGCAAATTCAATCATATGGTTAATTATGGAACTTTGTCCCTACAAGTTTCCTGCAAATTCAATCATATGGTTAACTATAGAACTTTGTGCCTACAAATTTGGTTTCTTCCAAATTCAATCAAATGGTTAACTATATATTGTCATTTAATTTTGTTAAAGAAATAAAACTTTTGGCATGCCTATTTAAATGGTAGAAGAATGTCTTCTTGAGAACAAAAATTTAGAATGCCTCTTTAAATGGTTAAAAAAACTAGCTCAAATATTTTATTAATAGAACATTAAAACTAAAAATAATTTATAAAACATATTTAAGAGTGAAACAAATAAGTCAAACAATAAATAAAAATTCAAAACCAAAATATGTAGAAAACATGTTCCCTTAAAGAGACAAAGTAATAGGAGACAAATCTTCTAAACTGTTGAAGTATTTTAAAACAATTATGTGGCAATCATACTCACTTGAAGTCACTTGTCATTTATGAATAATGAAAATGAAATATTTAAATGAAATACAAAGAGATTATTATAATTGTCAATACATTTATTTGTTTTATTAGTTATCTTTAAATTCTTTTCTTACTTTTAATTAAGTATAATTTATAATTTATTTATTTTAATTACACACTTCTATGTAAATTATATTATCCTCACAATCCTATGAAAATGAAATATCAATACATACAGATAATTTGCTGAGCTTATCTCCTAGTGTATTTAGTCATTGCAATGAGAATTTATTCACAATTTTAGCTAATAATCTGTAGATCACTCCAAAAATTGAAATGGCTCCAATTGTATATGTAATTTTGTTGTTCTGCTATGGTCCTTAGTGCAGTCTCTCAATATTTATTTTTATATTAGAACTTCGTTTAAAAGCTCAAAAAATATTTCATGCAATATATAGATAATGAAATCAGTAGGAATGAGTCTAACTTGTTGCAGACAGAGGCAGGGAAATCTGATGTTGTGTGGCATCCACCCCTCCATTTGGATGGAACAGGACCAAATCCCCCGTCGGTAAAACTCTTTGATTCTGGCCATATTCCTACAACACAACATGAATGTGAAAACTAATGACTAAATTATTATGACATTAATCTCTATCTTATATTTTATCCTTTTTCTTTTAATTTACAGTGTATCAATCTTCTGGAGTGAATTGCATTGTTTTATTGGCTTCCAAAGTTTAAGAGCTCACTACACAATCCATCATCAGTAAAAGGTTATGCGTCAAGTAGTATTTAGGACTAAAACATCTCAACCAAATAAAACTATGAAGGACATTGTAAGCTTAAACTCTCTTCTTTTGACAAGTTCACCTGAGTCCACAAGGCCAATAATGATGTCGCTTTGATAATCCAAATTACTGTTTTGAGCAGATGCAGGAAAGCCGATGAAATCCCATGATCTAGTTGTCATGGTTCTCAGCTTCATGCTCTCAAACACTGAAACCACACCATCCTTATCTGTACTTCAACATCAAATAATTTTATATAAACAGTTCATATGCAGCTTTCGTGTGTATATATATATATATATATATATATATATATATATATATATATATATAGCTTTTCTTTCAATTTTTTTTGAAATTAGTTTACCTGAGAGTTCTTGGGCTTGGGATGGAGAAAGCATAGCTGCAAACCCGCTAAAGCTCTTTCCATAACTATACTTCAAGGATCCTTTAGCTGCCTCGTAGCTTTGTCACCAATATTACAATTATATCAGCTTATATGGCCAGTTAGATAGATTTGTTAGACTGAGACAAACGGCTATTCTTGAACATCATCCACTTCAACAGTCAAAAGTCATTTTTTGCCAATAAAAATAAAACAAATATTTACTAATTTTTGTTGTGGATGAGGCGTAAAATTTCTATTGACTGTTTGACCATTAAAATAGATAATGTTTAAATAGAATGAAGCCTAACATGAAATTAGTAGATTATAATTAATATATACTAACCTTCCATATACAGATTTAAGCATTTTAAGGTACGAAGTAGCAGCTTTTGTGTGGAAATTCCCATTCTCTCGTGATGGAATAGAGCCCATGTAGACGACGTAAAGCTAATTTCACACAAGAAATATTTTTCAGTCAGTAAACATTAAAAAATATTCTTGTTTAGGGAAAATAACAGTAAAAACATACCTTTTTATCTGGCTCTGCAGATTCAGCTGTAGAAAGCATTTGAACATGGAAGATTATCAAAAACAAAAACATCGAGAGAAGAAAATAGTTTGGTCCCGGGGCTGCCATTGCAACAATAATTTTACCATTACAGAAAACTACCCTATAAAACTATGATGAAATGTGTCCTTATTTATATAGGCGATTGTTGCCACTCAGATAACTCCAGTCTCCGCCCTTTATTCTACTCAATCTTCTCTGATAAACAAAGATCACAGCTGTTACAGAAATTCTACCGAATGTATGAAAAAATTAAATAAGAATTTGTTTTTCAATGTTTGGCCAATAAAAAGTAGGACAAATGTTTACCACTTTTTATTATAAATGAAGTGTAAAATTGTTATTAATTGTTTAATTTCAATAATATTTAAATAAAATCCAAGAAAATATCTTAATATGGATAAAATCATAATCAAATCAGAATCAGAACGATAATTTTAAAGATTCTATGAACTATAGCACCATATTTATATGATTTTCATTCTAACTCAGGTGGAGTCGTTACCTTTTACTAAATTTAAAATCTCTATTCATTAATCAGTAAATATTTAAAACGTTTTAGAAAAAACTCAAAATCCAAACACAAATCCATTTCTGTAAAACATAAAATCTAACTGCTACTTATTATTTTATATTTTTATATATTTATACAATGACTTTAGTCTATACTTAGATTAGAATATTTATACAATGAGCTTAGTCTATACGATCAAGATTGAGAAAATACAGAGACGTTTTAAAATTAAATTTCTCCTTCGTATAAGCATCTTTAAACCTATTTATAATATATTCTTTTCTTAATTTTATTGATGGGTATTTTTAAAATAGGTTTGATTACCATTTTAAAATAGAATTGAAGCACTCTACTTAAATATCATCCATTTCAATGGTTAAATAGTTGATAGTAATTTTACACTTTTTACACTTCCTTTAACTATTGAAGTGGATAATATTTACAAATAGCTGAAGTTAAACATTTATGTAGAAAAATTTGGGTATGATTGTTGGAATATTTAATCTTTGTCAGCGCATTTAATTCCCCTGCTCCTGGTCAGTCTTGGGGATTTCCAAATCTGCCCCTGCATCTATTGCTCCTGCCAGCATTAAATTTGGTAGGTCATTTTGAATTTGAAAGGAATGTTTGAGCGCCCATTTTCTGGGCATGAATCAATGAGACAAATAAGAGGGAAAAAGAGTTGACCATATGAATGAGAAAGGAAGCCTGTAGTAGCAGAAGAAGGTGTTAGAGAGAATAGAACCTGCAACAGCAGAAAAAGGTGTTAGATATAATAGAACCTGCAATAGCAGAAGGAATGTGAAGGAGGAGAATAACAGAGGATAGCAGAGAGAAGACAACAGAAGGGAATGTTGCAGCAACAATAGTGATCTACAGGTAGCTACGGAGTTTCTAGATAGTGCTCCAGATTTGAATTAGTTTGCAACTCTAAAGATTGGGGTATCCCAGAAATATAGAGCAGCAGCTCTGCATCAAGTTTGTAACAAAGTTTTGAATGTATTTTTGAAAGTGAAAAATATAAATATATATATTGTTGTCATTGTGTATTGTCTCTCTTCTCTCTTTGTGTTTGTTTTCTGCTGTCCACTGTGTTGTAGCATTTGTACAGCCATCTAACCTCCCCTACCCTGCCAACAAGTGGTCTCAGAGCCCTATTTTTTTGGGTAGTTAGAAACTTTTTGTGGGTGTTTTATATAAGCCTTAGTTTGTCTAAGCATTATCAGCCTTCTCAAATTTGAGAAGCATGGTAGGTGGGGAGAGCAAAGGATGGCAACAACCACCAAATTGTGATAGGTAGAACTATAACATATGGGCTAAGAAGATAAAGACTATACTGGTTGCTAATGACCTATGGGAGTTGGTCATCAATGGGTTCGCAAACACCACAGATCCAGCAGCCTATACAGCCCTATCTAATGCTCAATGAAACCAGATGAAGGAAACAAAAATGAAGGATGCAAAAGCCCTCAGTCTAATTGAGCCAGCCTTGATAGACGCCTTTCCCCCACATTGCAGCAGCAAACTACTCAAAACAGGCATGGGAAATACTGAAGAACAGCTATAAGGGAACTGACAAAGTGAGATCAGTCAAGCTCCAGCTGTTTAGAAGGGATTTTGAGACCTTGCAAATGAAGGAGAGTGAGTCTATTGTAGACTTTCACACTAGGGTTTCTACCATGCTAAATCAACTAAGGATAAATGGAGAAACCATGGATGATCAAAGGATTGTTGAGAAAATCCTAAGGAGTCTACCTTCTAGATTTGACCCTATTGTCATAACCATTGAAGAGACTAAGGACCTGTCCAAGATGACAGTGGATGAGTTGATGGGTTCATTACAAAGCCATGAGCAGTGGTTGAATAGATCTACTCCTTCCCTTGAGCAAGTCTTCAAGGCTCAAACTAATGCAAGAGGTAGGGGAAGAGGAAGAAATAGTAGAGGTAGAGGTCAAAGAGGTAGAGGAAGAAGCAACTCCAAAAGAGGAGTTTCAAATTGCTAAGAAAAGGCAAGCAGCTCACAACCAAGCTATCAAGAGAAAAAGAAGAACAATTCTAATTAGAGGTATGACAAAAGCAATGTTCAATGTTATTATTATCATAAGTTTGGTCATTATGCTAGCGAGTGTAGAAAGAAACAATATAATCATGGAGGCCAAAATGCTAATGTAGCAAATGAGAACAAGGCTAAAAATGAAAATCAGTCAAATATTTTTATTGTTTGCAACCTTGCTGAAAGGAGTAGTGATGATGTATGGTATCTAGACAGTGGTTGTAACAACCACATGAGTGGTAATAAAAACTTCTTTGCCTCCATAGGTAGTAGCATACAGACTGAAATAAAAATGGGAAACAATGAGTAAGTTCTCATCATGGGAAAAGGTACAGTCAACATTCAGTCTAAGAATGGTGAAAGAGAAAGATCCAGGATGTATATTATGCCCCTAGCATAAAACATAACCTATTGAGCATTGGATAGATGGTCCAAAAGGGTTATAAAATCTTGATGGAAAATGGAGAGTACACAATATTTGACAAAGGAGGCGGTAAGAAAGTGATTGCAGAAGTGCAGATGATAAAAAATAGAATGTTTCCTCTTAGGACACACATAGAGTCTCTGGCACCGTCTCCGGCACTATCTCTAGTGCAGTTCCCAACACTATCTACGGTGCTCATAGTAGTGGGACAGCAATCAGCCTTTAGGACAGTCATCAAAGACCCATCCAAATTGTGGCATTTGAGGTATGAGCACTTAAGTTTTTCTAGTTTCAGTTTATTGTCTAAGAAACACATGGTTAGAGGGCTACCAAATATTGTAGAGCCTGATGGAAAATGTGAAGCCTACATTTTAGGAAAGCAACATAGACAACCCTTTCAATCAAGGTATTGTAGAAGAGCAAAAGCACCATTAGAGTTGGTGCACTCATATTTGTGTGGTCCCATGAAAACCCACACCTTGGTTAGAAATACTTATTTTATGACATTCATAGATGATTACAACAAAAAAATCTGGGTTTATTTTTTGAAGAACAAATCAGAAGCCGTCGAGAAATTCAAATGGTTTAAGGCATCAGCTGAAAAGCAAAGCAACCACTATATGAAAGCCCTAAGAACAAATAGAGGGGGAGAGTATATCTCTAAGGAATTTTTAAATTTCTGCAAGAATGAAGGCATACAAAAGTAGTTTACAATTAGGTATAGTCCACAGGAAAATAGAGTGGTTGAAAGGAAAAATAGAACCATTCAAGAGATGGCAGCAAACATGTTGAAAGCAAAAGGACTATCACATGATTTTTAGAGTGAAGCTATAGTAACAGCGGTCTACCTATTGAATAGGTGTCTTATAAAGGCTGTTCGTGATAGGATTCCACAAGAGGCATGGACAAACAGCAAATGGAGTGTTGAACACCTAAGAATCTTCAGGTGTGTGGCATATGCATTCCTGCCTAAAGAGAAGAGGTAGAAGTTTGATGATAAAGGTGAGAAATGTATCTTCATAGGCTATAGTGAAGAGTCAAAAGCCTACAAACTGTATAATTCCATCACCAAAAAGGTTGTGATCATCAAGGATGTTGAGTTCCGTGAGAATGAAGCATGGGATGGAACGGTGGATAGCACCATGGGTATTTCAATTACAATACCCCTTGAAGATGAAGAAGCTTCGGAGGACAGCAACTCTGGAGGAACTACGGAGAGTAGCAACTCAGTGACAAACTATTGTAGAGCATTGGAAAACAACAATTCCAGAGGTGTTCATTAGAGCAACTTCGGAGGTAGACAATAGCACAGCAGCTCCAGAGGTCTGTAACTCCAGAGATCTACTGCTCCAGAGTTCAACAGAGTAGCAGCTCCGGAGGTCTGCAGTACAATAGCTCCAGAGGTCAGAATAGTAGCAGATCCTAAGGTAATTCAAATCCTACACTCGCATCATTGATGCCACAGAGGACAAGAAGTGTGAAGATTTATGACAACACAAGGTATGCTGATATGGATAAGAATATGAATTTTGCATTATTTTCTTGTAGTGATCCAATGCACTTTAAAGACGCTGTGAAAGAAGAGAAATGGTGTAAGGCCATGGATGAAGAATTGGATGCCATAGAGAGGAATGACACATGGTAGCTAACTAAGTTACCCAAGGGTAGACAAGTGATTGGAGTTAAGTGGGTCTTTAAGACAAAGTCTACTGCTGAAGAAAAAATTGAAAGACATAAGGCAAGGCTAGTTGTCAAAGGGTACAAACAACAGCCTGGAAGAGATTATGATAAGACATATGCACCAGTTGCAAGGCTGGAAACAGTTCAGGCAGTCATAGCAATAGCAGCCCAACACAAGTGGAAGGTGTTTCAAATGAATGTAAAGTCAGCCTTCATGAATGGAGTACTGAAAGAGGAAGTGTATATGGAGCAGCCACCTGGCTATGAAGTCCCAGGGCATGGTACAATAGAATAGACTCATATTTAGTGAGTAATGGCTTTAGCAAAAGCAGCGGTGAGCCTACTCTTTACATCAAAGTAGCTAAAGGTAACATTTTGATTGTTGTTTTGTATGTAGATGATCTGATTTTTACTGGCAATAGTGATCTTTTCATTGTTGATTTCAAAGAGGCAATGAATAATGAGTTTGAGATGATAGACTTAGGTCTGCTAAAGTATTTTCTTAGCATTGAGGTCAAACAAACAGAGCATGGCATATTTATTTCGCAAACTAACTATGCCAAATAGATTGTGAAGAGATTTAAAATGGAGAATAGTAAACCTACTCCTACACCAACAACTACAGGTCTGAAATTGAGTAAAAAGGACAGCAGCAAGGAAGTAAACCCAACCCTCTACAAGAGCATGGTTGGAGGCCTCGTGTACTTGACAGCCACTAGACCTGATTTGATGTATGTTGTAAGCCTAACTTCTAGGTTCATGGAGAAGCCTAAGGACACACATTGGCAAGCAGGAAAGAGGATCCTGAGATATGTGAATGGCACATCAGGTTATGGCATCTTGTATAGTGTTTCTAATGAGTTTAAGTTGGCTGGTTTCACGGATAGTGATTGGACAGGAAATGTAGATGACTGGAAGAGCACATCTGGCTATGTATTTCACATGGGTTCAGGTGTGATATCATGGGCATCCAAGAAGCAGCCCATTGTCTCTCTCTATAGCAAAAATTGAATATATTGTAGCAAATGCAGTAGCATGTCAGGCTATTTGGTTGAGAAGGATCCTTGCAGACTTGAATGAGCAGCAAGAAGATGGTACAACCATTCATTGTGACAATGTTTCATCAATAGCCCTGACAAAAAATTCAATCTTCCAAAGACGAAGAAAGCACATTAAGATCTGTTATCATTTCATAAGGGAGTTAGTAGAACAAGGAGAGATTATGTTACAGTATTACAAATCCGAACAACAGCTCGCTGACATTTTTACAAAGGCATTGCCAAAAGATTTTTTTGAACGCCTAAGAGATAGGCTTGGCATTGTTAACAGCTCTGGAGGTGTGTAGCCCTAGAAAGAAGACAGCTCTGGAGGTTTAGCTCCAAAAAGACAACAACAGAGCTCTAGAGGTTCAACTCTGGAAGGTATATGCAGCTCTGGACATGATCTGGAGACGCAGAAACAGAGCTCCAGAGATACAGGGAGTTAGCTCCGGAGATGCAGATAGAGTGCTCCGAAGATGCAGAAAAGTGCTCCGGAGGTGATCCAAAATGACAGAAACAGCTCTGGAGATCTGCTCCAGAAAGGCAAATGCAAAGGTATAACTTTGGAGATCAGTTCCAGAAAGAAAATTGTTGAATGACATCTAACTTCAGATTAAGGGGGAGTGTTGGAATATTTAATCTTTGTCATCGCATTTAATTCCCCTACCCCCATGTCAGTCTTGGGGATTTCCAAATCTACCCCCGCATCCGTTGCTCCTACCAGCATTAAATTTGGTAGGTCATTTTGAATTTGAAAGGAATGTTTGAGTGCCCATTTTATCGGCATGAATCAATGAGACAAATAGGAGGGAAAAAGAGTTGACCGTATGAATGAAAGAGGAAGCCTGTAGTAGTAGAAGAAGGTGTTAGAGAGAATAGACCCTGCAACAGCAGAAGGAATGTGAAGGAGGAGAATAGTAGAGGACAGCAGAGAGAAGACAACAGAAGGAAATGTTGCAATAGCAACAGTGATCTACAGGCAGCTACGGAGTTTCTAGACAGCACTCCAGATTTGAATTAGTTTACAGCTCCAGAGGTTGGGGTATCTCAGAAATATAGAGCAGCAGCTCTGCATCAAGTTTGTAACAAAGTTTTGAATGTATTTTTTAAAGTGGAAAATATAAATATATATTGTTGTCATTGTGTATTGTCTCTCTTCTCTCTTTGTGTTTGTTTTCTGCTGTCCACTATGATGTAGCATTTGTATAGCCATCTAAGCTCCCCTACCCTGCCAACAATGATTTTATACTTTGTAAAATGTTTTTCTTTCTTGAAAACTTTCTCTATTAATATTTAATATATTATTTTTATATTAATTTAAAGATAAAAATATTCTTAAGAGATACTCATAATTTATCTTTAATAAGATATTCCAAATAGTATAAATTCTCTCCATTGGATATTGATATTGCTTAGTAATGTAAACAACTTAGTTCTTAATAGTTTTGGTTTCCAAATGCAAATATTACTGTTAGTTTACCATTTTATTTTATTTATTTATTTTAGGGTTTAAACATAATTTAAAAATAATAAAGTATTAATTTATTTTTAGATTATATAGTTATTATTGTTTGTACAATATGGCCTAACTTTTAGGTTATTTAAATATGGTTTTATAGGCTTGCCCTAATAACGCTTTGTTAAAATATTCATGGCTTTTTTGATAACTCATCTTGGAGTTTAGATTTAAGCCCAAGAATTCTATTGATATTTCTTTTGGATCTATGTTGTTCATGCTATTTAGTTTTATTTTTCTTTATGGCTCATGGTAGGTTTCACTGTTTGTAATGCTAAAATGCCCTCTAGTTTGTTCCTTGTGATTCCCCATAATGGGCTTTATTTTGGACCTTGCACTTTATATTTAAATTGAGTGTTGACTTGATATACCTGGTCCCTAATCATTTAAATTATCTCTTCTAATGTGGCAATGACCAAAAACTGGTTTTGTAGATGATTAAACAATATGGGCAAACAATATTGTTAGTCCTATTGTGTTTACCTATGAGCCCACAATAACATATATGGATAGCTAGGTGTCACATGTGGGGTGAAATGGCTAAAGGTAATAACCCAACACTTTGGCCTTGTTTTACCCTTGGTTGTCAATCTTTCCTTAATTATCCTATGCCTTTGAATCTTGTCATCACTCAACAAATGTGGTGGAATGACATAGACTCATGTGCCTGAAGTTTAGTGGTTGTAAAGTTAATGTATAGGTGCTTATGTGGGCATATTTTCTTAAGGACCAATAGAGTCTCATTAAGTTTTATGACAACTTAAGTTGGGTGAGGCTACAATGTTTATTGAGCAAGTGCCTAATGCAACGGGCTGAGGGGTTAGGGACAAGAGCACAAGCACATGCATCAGGGGGTAGAGAAGGAGAAAGGCAAGACCAATCTTTCCTAGAGGGCAAATTTTGTCACAACCCTATTTGTCTGCAATTCAAAATGCTGATGTCTAGTTATTAATATTAATCATTCTAAATGCTTCTGTGAAATGTTGTCTATAGCCTTTCCATTTAATTAATTAATCTTGAAATTATTATTATCATAAAATGTCATCATTTGAATTGATTTTACTCATGGGCACTTTTGGACACTTATAAAATCTTTGCAATTGATAAAATTACCCTTAAGAATAAAATATATGTATTTAAGTATACATGAATTTTCATATAATATATTTGTATGCATATAGTCAATGGAAAATTAAATGGAGTAGCGTGGGATGCAAGCAAAAAAAAATTATTGACCCAAAATTAAATACAAGAGATTGACCCTTCCTTACAAGCGACGCCTGTACCCTGCAGGAAATATCTTGGAAAATTGTAACCCTGTAACTTCCTCTTTCTTTCTCCATTATCTTTTTCTTGTAACTTCCTCTTTCTTTCTCCATTATCTTTTTCTTCAATTCTTCTATCTCGTGGATAGATTTTTCCACATGTTGACCCTGCATTACACTTGGAATGGGCTATAAATGTGCCTCTCCTTGCAAACATATTTAATACTGAGTGTTCATAGTAGGTAAGGGAGCCCTTTTCTTGCACAATAAGGCAGATATGTCTGCATTTTTTTGGGAGACCCAATTCAATGGGAAGGGTTGCCAAGGGTTTCCTATGGTTATATATTGGAAGGGCAATAGATGGGAGGAGATGCAAGCACACAGGGAGGATGCTGGTAAAAGTTGTGGAATTTGGTGGTGCAACCGCCACCAACATTTTCTTATAAGTTTCTAAGCCTTCTCAACAAACCCATTTGAATATACCCCGCGCTCATGGCATTGCATGAAACCCCCTTTTCTTTGAGGCATTTTGTCGAGCCATTCATATGCCCTGTCTATGCTTCCACATCTGCATACGCGTTTACCAGGGCACTTGCAACTACAACATAGGACAAAAATCCCCTTTCCATTATGCTTTGATGGATGTCCCTACCCTATTCGAAAGAGCCCATTTTGGCACAGGTAGGGAAGACGCTGGCAAGGTCGTGGAATTTGACCTTACACCTGATGAAGATGCATCTGCTTGAAGAATTTTTAAAGCCTTTTCAACAAATCCATTTTGTGCATGTCCTACACTCATTGCAGTCTACGAGACCACACTTCATTTAGGCATTTTGTCAAACAATTCATGAGCATTGTCTATGCTTCTACATTTTGCATACATATCTACAGGACACTTGCAGCTACCCTATCTTACAAATATCCCCTGTCATTTTGCTTTGATGGATGTCCATACCGTGTTTGAAAGCTCTCATTTGGGTCACAGGCAGGGAGGACGCTGGCAAAGGTTGTGGAATTTAACTTTACACCTGCCAATCGCAGCTGTTTGAAATTTTCTAAAGCTTTTTCAACAAATCCATTTTGTGCATATCCCAAAATCATTGCATTCCATGAGTTGACGTCTCTTTGAGGCATTCTATCAAATAGTTCATGTGCATTGTCTATGTTTCTACATCTTGCATACGTATCTACCAGGGCACTTATTACTATTCCCCATTTGACAAGTTTCTTTTGTTTTAGGACAAAAATGAACCAGGCTAAATTAAGTGCCTGAAGGCTCCTTTGACTGATATGTGGTTGCATTTATCACAGTATCAGGGAAGGACTTTATTTTCTAGGATGGAGTACTTGTTGATATTTTGCATTATAGAAATCTGCTATATTTTAGGGGAAGAATTGGTTAAGTTGCACTAGGTGACTGTGGCTACCGTGCCCTGTACTTTGTTGCCTTTTTATACTGTTAGGGAAAGACGTGCATGTTCTTGAATGAAATGCTTATATTGCTCTTCTACATTGGAGAAATGTCTTGTTCTTTAGGGGAAAGAATGAGTTGAGATAAAATAGGTGAGTGGTGATGTTGTGCCCACTAGTAGGCTATATTTCACATCACTTTAGGGCAGAAGTTGTGTTTTCAGAGGATTAGGTCCTTAAGTTAAAGTGGTTATCAGAAGATAGGTATAGAAGTTAGACCTGAAATGTTGAAGTGACATCTAAAAGAGGGATCTAGAAGTAAGACTTGAAATGGTAAAAACTAAACAGACAACACATTTGGTTTCAGATAAAGATGCATAGAAGCTAGATACAAAAAGCCAAAAATAAAAGAGTGTACAACACATTTGGTTTCAGATAAAGATGCATAGAAGCTAGATACAAAAAGCCAAAAATAAAAGAGTGTACAACACATTTGGTTTCAGATAAAGATGCATAGAAGCTAGATACAAAAAGCCAAAAATAAAAGAGTGTACAACACATTTGGTTGCAGATAAATGTACCCAAATGTTTACCTATGGAAATCTCAAAGATCTAAGTACATGGTATTTCTGTTGTGCATGGTCATACAATGTAGGTTTTGATGCCAATGCAAAACTGGACCTTCTTCTTGAACACCTTAATATGTCATTTTTAATATTCATGATCAAACTTGATAATGTTTTAGGCAAAAAGATGTAATGAGCTGAATTAGGCGATTGGAGCCCCTGGTCTGTATATTTTGATGCATTTCTTATAGTGCTAGGGAAGGACATGTATTTTATACAATGAATTATTTATATTGAAGTGGTAAAGATTAAGAATTTAGATCTGAAACATTGGGAATAAAAGATTATAAAACACAATTAGTTCTAGATAAATATACTAAAATGTTTACCTTTGAGAATCTGTAAGACCTAACTAGATAGCCAGCATAGGCAAGAGGGTCAACCATGCACACATAATGGTCAATTGTAGGTGTAATGCAATAGGGTTTGGAAGTTTTCAATAGTTAATTATTAAAATAATTGCAGTGGCAAAATATCCTTTTATAATATTTTCATATATTAAATTGAACATATTTTCTTTGAAGAATCCATTTAACCATGATTAGGCAAAATATATAGGTAATCTTATTCTAAGATGATAAATGCTCAAGTAAGGATCAATCCTTGGTGTAGTATATTAAATGTCAATTTGCGATAACTTTGTAATTGAGAATTGTGATTTAAGAGTAGGTAGTATATTATTTTGGTGTCTTTTCATGGATGAAACCTAGTCGTTAGATGCATGGCAATCTAGATGTCTTGTGACAACATCTTAATTATAATAATGACTTGGGCAAGCTATATATCTTATGGCATGATTAAAATTGTGGGAAGCATATGTTGTGACCAAGGATTATTTTGTTATGGTAGTAATATATTGTAATTATATTGTGCAAAACCATATATGAGAAAGTAAATTCTACGTAAACTTTTTGGGTTAGCGTAAGACATGTTTAAGGATAATCATATTACGATTAGGCGAAAATTTTATTTAGAATATTAACTATTTAATCCTAATCCTTAGTTTCAACAAGCATGCATAATGAGGTATGGAAGTTTCCAATAGTTTAACTATAAAAATATTTGCATTATAAAAGTTTTCATAATATTGGGTAAGTACTAAAGAGCATTTCTTGAACCATCAATGGTGGCTTCTTAAGTCGGTTATGAAGTGATATGGGATCGAATCTTAAGAGAAGGTACATATGAATACTATGCCTTGTAAAATGAATGAATGTTTTCTATAATTCTTATTATTGGTTTTAATTCTTCCTAATAGCAATGATTGAAGAGATTGAGTCAAAATTAGGCCTCCCTAGTACACACTCACAACAACAACAAACGTTAATGAGAACCTTGACAAAGTTTTCATGTCATTGAATAAAATTCATGAAATCTTGACTTGTGGCATTCTTTTATCAGTTTTACTAGATTGATGCAAAATGATCTTTAGTATCGAGTGAATTATATAGCTATTGTAAACATTGTCAATAGTTGTAATTACCTAATGTATTCTTTAGTAGCATTAGTATGTGAGTTTCAAATGTAGTAAACCATAAGTTCATCTTATGAAATTAGTCATACACTTATTTCAAGTGACTTTTATGATATTGGTTAGCATTAGACTTTGGATGTCAACCATTCAACCATTGTATTGCATACTCTCTCTGATACTAGTGGTTAGTAATCTACTTGATGGATAACTCCAAGGTTTGTGACTTCTTGTGCATTATGGTATTTATAGTTATGTACATGGATGCATATGACTAATCAGTTGAGTGTAGGTTGGGGAGTATAAGGGACCTAGACAGGAAGAACTATGTGTACTCAACTACAGTAAGAATACCATGATAGCAACTCATTTAAGCAAGTAACTTTATATGCAATAATTAAATAGTTTTCTGAATAATGTATGTGTATTGTCTTAGCTCAGTGTCATATTTAAGAAGATAGCAGAAATTACCTTGAACATGTGAGTTAGCTAAGAAGGTGAATGAAATATGCTTCTTTTGATCACTATGAGGTCTTGTAACAATATAATGGAAATGGGTTATTTATTTGGTAATAATGCATGCTATGAGTAGAATTATGATTATACATCTTTTGGTGTATTAAGGTTGGTAAATATAGATGAAGATTTAAATAAAGAATTGTTATCAATAGTTTTTCTTAATGGCTTGAAGAGATCATGGTGTAGGACTAATATAGCTTATGTCCTCTCTTTGAAGAAAATTACGTTTATAACCTAGAGTCTAGGTATGTGACAGTAGTAACCTCGGAGACTTTTACCTCCCTGAGTTGACTAAATGGAACTAGAGATGTAGCTATGCTATAATCATTGCATGTTAAGAATAATTAATTTTCCTCTCTTCAGTAATTGATATATTTCTTAATCCTTGAGGTTGATGCTCATAGAATTTAGAAATCATAGAGCATTCACTTATGTGCCTAGATTTACAATGTGACTTTAGGGTATTGAATTACTATTTGATCTCGCAAGTATTATTCCAAATAAGATTAGTAATATCATGAATTGATCTTTTAGGAAACCTTTTGATGTAAAAATAGTATATGAATTTTGGAGGTAAACTTGCCTTAGGTAAACTTAAATCCTTGAGTGGACACCTGATAGGGATTCCTAACACTAGGGATGAATGACAAACACCCCTTCTAGGTCTTTGTGATAGTAGATTTAATTCCATCCCTATTTCACCTAAGTGGGTGGCAACCGACGAAGAACTGTCTGGGGCAGGGAATCACCCTAGAAAGGGCTGTATACCTGCTCACAGTTGCATCAAACATAGTGCAAGATAGAACTACATATTCGTATACTCCAGTGTCAATTACATCTAGAGGGGGCCTTAATCCCATGGATATAGGGTATGTAGGAAGTCTAGAAGGCGAAGGATGCTCCCAGTACTCATGTCCCCTGGATATAGGGTGTTCTTTTATAACTAACATTGTAATCTCAAAAACATAATAAAGCAAGTCAGATAACAAGAAGCCTCCAGTACTTAGGTTCAAAGGAATGGTGAAGCATTCGATTCTTAGCTTCTGTAAATATTGTGACCTTAACATTTTGTATAATGATTCTAAGTCCAATTAACATATGGTCGTCTAGTTAGTTTTGTGCAAACGATAAGAATACAGTTGCTGGAGGAAAAGCAAGTTGTCAGAAATGAATGTAGGATGTAATGCATGACTTAAGGTATGTGTTGATCCATTGTTCCTGCATGTTATCTTGTGTAGTGTACTTTCTCTCTTCACTAGATTAAGAGTGGTGAACTTTTCAAGACTTGATGATTTTAGAAAAATAGACTCTAGTTGTATAGCTACTATAACATTTATTGAACACCTCATGAAAATTTTAATAGTAAAATTTTCATGAATTCTGCATTTCTTGTATCTGTTAGATCAAATTTTTTCTTTCCTTGGTGTTTTCAAATTCAAAGTTAGTATGATTTTGTTAATAAGGAGTTGGGTCCTTACATGTGTTATAAGAGCTAACACTCAAACAGTAGGCCTGGAGGTCTACTAACCTAAAGCATAGTAAGAATTAAGATGTAAAAGATGTTATAATATGATGTTAATGATATTCCCCCTCTTGTGATCCAATCATTGTCCAATTATTGATAGACATGAAGAGAAATATGTAAAACAAAGGAAAGGCTAAGGTTGTAGATAAACCCTCCCTAGAGGATGAGGTGGATAGCTTGATACTAGTGACAGTATGTGTGTAATGAGACAATAGTAGTTTGGTACATTATAACATGCAAACTTGTGGATTCCCTTTTGTGAGGTGGATATCATATTATGTGGCTAATTACTTTTGTGGCATAACTTAACGGATCTTTCCATGATGGCATGCCCTGGGTTGTGTGGGGCATGTGACTATTCGCGTGGATTTTCTATACAGATATATAATCAGAGTGTCATAGATTGTGTGGGGAATGCTTATGACATGGTGATTTATCATTGATCTCTATGTGGTTTGAGACCACTGTACGATTCATCTATTTTAGTGGTAGTAAGTCCACCCAATTCCCCTACTCCCCTTAGGTGGTCTTGTTGTAAGGTTACCTAGTGATTATAATGTGCAAATGTTATGAGATTGTTGGATTATTTATTCTTGTGTTAAAGGTTTTACTTAAGTGTTAAGCCAACAGTGTTGTTTCTTTGGGCTAATTAGTTGTTTTAATTTTTAGATGGTCATTTTGGCTCAAGGACTTGTTCTTGGTTAAATTTGGGATGTTGCAATGGTTGTTATCTTTGATCTTCACTTCTTCTATGGCTTTTTGTATTTTAATGTATTCTAATTGAGGATTTAACTTATGGAATTGTTTTACTTAATCCTTCTTGATTTGAGGCATTTTATTGTTGCAACTACTAGCATGTATGGAGTAATGTGACTTCTGTAAACTGTCATATTCAGTAGGGGGCCTTGGTAGGTTGTATGGGGGAGTAGGTGGCCTAGGGAATTCTATTGTGAGGATGGGGTTTGCAAATGGGACTGGTATGGGATAGTCATACTCCATCCCCCACTTAGATCTATGTGTGTAATTCTTGCATACTTTCCTCTTAGAGGATAACACCTTCAACAAACACAAGCAAGGTATTATGAAACGTGAGGAGGGGTCCTTTGAGAGGGCCCTAAGACTATCTTTCCTTTTGGATTACTTGACACTAAGGTATAAATGATATTGGTTTCCTTTAGAGGTGAGATTATATGGTTTTATGGGTAATTGGATATTGACACAGTGGTTCTGTATTTATATTGTTATTCATACATTAGATATATATTGCTATGGCATTATGGATTAATCAGTGGCATATTGGTCCTTGTCCTCCCCGTAAGTACCATTTTGTTGAGCCTCGTGGTGTGAGTCGTGAGGTCACTATGATGAGTGTAAATTGATGCATGTGAGTATAGTCATCATCACGTATGTTTTACCTATGAGAGGTATGTGAGGTGGAGGGACCTCTAGTTTAAATGATGTGTAAATACCAGTTAATGTTGTGATCGTACCTCAAGTATGTGATACATGGTATCCAACTTGGGGAGAAGGGTTTTGTGCACATAATGTGTGATCCACTTATGCATGCCCTTTGTGATAGTTATACATGGGTGGGAATAACTGTGTTGGTCTAGTATAGATATGTTAAAGAAATGTGTTTAATGTGTGTTATTCATAAATGTGTGAGTCACTCTTCATGTTCTTATGTGTTGTGTAGTGTACTCTTCATGTTCTTAGGTGTTGTGATAGTGTCACCCCTAGTGTCACCCCTCCCACTCAGATGAGAGCACGCTAGTGTAACTAGGGGTTGAGGGAGGAGTGAAGGCCTCCTTTGGGACATAACTTGTTTTAGGGTGAGCTATGGTGGCCCCTATTTGAGGATACCCCCTCAAAGTGATCACATTGGAGTGCAGTCCCTCTTCTCCCCCACACATTAGAACCACACTAGTTGGTTCGAAGTGCAAACCCACTCCTTACTATTTGTTCCATTAGTTGAGGATGGACCCAAATGTGCCCTGAGCCTATATTATTTTCTAGCTTCAGACACTTGACAGTTCAAATGGGATGAATACTAGAGACAACTAGTAACTTTTGGGAAAATTGATTTCATCATGGACTCCTAGTTTGGGAAGCTACTATCAATTATGGGATGCTAGCACTACTTTTGGATAATGAGCCCTAAGGTGGCAGTAGTTGATGCAATAGTTGCGATGAGAGAGATGGCTGGAAAGTTTGGAGGAGTTTTTGACATGGCAACCTCTACAAATAGGCATGCATGATAGCTAGAATTTTTACCTTTCACATGAGTGTCGATGAGTGTGCTTGAGTACTATTCATTTTTTAAGTGTAACATTTATATGATATTTGAATTGTGAAAGTCACTAATACTCAGAAGAATCCTCAGGAGGATTAACCTTGTACCTGGCTAGTTGCCCAAAACCCAAGGGATGGTACAAGGTCCTCAGAACATTCTTATCGAATGAACTTATGGAAATTCCTCGGTGCAATATATGGGCTTATTGCATAATTTCTTGTAAGTGACTCAGGATCTAGATTGATCCCAATGAGTCTAAGTCTCTGGCAGAGCAATTTATTGATTCATGTCCTTGTTAGCCCGTATGGCTATTGTTTTTACCTATCCTGTATTGGATAAAATTTGGATCCATTACCAGTATAGGCCCGTTTGGCCATTATTTTATCTACCCCATATTGGGTAGCAATAAGGTCTATTAGACCCGGTTCCATATGAACCAGTTTTCCCAAAGGACAGAAGATCTCAGTTGGCTTTATCTCAGTATATCCTGTTTTGGACACTTTAGCCCGTATTAGCTATTTGAACTTCCTGAGTACTTAGATTGACTAAGATAATATAATTCTTCTAAGTATAGTGGTGTATCATTTCTCTTGGATTCTAACATGGGTTGGAGTAAACCTCTAACATAACTAGAAATTTTAGATGATGTGTTTCAGTACTTAACATTTGGAGTCGATGCACAAGCAGTAAGGATGTTTAACCAGATATGAAAATCTCACATTTACTCAACCTTTTGTCTGTAACCTTTGCTTCGGGATGATGTAAACTTTTAGAGGGGAAGTATGTCACAACCCTATTTGTCTGCAATTTGAAATGTTGATGTCTAGTTATTAATATTAATCATTCTAGATGCTTCTGTGAAATGTCATCTATAGCCTTTACATTTAATTAATTAATCTTGACTCTTGTTTTTAATTGCTATTCACTAGTAAAATTATTATTATCATAAAATTTCATCACTTGAATTGATTTTGACTCAATAAATATATTGCATGTGTAATTTATGAGAAATTGTGCATAAAGGTTTACTTTTGGGCACTTACAAAATCTCCGCAATTGATAAAATTACCATTAGGAATAAAATATATGTATTTAAGTATACATGAATTTTCATATAATATTTGACATAAGAATATATATATTATTTATTATATAATACCTTAATTAAACATCTATATATTAGCGCACGTGTGTATATATATATAATATCATAATTGGCATATATATATAGTCAATGAAAAATTAAATGAAGGAGTGGCATGGGATGCAAGAAAAATAAAATTTATTGACAAAAAATTACATTTCCTGTTGATACAAGGCTTTATGACCCTTCGGACATGATGATTAAGATGCATAAGGGAACCTTTATAAACACTTCTCGGAAGATATCTTTATTTGTTACTGTATTTGAGAAATATGTAGAACAATTATTTGATGTAGTCTCTATATCTGACCTTTTTCGCATAAAATTAGGACACCCATGGTTAAAGGCTATGAAAGTTGTCCCTTCAACAATTCATAATTGTGTAAAATTTCCTTTGAATGGGCAAGTGCATACTATCCCTCACAATAGGTATAAACCTTTGGTTACAAGACAACACTTTACCCTTGATTACTTTTAGGAACGATCTGAAGTGGAACTGGAGCCATGGACAAATTTTAACTTCTTGAGCTATAGTAACTACAATTTAAAACAATTATTACATCAAGTGGCTAGTCCAACTATTCAAGAAACAACAAGAGACAAATAACCCGCATTTGAAGAGCATCCTAGACCAAAAGGAAAAGGACCCTATGCTGAGGTTCCTCCCCTGCCATCCTTACAAGGATTGGGAGGTAGTCGTTGAGAGAAAAACATTCCACCTAGACAAATGAGATTTGATCATGGTGCTTCCTCCTCTAAAACACAAAAACCTATGGAAGAACAAGAAACTATTTTACAAGAGATAATGGTAAGACAAGAAGAAATAGACAAGCAAGAGAAAGGAGGAGGAGACGACAATCTTTGGCCCAACAAAACACACCTCAACAAGAAAACATCTCACCTAACATGGAATCAAATCAAGAAGACCTTAAGAATGGACAACTTGAAGAAAATAATAAGAGTTGGGCTATGGTACCTTATGTCCCACTTTCCTCTAACATTCAGGAGTGGGAAGATGATGATTTTCTTGATGACAACCATTAGTTTAGTTGTCCCTACAGGTAAGTATTTCTAACCCTTTCCCTCGCATGTTGTGCTTCACCTGTGATGTGTTATGTGTTGTTTAGGCCTCCCGGGATGACCCTTGATACTCATGTAATGTCAAGGATACTTGGAGACTACCTCTATTGTGACCCTTCTTCAATTTGTATCATCATTCTTCTATATTGGTTCTCCTCTATTTTCATTGTTGTGTGTTGTGTCTTAAGGACATAGTATTGCGTTGGTGAATTGGGGGCACCCTCCTACGTGATTATCCCTAAGGCACTTGTTCTCCTCTCTTGATTTATTGTTTGCCTTCTTTTAATGGTTCTATCTAGCAAGCGGATGAAGAAAAAACATATTATACTAATACGGACCTAGCGTCCCTTCAGCGAGAAATCAAAAAATAGACCTAGTCCATACATGATGATGGGGTTGTTATATATTATATGATGCTTGGCTAGTAGAATCACTCTATGTGATCTTGATGTTGTCTTATCACACTTACAAAACATAACAATACTTCTGCTCCATGCACTTTATCTATCTTGGATCTTGCTTTCCTTGGCTCTTTTACATGCATTGTTGTTTATCATGATTATATGGATGCTAACACCTTTTGTTGCAGAAAATTGTGTGTTTGTGGGAAGATTTGGCGATTGTAAAGAACATGTCACCTCTGGGGGCTATGGGCTTTGTGAGAGCTCGTGTTCCCTTGTGTGCTTTCTTCCTACCTTAATGTGCTTGATATCAATACAAATATCAACCACCTTAAGGTGGAGGCAGATATAAGGTAAGCTATCTGATTTAGATGCTAGCAAAGTGTGTTTGTAAAGCTTGAAATCTACTACAATCACTTAAAGCCCTCTGCGAAGGTGGGATATCATGCATATTATTTTTATTTTAAGCCCTCCATGTGAGGCAAGGATGGTGTAGTTCTCAAGGAGATTGTACAATCCTATCATTTTCAAAAATTCCTCCGAGAAGGCGAGGAGAGGATATGAGACTATACTAACCCTTAAGCATGTCTTCGGTGATTGTTGTGGTGAAGCACAATCGTCGGTCTGTGCCTGTAATGTGCCAGAGATGGCTATGAACCTAGCAATAGGTTTCTTCCATCACTTGACTATCATGTTTTCTCTATCTTCCATGTGTGTGTATGGTGTGTTTGTTCCCAAGCATAATCTAAAGACCAGTGGCAATGAGTCACTCCTATGCATTTGGATTTGGGTGTGTTTGTTCTCAAGTGTAGTCTAAAGACCAGTAGCGATGAGTCCCTCCTACACTCTAAGATTTGTATTGTGTGTTTGTTGCCCCATATGTAGTATAAAGACTGGTGGCGATGAGTCCTTCCTGCATTTTGGGTTGTGTGTTTACTTTCCTTGCACTTGCATTTACATTTCATATATATGAAAAAGAAAAAAGAAATAATCACTACATTCACTTATTCACTGTGTTTTGCATGTCTTCAATGTTGTCTTCTCTATTTTTTGTGTGACTGTAACTGTCTTCTTTGTGTTATGCATGCCTGTTACTATCTTCATTATGATTGGCGTGTCTTCTCCGTGGTCGGCATGTTTATTGTGTTTGTTGACCATACGTTAATGCATGTATTGGCCTTGTGTTTATACATACATTAAAGTTGGGGCTAAATGTTATGTTAGAAAATGTCCCCTTTGGAGCTTTTCCCTCTTAAGGTTTAGCTCTCGGGTCCTTTAGAATGCATTTAGGTCATCTTGCATGTTAATGGTGACTCTCGATGAGAAAACCCTGAAGTTTCATAACAAATGGGACCTAGGGGGTGTGCTTAGCATATATCCTACCTGAAATAGGGGGGAAGGACTTGGGCGCCTGCACCCTAGTCTTGACCTATTTTTAGGTGTCAATTTTTTTACTGTTATTAGGTCTTATGCCGACATCTCAAATTTGAATTACAAAATTCTTAGTGGGAATGTTTGTAGTTGCATATATAAGTATGATTGGTGATTCATTTGTGAACTAGATGGCATTTTTTATATACAAGCTTATGTGAAAGTGATTCAAAGCATTCATTGTGTTGTTGAATACTATTTTGTGTTGTTATTGTGTTTGTGATTACAGATTTGACTCCATCGCCTCATGGCATGAAGAGCATCTTCCTTCCATGAGATCTGTTGGTTTAGGTCTGGACAACTGAGAGGGGGGGTGAATCAGTTGTCACACATTTTAATCTTTTCTACCTTTAATCTTCCTTTACAACTTATAATCATATTAATGATATAAATATTTTAGTATCAAACAATAACACATGAGCAAAGACATAAATAACTTACTTGACACCAAGATTTTTGACACGGAAACCCGGTTAAGGGAAAAACCATGGTGGGGGTTAACCCATAAAGATTATACTCTGTTAAAAGTATTACAATGAGGAATGCACATGCATTCGAGCTCACTGCCCAGAGCTCACTGCTCAAAAGAAGGATCACTTCCTAAAAAAGGCTCACTGCCTATAGAAAGCAGATTATAATAAATTGAACTAATATTTAGCATCTATCAATGCTGGAGTTCAGTTCCAGTTAAGCATAGAAAACTGACTTAACACACTTCATCCTTACTCTGCTCTTCTTACTACTCTGCTAACATCTAAACTTTTTATCTCTACTCTCTTTCACAATTACACCATAGTTGCAACACCACACACACCTAAATCATCCAATTCCATCAGATATATATATCTACAACATGATCTACAATCATTTTACTAGTCGACTTCAAGAACATTTAGAACTTTGTTGAGTACTCTGCTATGTCAGCTAGATCCATACATAATATGAGATGTAGACCAAAACTTGCACTTGCAGATCATCAATCATGTCGGCTACCATCACTAATCATCACCAAATGCCCAATAAACAACTTCTATACATCTGGAATTAAGATCATTCACAAGGTCAGCCTGTTCTTCTTCTGTCTGTTCTGTCAAACTGAAACCTGATACTCAGAAGCTAATATCTTGTAGGTCCTTCATCACCAAAGGACAAAACTCTAGATTTAGAGTGTCTTGACAATGCTTACAACTACCTTAGATCTGCAGCAAACCATGCCTTTCCACTAGAGAGATCCGGACCAAGATACCAGACCCTATCACCTGCTCTGTTCCTAATTGCTTGGACTTTGACAAATTCTAATTCTGACTTCCGGTGTGAACAAATTGTGTTAAGGGTAAGTGCAAGAAGATGGGGGGCCAAAAAGGGGTCTTAAGTGGCCACTTTTTTTCTGAAATCAGGAAATGTTGGCCTTGGATGAGAAATTGAGCATAGTTACACTCAAAATTTGGAGATGCAACCAAAATAATGTTTGTAGTGCTCCGAGTCTTCTTTCTAAACTACTAATTTTTTTTTAAAAATGGTATAGATTAAGGTGTTCAAAAGAGGGAGCCACAGAAATTGGTGTTGTTTCTGTCAAAAAAACATAACATAGCATGTTTTGTGGCTCCCTCAAAAGGTTAACATTTTTTTGGTATTTTTAAAATCGCTTTGGTGAGAAATTAGCTAACAACATGTAGTTTATGCCCAATTTTTTTGATAATTGTTTGATGAATATTTGATTTTTTACTAATTTTCAAAATGGACACATCCTAAAAAATAGAATTTTGGCCATGCTACCCCTATAAATTTTGAAAACTAATTGAAAATCTTTTTTTCTTTTTTTTTAATATGTGTAGAATGGAGTCTAGTTTCTAAATATGTAATTTTTTTAAAATTTCAATGAATGGTTAATTTATAATGAAAAAAAGACCAAATAGTGGTTTTTGCCCAAAACCAGACACACAAACAAAAGAAATTAAAGATGAAAGGCTTAACATTGTCAAAATGTGAAACAAATTACATCGTTAAATAGATAAGAGAAAGCCTAACATTACCTAGGTGTTTGATTTGTTTGACCTTGAAACACATGCAAATCTGAGGGTTAGCACGAACAAAATTATGTGAAATCTTGAAGAATCTACAAAAACACGTCTGTGGATGTTGAAAAGGCACTCCAAGTCTTTGGGTTGGAAATCCAAAGCAAATCCCAAGCCCAAGGCTTGGGATTCCCAAAGCACAACATAATGCGAGCGGGTTATAATGCGAGCGCATTATGTTGTGCTTTTTTGCTTTTTTGCATGTTTGTCGGTGTTTTCCCAATTCGACATAACGTGAGCACGTTATAATGCGCTCGCGTTATGCCTTCCTTTGAATGAGATATGTTCAAATTTCATAAGTATGTTTCATGGATGTTTATATCTATTCTTGTAGGTATGTTTGCATGTACATGTATGCATGCTTGTATGTATGTGCATGTATGCATGCTTGTATGTATGCATCTTTGTATGTATGTATGTTTGTATGTATGCATGTATGTATGTAAGTGTTTTGGGTTTAGTGCATATAAGGACCTGAGCCTGTATAGTTTTGAGGGTTGAGGGTTGAGAGATTAGGGCTTAAGTAATAGGTAGAGGGTAGAGGGCTGAGGGTTACAGTTGAGGGTTATATATTTAGGTTGTTGAGTGTATAATATTAAGTGTGTAAGGCACAAGGATTAGGGTTTAGGGTTTACGATATGGATTGAGGGTATATAAGGCATAGGGTGACTTGGGTTGAGAGAATGTATAGTTTAGGTTTAATTTAAGTATAGGGTTGAGGCACAATATTCGAGGGTTAGGATATAAGGGTGAGGTTATATGGTCTAGGGATGAGGGTTTGAGGGTGTAGGCTTCAGGTTTAAGGTATAGGGTTGATGATTAAGGTATTAGGGATTAAGTATATTGTTGAGGGTATAGGGTTTAGGGTTTAGGGATAGGTTTTAGGGTTTAAGGGTTAAGGGTTGAGGGATAGGGTTTAAGGTTTAGGGCTAAGGGATTAGGGTTTAAGGTATAGTGTCTTCGGTTGAGGGTTTAGAAATAGGGATAGCATTTAGGGTTTAGGGACGAGGGATTAGGGTTGAGGGTTGAGGGTTGAGGGATATAGGTTTAAGGTATAACTTGCTGAGGGTTGAGTGTTTAAGGATAGGGATTAGGGTTTAGGGTTGAGGGATTAGGGTTTAGAGTTGAGGGATTAGGGTTTAAGGAATAGTGTTGAGTGTTTAGGGTTTAGGGATAGGGTTTAGGGTTGAGGGATTATGGTTTAGGGTTGATGGATTAGGGTTTAAGGAATATTTTTGAGGGTTGAGGGTTTAGGAATAGGGTTTAGGGTTGACGGATTAGGGTTTAGGGTTGACAGATTAAGGTTTAATGTTGAGAGTTGAGGGTTGAGGGTTTAGGGATAGGGTTGATGGTCAAGGGATTAGGGTTAAAGTAGAGTGTTGAGGGCAGAGGGATTAGGAATAGGGTTTAGGGTTGAAGGTTTAACGATTGAGGGTTGAGGCTTTAGGGTTAAGGGTTAAGGGATTGGGGTTTAAGATATAGTGTTGAGCGTCGACGATTTATGGATAGGTTTTAGGGTTAAAGTTTTAAGGATTAAGGGTTGAGGGATAGGGTTTAGGGATAAGGGATTAGGGTTTAAGGTATAGTGTCGAGGGTTGAGGGTTTAGGAATAGGGATAACATTTAGGGTTTAGGGATGAGGGATTAGGGTTCAGGGATTAGGGTTGAGGGTTGAGGGATTAGGGTTTAAGGTATAGTGTTAAGGGTTGAGGGTTTATTGATAGTGTTTAGGGTTGAGGGTTGATGGATTAGGTTTTAGGGTTGATGGATTAGGGTTTAAGGTATAGTGTTGAGGGTTGAGGGTTTAGGGTTGGCGGATTAGCGTTTAATGTCAAGGTTAGGGTTAGAGTGTCGAGGGTAGAGGGATTAGGGATAGGGTTTAGGGTTGAAGGTTTAAGGATTGAGGGTTGAGGCTTTAGGGATGAGGGTTAAAGGCTTAAGATATAGTGTCGAGTGTTGAGGGTCTACGGATAGGGTTTAAGTTTTAAGGGTTAAGGGTTGAGGGATAGGGATTAGGATTTAAGGTATAGTGTTGAGGGTTGATGGTTTAGGGATAGGGTTTAGGTTTGATGGATTAGGGTTTAGGGTTAATGAATTAGGGTTTAATGTTGAGAGTTGAGGGTTGAGGTTTGAGGGTTGAGGATTGAGGGTTTAGGGATAGGGTTGATGGTCAAGGGATTAGGGATAGGGTTTAGGGTTGAGGCTTTAGGGATGAGGGTTAAGGGATTAGGGTTTAAGATATAGTGTCGAGTGTTGAGGGTGTAGGGATAGGTTTTAGGGTTCAAGTTTTAAGGGTTAAGGGTTGAGGGATAGTATCGATCCCATTGAGGGTTTAGGAATAGGGATAGTGTTTAGGGTTTAGGGATGATGGATTAGGGTTGAGGGTTGATGGATTAGGGCTTAGGGATAGGGTTTAGGGTTGAGGGATTAGAGTTAAGAGTTGAGGGATTAGGGTTTGATGTTGAGTGTTGAGGGTTAAGGTTTTAGGGTTGAGGGTTTAGGGATAGGGTTGAGGGTCGAGGGATTAGAGTTAAGGGTTGAGGGATTAGGGTTTGATGTTGAGGGTTGAGTACATTGAGGTTCAAGGGTTGAGGGTTTAGGGATAGGGTTGAGAATCAAGTGATTAGGGTTAAATTAGAGTGTCAAGGGTATAAGGATTAGGGATAGGGTTGGAGGGTTTAGGGATAAGGGATTAGGGTTTAAGGTATAGTATCAAGCCTGTTGAGGGTTTATGAATAGGGATAGCGTTTAGGGTTTATGGATGAAGGATTAGAGTTAAGGGTTGAGGGATTAGGGTTGAGGGTTGAGGGATTAGGGTTTAGGGATAAGGTTTAGGGTTGAGGGTTGAGGGATTAGGGTTTAAGGTATAGTGTTGAGGGTTTAGGGATGAGGGATTAGAGTGAAGAGTTGAGGGATTAGGATTTGACATTGAGGGTTGAGGGTTGAGGCTTTAGGGTTTAGGGTTTAGGGTTTAGGGATAGGGTTGAGGGTCGAGGGATTAGAGTTAAGGGTTGACAGATTAGGGTTTGACATTGAGGGTTGAGGGTTGAGGTTCAAGGGTCAAGGGATTAGGGTTAAAGTAGAGTGTCGAGGGTATAAGGATTAGGGATAGGGTTGGAGGGTTTAGGGATAAGGGATTAGGGTTTAAGGTATAGTATCAAGCTCATTGAGGGTTTAGCAATAGGGATAGTGTTTAAGGTTTAGGGATAGGGTTTAGGGTTGAGGGATTAGAGTTAAGGGTTGAGGGATTAGGGTTTGACATTGAGTGTTGAGGGTTGAGGTTTTAGGGTTGAGGGTTGAGGGATCAGAGTTAAGGGTTGAGGGATTAAAGTTTAACATTGAGGGTTGAGTACATTGAGGTTTGAGGGTTGAGGGTTTAGGGATAGGGTTGAGGGTCGAGGGATTAGGGTTAAAGTAGAGTGTTGAGGATATAAGGATTAGGAATAGGGTTGGATGGTTTAGGGATAAGGTATTATGGTTTAAGTTAAAGTATGGAGCTCGTTGAGGGTTTAGGAATAAGGATAGCATTTAGGGTTTAGGGATGAGGGATTAGAGTTGAGGGTTGAGGGATTAGGGTTTAAGGTATAGTGTTGAGGGTTTAGGGATAGGGTTTAGGGTTGAGGGATTAGAGTGAAGGGTTAAGGGATTAGGATTTGACATTGAGGGTTGAGGTTTGAGGCTTTAGGGTTTAGGGTTTAGGGATAGGGTTGAGGGTCGAGGGATTAGAGTCAAGGGTTGAGGGATTAGGGTTTGACGTTGAGGGTTGAGGGTTGAGGGTTGAGGTTCGAGGGTCGAGGGTTTACGGATAGGGTTGAGGGTCGAGGGATTAGGGTTAAAGTAGAGTGTTGAGGGTATAAGGATTAGGGATAGGGTTGGAGGGTTTAGGGATAAGGGATTAGGGTTTAAGGTATAGTATCGAGCCCATTGAGGGTTTAGGAATAGGGATAGTGTTTAGGGTTTAGAGATAGGGTTTAGGGTTTAGGGATAAGGTTTAGGGTTAAGGTTTGAGGGATTAGGGTTTAAGGTATAGTGTTGAGCATTTAGGGATAGGGTTTAGGGTTGAGGGATTAGAGTGAAGGATTAAGGGATTAGGATTTGACATTGAGGGTTGAAGGTTGAGGCTTTAGGGTTTAGGGTTTAGGGATAGGGTCGAGGTTTGAGGGATTAGAGTTAAGGGTTGAGGGATTAGGGTTTGATGTTGAGGGTTGAGGGTTGAGGGTTGAAATTCAAGGGTCAAGGGTTTAGAGACAGGGTTGGGGGTCGAGGGATTAGGGTTAAAGTAGAGTGTCGAGGGTATAAGGATTAGGGATAGGATTGGAGGGTTTAGGGATAAGGGATAAGGGTTTAAGGTATAGTATCGAACTCATTGAGGGTTTAGGAATAGGGATAGTGTTTAGGGTTTAGGGATAGGGTTTAGGGTTGAGGGATTAGAGTTAAGGGTTGAGGGATTAGGGTTTGACATTGAGTGTTGTGGGTTGAGGGTTTAGGGATAGGATTGAGTGTTGAGGGTTTAGGTTTTAGGGTTGAGGGTCGAGGGTTTAGGGATACAGTTTAGGGTTGAAGGATTAGGGTTAAAGTAGAGTGTCGAGGGTATAGGGATTAAGGATAGGGTTGGAGGGTTTAGGGATAAGGGATTAGGGTTTAAGGTATAGTATCGAGTTTGTTGAGGGTTTAGGAATAGGGGTAGTGTTTAGGGTTTAGGGATGAGGGATTAGAGTTGAGGGTTGAGGGTTGAGGGATTAGGGTTTAGGGATAAGGTTTAGGGTTGAGGTAGACAAGGAGCGACTAAGAGACATAGAGAGGGGAGAGGTAGAGAGGTAGAGAGGTGAGGGGAAGAGATAAGTGAGATATAGAACACGAGCTAATGGAACTAGAGGTGAGATATTGTAAAGGTGCTATCGAAGGTGAGATAGGCACAAATATTTATGGATCAATCTATAGCAGGACAAAACATGAGTGTGTTATAATGCGCTCACATTTTTTCCTTCTATAGAAATGGTTAAAAAGTGTTGACCCCCATGATCCAGGCCCACATGCTCTGTTTTCATGCTAATTATGCACATGCTCCAACAAAAAAGAAGTGCTTTCATGCTATTGGGAAGTTCACATGCACATTTTACACATTCTACCACCTTTGCATGATCTTTCCACTACCTTTTCTGCTTTTCCAACTTGAGAAGGAGGAAATAACATAGTTTTCACACCAAGTTTGATATATATCGATTAAAGTTTCAATTTTTGTAGTGTTGCAATGTTAATTGTGATTCAATTTTAGGAATTTAACATTATAGATTGGTTAATAGTATTGTTGTTAGTAATTATATTTGAGTGTTATTCAATTTAACATTGAAAAGGAAGCAAGTGGTGGTGAAAAACTCAAATTGTTGAGGAGTTTGATGCAAGAAGAAAAAAACACTACATAATTGGTTGCTCTCTCCATTTGAATCTTCATTTTTTAGGTATGTCAAGTCTTTACATGCATGTTCTTTACATTTTCCTTAATTTTATTTGAATTACTTTATCATGTTTTATCATACATGTTTAAAATAGACACATTCCCAATCAAGAAAGTAGCCTACAATCTCACATGATGCCATGTATATTTTCTACACTTGGGCTCTTTAATAATTATGTGTAATAAATAGACCTTAACATACCATGATGTCAAACTATACAAGAATAAATCCTTACAACATAATAAAAATACAATCCCACTATTATCTTGTCATATTAACAAGTTAAAATACAAATGAATAGGTGCCAAGATCATACAAGTATGCACATGACATGATAATTTGTATGCACATATATTGGGCTAGGACATTCCTTATGTACCTATTCATGATGATTTGTACATGCACATGGCACAACAATTGTTGTCTATTCCTTCACAAGCCACCCAAATCCTAGTATCCCTAGTACCAACAAAACACCTTCTCAATTCCAAATCCTAGTAGCCCTAGTAACAACATGTTGACGCCTGAATTGACTGGTAGTTTTTTGAAAAATTTTCATTCAGGCACTCTCCCTAAGTATCCAAAAAATGCTCTAAGTAACGGACCTCCTCAGTATTTTTCAGCTGCATCATCATATTTTCTTGAGGAGGTCATCATCATCATGTTTGTTTCCATGAGGGTCAGCATCATCATGTTCTCCTTCGACCGGTTTCTCATCGTCATCATCATATTCAGTCATCGGGTGATGTTTGGTTTTTATCATGATGATGTTGCCGAGCTACAGTGCGCCCTTATCTGCTTGCGAGGGTGATTCTTCAAAGTCTCCGGTGATCTTCCATTTATCACCTTGCGCGGGCATGATGATGATGTTGCTTATTCTTTGAGTTGCTCGACCTAACTTGTTTTATCCTAAGGGTCGTCATCACCATCATTTTTTCCAGTTATCATCCTGCTGCTTGTGGAGGTCATCATATTTTCTGCCTTCATGATATTTCGCCGGGGTGATATTTCTATCATCAGGTGATCTTGGTTATGATCATCCTGATGATGATGTTGAAGAGTTTTAAGTGCGACCCGATATTCACTAGGGTCATCATATTTCGAACGTCAGGATGATCTTAGTCAATATCATCCTGATGATGTTGTATCACTTCTTGTTCTTTGTTTCTCATCCTGATGATGCTGACGTCATCCGTATATCAGGGTGATATTTTTCTTTCTGCCTATCTGCATCATGATATTCCGAAGGAAGGGGTGATATTTTCATATCACCCGGATATATGTTTGCTCGAGCATCATGATGATGCTGATATCAGGGAGATATCCGCCTGCTGGCTTCGCGCATTATCTACTGGGGGTGATCTTTTCAGACGGCATCATCATATTCAGTTATCGCCCCGATCTTACAATGGAGCTACAGTGCAACCTGATATTTGAACATCAGGAGGATATTTCCAAATATCCGGTTGTCTTCCGAATATCATGATGATGTTAATATGATGATGAAGTCATCAAGGTCCGCGGGGGTCATATTTCTAACAACTGATCATCTTGAAGAGACCTCCTGATATTTGCAGATATGATGATGACGTCATCAGGATGTTCATCGGCCAGACTTTTGTTATAAGCTCAGCAGGAGGATGTTCCTCCGGAGGATCAGGTTGTGCCGATTATCATGAAGGTTATATTTCAAATATCATGATGACGTCAGGGTGATATTTCGAACAATAGGATATCATGCTGCTGGAGGATGATGATGATGAAGTCTATACTAGTGTCGTCAGGAGCAAAAGCACCGACATGATATATGCTCATGACCTAATATATAAAGTGCAAAAGAGTTTGCTGCGGGGTGCATGTGGGATAATGTTATCCTGCATATTCAAAACATCATGATGATGAATCTCGGCGGGAAGCGGTTGCGACTGTCTGTTTGATGCTCTTCCCGAGGCCGCGGGTTGGTGCGCCATCAATGGCGATTGTTGCAGAGGTATGGGCGATGGCGTGGACGAATGTTGTACCTGATTGAAGATCTGAATCCCTAGGCGGCGGCGCAAGGCTCGAAAAATCTTCCTGTCTCCTCCCCTACCTGCTGCATTCAAGTTTGAGCGCCATTTCTATGGTACTGTATATCTGGCGGGAATTTTGGTCAACCTGGGAGTTGATGCTGAAGACACCCTCCTGCTATAGAATGCAGATGGTGTTATTCTTTTGAGGTTGTTGAAAGTTGTAGATTTTTGGCTCTGTAATCCAAAACCAGCTGATCTGGTTGCTCTGTACAGTTTTTCTTGTGAGTTTATGTATCTCCTGTTGTAGGACTTGGCATGAATCCACTGGTTTCATGGTTGATCTTATATGAGTAATGCTACCTTAGCATGTGTTGTGTTAATTCTGTCTCCAGTATTGCATGTATCCTTCTTCTGGATCTGGATGTTTGCTTATGTTTAGATTCTAGAGCATAGAATTCCTATGTTGAATGTCTGATCTTTTGACCTCTGCTCAAGGGGCAGATTAAACTGTTTTCAGGTTGAACATTGGGAAGGGTATACTGCAGTAGGGATGCCATAAGTAGAGATAGCTCAACACTCTGTATTGGGAGATATCTGTAAGGCAGATATCATGTGTATCCCCCTGAAATCCAGTTTTAGCTATTCATGCTGATCATTCACAGGTGTATGTCTACCGACTCCAAGCCCTGGATAGGCACCAATCATACTGTGTTCTTGTGTTATACACCATGTCCAGCTTTGCATCCAAATTCATATCAAACCATTTCACACCTCCACCTGTTAGTTGTAGGAGTAGGATTAGGAACCCCCTGCATGCTCTCATACCCAACCAGACATCATGTCCAAGAATGTTGCCAGCCTTGTGATCTATCATACAGATCTTGGTCCATACATGAGAGCATTCTGCCTGCTGTTGTCAAGTTAGATCTTTCTATCTTTGAGCTAGTCAAGGTTACATCTTAAGTTATAGGGATACCCCCCTTGGTGCGGCAGAACCAGAAGCGAAGGGGAGGAGCTCACGCAACCTCCTGTATTCAGTTGACCTGAATCTGCCTGTGCATTAGAAGTGGCAAACCCTAATGCTGATTCAGAAGGAACGTCAACAAAATGGCGACTCCACTGGGGAGAAAATTGATGAAAAAGTGTTATATCTTGTGGCCCATCCGAGTCACTAACAAAATGATGCTCTGCTGGTGGAATGAACCTGGAAAAGTAGCTTTCAGCTATTGAAAATTTTGTCCTCTCTGGAGAGGTGGCGACTCTGCAAAAAAGATCTAAATGCACATGAAAGATAGATGTATGTTATTGGTTGAAAGATGTACATATTTCTGCATCTGTATGAGAAAAGGTACCTCCTTCCTTCCCTTTTATTTGCTGTTTTATTGCATAGGTTAGATGCCAGGGGAAGCCTAGGGTCTTAGACAGACAAAGGATGTCTAAGAGTAAGATTTTTATGAATCCAAGTATGAGTTATCCCACACTCAGTGGTAAAATGTTGGATAAAGGGATTGAAGAGATAAGAAATAGGTTGATACTCTTAGAGGCTGAGCAGGCCAAGTTAAGAAGCAGTAACCCTGTTGTGTCTGCCAGTCAGAAAGCTAAACCTCCTGTCAGCCCTTTTGATCCTTTGTATGACCAACTGGATTTGTCATGGGTGGACTATAAAGTAGAAACTATGCCTGCTAGGATATACTGTCAGATGCCTAGATTTAGTGGTCACAGTATATGTGATGGGAATGCACATATCCAAAATTTTCACAGTTTTATGGGAAAATATTCATTCAGAGATGAGGATATGTGGATGAGGTTTCTTGTTAGGTCCTTTGATGCAAAAGCAAAAGACTGGTATTTGAGCTTTCCAAAGAGATCCTTTGCCTGTTGGGATGAACTTGCTGACTGTTTCAAAGAAGAATTTGCAAAAGAACCGGCTGATCTTGTTGCAGAATTGATGAGAATCAGAAAACAAGATGAAGAGCCATGTGTTGATTTCAGTCATAGGTTTGCAGTAGCCCTTTCACATGTCCCTGAAAGTTTCAGACCTGATATTTCAGCCTGTGTTGGCATATTCTTTGAAGCTTTTGAGGAGGGCTCTAGTGCATTACTGAGGGATTTCAAGGTGACAAGTATGCAGATGGCATACAGGTTCATTGAGAATGTAGAAGAAATGAGAAATATGCACCTGCTGAAACCCCTCACCCCAGGCCTTGGTGTGAAAAATGGTTATGAAGCTGCAAATGACCAAGTCATGAAGGCATCATGTGAAGATGAAAAGATGAATGTTGAGGATGCCAGTGAAAGGACTAATGAGGATTCCCATTGCAATCATGAGGCATCTGACCATGAAGACAATAATGAGGTTGTGGACAGCAATGAGCAATTTTTAGAATGGACCTGTGGAGAAAATTGTGAGTATTGTACTCAAGACAGAGAAGATATAAGCAAACAGAGAAGCAGTCCTATGTGTGACCCATTGCCTATCTTTCAAACACATGGAGATCATGAAGAGCAGTCAGAAATTGAAATAAGTGCTAGTTCAGAGCATGACTGTTTTTCATTTGATGGCTGTTTTGCTTATGATACACAGGCTGATACTCCTCCACAGAATGAATCCATTGGTGATGAAGAGGTATGCTCTGTTGCCCATGAACAAATGGCATACTCTGATGAAACTGATGCACCTGGGCCACCCATTTATGACACATGTGGCGATGAGGATCTGTCTGAGTGTGGTGAAGATCTAGACACTATTTTTGGCTTGGATTCTGTTTCTCATCCTGATGAAAGAGGAAACAACATACATCAGGTAAGTGATTGTAAAAATGTGCCTGATTGTAAAGAGGTGTCAGAGCCTGATCTTTTCCAGCCTGGTGTACCAGATGGTTGTGTACATGATGTGCACAATTGTGATTTTGAAAGCTTTTCTTTTGATATGCCAGCATATAACACAATGAGCCCTGATCTTCCTAGTTTTGTGATGGACTCTGAGTGTTTCCTATTTGCAGTCCAGCTAGGAGATCATGTTGCAATGCATGATGATGATATAGGTGATAAGTGCTATATGCCATATGAGTATGCATTGCCTGAAACATTCTGCACCCACATGTCACATGATGCTGAGGGTTATCTGCACAAGGATGATGACAAGTCAAACCAGAGGATTGAATATGCAGATGACAAGATTTGTTTGTGGGTGGATCTTTGTAGTATCTCCAAGCTTGACCCAGTGCATGCAGATGAAAACAAGATATTTGACAAGGGGAGATACATGTTTTTCTTTTCTTGGTGGCCTTAGGCCATCAAGTGTGTTGGGTGATGCAGGTCAGTGCAGTATTTGACTCTGTGCCCAATGGATAAGGGACTGGTCTGCATCCCAGAGATCTGGGGTTCTCGCTGCAGTCTTTCACCTGCACGTCCCCAGACAGAGCCACTGTTGACGCCTGAATTGACTGGTAGTTTTTTGAAAAATTTTCATTCAGGCACTCTCCCTAAGTATCCAAAAAATGCTCTAAGTAACGGACCTCCTCAGTATTTTTCAGCTGCATCATCATATTTTCTTGAGGAGGTCATCATCATCATGTTTGTTTCCATGAGGGTCAGCATCATCATGTTCTCCTTCGACCGGTTTCTCATCGTCATCATCATATTCAGTCATCGGGTGATGTTTGGTTTTTATCATGATGATGCTGCCGAGCTACAGTGCGCCCTTATCTGCTTGCGAGGGTGATTCTTCAAAGTCTCCGGTGATCTTCCATTTATCACCTTGCGCGGGCATGATGATGATGTTGCTTATTCTTTGAGTTGCTCGACCTAACTTGTTTTATCCTAAGGGTCGTCATCACCATCATTTTTTCCAGTTATCATCCTGCTGCTTGTGGAGGTCATCATATTTTCTGCCTTCATGATATTTCGCCGGGGTGATATTTCTATCATCGGGTGATCTTGGTTATGATCATCCTGATGATGATGTTGAAGAGTTTTAAGTGCGACCCGATATTCACTAGGGTCATCATATTTCGAACGTCAGGATGATCTTAGTCAATATCATCCTGATGATGTTGTATCACTTCTTGTTCTTTGTTTCTCATCCTGATGATGCTGACGTCATCCGTATATCAGGGTGATATTTTTCTTTCTGCCTATCTGCATCATGATATTCTGAAGGAAGGGGTAATATTTTCATATCACCCGGATATATGTTTGCTCGAGCATCATGATGATGCTGATATCAGGGAGATATCCGCCTGCTGGCTTCGCGCATTATCTACTGGGGGTGATCTTTTCAGACGGCATCATCATATTCAGTTATCGCCCCGATCTTACAATGGAGCTACAGTGCAACCTGATATTTGAACATCAGGAGGATATTTCCAAATATCCGGTTGTCTTCCGAATATCATGATGATGTTAATATGATGATGAAGTCATCAAGGTCCGCGGGGGTCATATTTCTAACAACTGATCATCTTGAAGAGACCTCCTGATATTTGCAGATATGATGATGACGTCATCAGGATGTTCATCGGCCAGACTTTTGTTATAAGCTCAGCAGGAGGATGTTCCTCCGGAGGATCAGGTTGTGCCGATTATCATGAAGGTTATATTTCAAATATCATGATGACGTCAGGGTGATATTTCGAACAATAGGATATCATGCTGCTGGAGGATGATGATGATGAAGTCTATACTAGTGTCGTCAGGAGCAAAAGCACCGACATGATATATGCTCATGACCTAATATATAAAGTGCAAAAGAGTTTGCTGCGGGGTGCATGTGGGATAATGTTATCCTGCATATTCAAAACATCATGATGATGAATCTCGGCGGGAAGCGGTTGCGACTGTCTGTTTGATGCTCTTCCCGAGGCCGCGGGTTGGTGCGCCATCAATGGCGATTGTTGCAGAGGTATGGGCGATGGCGTGGACGAATGTTGTACCTGATTGAAGATCTGAATCCCTAGGCGGCGGCGCAAGGCTCGAAAAATCTTCCTGTCTCCTCCCCTACCTGCTGCATTCAAGTTTGAGCGCCATTTCTATGGTACTGTATATCTGGCGGGAATTTTGGTCAACCTGGGAGTTGATGCTGAAGACACCCTCCTGCTATAGAATGCAGATGGTGTTATTCTTTTGAGGTTGTTGAAAGTTGTAGATTTTTGGCTCTGTAATCCAAAACCAGCTGATCTGGTTGCTCTGTACAGTTTTTCTTGTGAGTTTATGTATCTCCTGTTGTAGGACTTGGCATGAATCCACTGGTTTCATGGTTGATCTTATATGAGTAATGCTACCTTAGCATGTGTTGTGTTAATTCTGTCTCCAGTATTGCATGTATCCTTCTTCTGGATCTGGATGTTTGCTTATGTTTAGATTCTAGAGCATAGAATTCCTATGTTGAATGTCTGATCTTTTGACCTCTGCTCAAGGGGCAGATTAAACTGTTTTCAGGTTGAACATTGGGAAGGGTATACTGTAGTAGGGATGCCATAAGTAGAGATAGCTCAACACTCTGTATTGGGAGATATCTGTAAGGCAGATATCATGTGTATCCCCCTGAAATCCAGTTTTAGCTATTCATGCTGATCATTCACAGGTGTATGTCTACCGACTCCAAGCCCTGGATAGGCACCAATCATACTGTGTTCTTGTGTTATACACCATGTCCAGCTTTGCATCCAAATTCATATCAAACCATTTCACACCTCCACCTGTTAGTTGTAGGAGTAGGATTAGGAACCCCCTGCATGCTCTCATACCCAACCAGACATCATGTCCAAGAATGTTGCCAGCCTTGTGATCTATCATACAGATCTTGGTCCATACATGAGAGCATTCTGCCTGCTGTTGTCAAGTTAGATCTTTCTATCTTTGAGCTAGTCAAGGTTACATCTTAAGTTATAGGGATACCCCCCTTGGTGCGGCAGAACCAGAAGCGAAGGGGAGGAGCTCACGCAACCTCCTGTATTCAGTTGGCCTGAATCTGCCTGTGCATTAGAAGTGGCAAACCCTAATGTTGATTCAGAAGGAACGTCAACACAACAAACATGTCAAATTGGGTCTGTCTCAACCTTTTCAAGCATGAAGTCCCATGTACTCTTTTCATGGCTGCAATAATTTGCTTTGTAGGCTTTGTATCTATTTTGGTTGAGTGACATTTACTCTTTTACATGATGATTGTATGTACATTTACTATGAAGGGTTGAATGACATATATTTTAGCTATTTGTATGGATTCATTTCTTAGGAACTAATTGGTCTCTTTATCATGCTACAGACAAATTCTCTGTCATGCCGAGGAAATGATCAAGAATTAAACCAACACAGGAAGAGATAGAAGCTAAGAATGCAAAGAAAGCAGTGGCTATGAGGGAACTTCGTGAGAAGAGGAAATTCAACACGATAAATGAAGACATGCCAATTGAAGAGGAACCACAACCATCACAAAGAGATATGGTATGGGTGGTACAAAGGGAATGAATGCAAAAACTTCGTGCTGTGAGAGATTTGAATACCATAATTGGAGACACATCCTCTACCGCAAGTCAACATGTAGGGACACTATCTACTACATCTCAAGTTGAGAGTACATCATCACTCACATGTGATGAAGGAGGCACGCCATCATTCCCACCTCAACCTCAAGGTATGTCATCTATTCCATCTTCGATCGAAGGTATGCCATATAGCCCATCTCATTTAAATATTGATGAAATTCCTAATGTTGAGATGAATTTATCTAACTTAACACCACCTTGAATTTTGCATAGAAAGCCAAAGTATTTGATTGATATTGATGAGAACATTTTGCAGCCAATGGAAAGTAAGATTCCAAAATGCACTTGTAGAAGATATGCTTATAAGATTTAGAGATTGTTCTTTGAAAAGTTAAATGAGACTACAAGATGTCAACTATTCCTTGAAATGATGCGAAGTATAAAGTATAGGTCCATCATGAAGATTCTTGGGTTGAGAACATCAGAGGCTTCAAGTGAAAAATCTATTGTCAAGAATCTAATGAGTGCGTATGAGAGTGTGGGTAACACCTCACCCACAAATAATGCAACACGGCGTGTGATTACATTGAATATAGTAAGTAGTCAAATGAGGAAAGCTCATCTCATTAGAAAGACAAGTCAAGAATTGAGAATTAATAGGAAAACTTTATCAAGAGCCGTTGGAAGATGCCAAAGAATTGAGGACACTAATGCCAATGAATTATGGGTGTTCTCAAGGAGACTACCATGAAAAGATAGACCAATTGTTGAAGCATTGAGATCACTAATTGAAGACTTTTGGAAGAATTACACAAGGGTTTCTTTGAATCAAAAGGATGTGGTAAGAAGGAGAATCAGTAGTCAGAACCGTGAGCCACATCCAAAGCATTTTTTGGATGAGACTCAAACACAGTTTTATGGTAAATTTCTAGAGAAGTATCCTCAAATTAAAATTTGTCAAAGATATTTTGAAATGTTAAAACCTTTATATGTCAAGATAAATCACACATGCACTACTTGTTGTTGTAGATTACATATTGAATTTTCTAACCATTTTTATGTTTATAGGTCTATATGTTTAGATATGCATACTAACAATGTTTTGCAGGGTTGTGCCATGCGTGCCCCACCAACATTTTCAAGAGACTTCATATTAAGAATTTTATGTGAAAGAGAGGAAGGTCAAATATTCTACAAGAAATTATGCTTGGATGGCACATGTCATCACTACGGTGGCTTGCAACATTTGCCAATATGTGAACATATGGAAAGAACATATGCGGTTGGAAATGAACTAGTAGAGTTTGGCAAGTATAAAACAGTGGCATGCAATACAAAAGACAATAAAGAAGCAAAGAGGTGTGAATTGGTTATTGAAAAGATTCCAGTGTATCAGTTTATGCCTGTATTTCGTGACAGCATAGTGTATGAGTATGCAAGACATACCCATAGAGCTCAATGGTTGGACTTGTAATTCAAGTTATGTAAGGACACATTTCTGGTTGGTAGCATTGTTTCAGTCATCAATTTTGCAGAGAACTACAGTCTATAGCCACAGCATGAGGTGCAATCACAATATTACAACTCCACACAAGTTTCTATATTTGTGCACATCGCATTCATTCATGTGAATGATAGTACAGAGGATGATAGAAAGATCATAAGGGAGTATAATTTCTATATTAGTGATGATCGCACGCATTCTATGGAGTTCGTGCAAGGTTGCTTTCAGGTGTTTTACAATGATTTGGCTAGAAGGGGCATATCGTTCAGTCAGCATATCATATGGTCAGATAATTGTGCGTCACAATTCAAGAACTCATGGAATTTCTATTGGCTGAGTAGGAGGCATAATTTTACAGGTATTCAGCATATGTGGAACTTTTGTGAGGCTGGGCATGGAAAGGGGGAACATGATGGTGCAGGAGCATGTATCAAAAGAGCCATAGCACGAGAAGAGTTAAAGTATAAAGACAATGCAAAGTTGACAAATGCAAAATTAATTGTCGAGTGGTGTAATGCTTCCATGGGTCTAGGTAATGAAGGTAAGTCTTCAGTTCGTAGATTTTTTTGGTTAATAGATGATACTAACATTGCACCATATGAGGACTATTGTACACTGACAGAATCAAATGAGATGCACTCTTTCAGAAGCTCAATTGCAAGTTCATGGAGTATCCATACACGAAAGATGTCATGCTTTTGTTCTTCCTGTACAATTCAAGCCTGGAATGAGTGTGAGTCAAAGGAGTGGGTTGATGAATGGAAGTTAAGTTATCTTAGCCCACTTGACACGTATCGACCCCTAATGACACTGGAACTAACACAGATGGAATCATCAGTTGACTTTGACCACATATCAGATCTAGTTCAACTAGGTAATATATCTATTTGCATAGTTTTTGAAATTCCTAATGTCATCTTACTTTGTAGTGTTTTTGTAATGTTGACTAATTTCATCTAATTTGCTACACATATCAATGTAGGGCACGTATATGCAGTTATTGTAGATGAAGATAATGAAGAGGGAATAGATTATTACTTATGTCATTGTGTTGAGGCCAAAAATAAATTAGAGGCCCCAGTTACAGATGGAGAAAACATTGAATACCCTACAGGCTCAGTGGTTATTACTGGAACATGGCTTAGAAGGTACCCACATAAGAGTGTTAATGTTTGTTTGTTTCAGAACTTTGACATGCATTGGAAGATTCTTCATTACTCAAACCTTTTTGCGGCATCCAATGTTTATTTGATATAGTATCAAGGTAGACCTTTGAACAAAATCTTGTGGAAGGTGCGTGAGTCTTACCATGAAGCAATACTTGACACAATAAAGAGTAGAGTAGATCCAGATGGTTCATTAGATTAATTTGTAAGTATTCACATTGATTTTATAAAGTCATGTTATATTGAGTTCTAAGTATGCACATTAATTTGTAAGGTTTGTCTTTTTTTATTTCCTGCTGCACTTTTACACATATACACATTTTTACATCATCATGTTATGCTTCATGGGGTTAGACCTAAGTGATGGATGAAGTTGATCTTGAGAATAATGTATAAAATCTAGGTAATGTATAAAATATAGGTGTCTCTAGGTGTCTTGGTTTCTAACTAGATAATAGGTGTCTCTAATTGTGATGTAGAGGCAATGGGATAGTTGGATGATGGCAAACTAGACAAGATTTCCTTATGCTCTAAAGCCCAAATTTTATGGTCATTATACAAAAGTGGGAACATCAGTTAGAGACTCTGAATTCTTCATGGAAAAGGGTATTTTAGATGCTATGGGACCCATTCCAATCATTGCCAAAGGCAGACCAAACTCAGGATTAACACTTCCTTCACAAACCCAAGAAATGGCTTATAGCCCTAAAAAAAGAGAACAGTCCTAATAACTTTTGATATAGATCTTCAAACACAAAACATGGAAAATTAGTAGATACCCATTTGGACTCCCTATCACATATCCAAAACTGGGTATAGGTTGTTTTGGACGATATACCCTAACCTATAACTCCTCTCAATAACCTAGAGCCCCAATTAGGGCTAAAATACAAAGAGAGCCCCCTTAAAATCACACACATAACTCAACCAATGACTTGAACACTTAGTATTCATGCCAAAACTATGAACTTTGTGGGTTTTGTCCTCCTACAATCTGTTGTTCCCAAAAATGCCTCTATGGTTCCTTCTCTATGTCTTTAAACATCGCCTAACACATGGTTTTGTTAGGTTTTCTCAAAGAAAACTTCTTCTCCTTAGATTTCCTACCAAAAACTCATCATATCATACTATAACAGACCTACTACAACCCATTCCACTGATAAAAAGTGAATCAAATAAGTGGAATTGCCAAAAAATGCATGATTATTACCAAAACCCTAGATAAGGGTTTCTTAAACTGTTTTCAGGAAAATGAGTCTTACTCTACTCTAGAATTGTTTGAAGATACCAAACTACATGCAAACAAATGTCAAATCACTCTAGTTTCATGCCACCACCATAGTCCTTCACAGCCTATCCATACAGAAACATGGTACGGACTGCTACAGTGAAATTATAAAGAAAATGTAGAATTTTTGAGTTTTTATTACTGTTTCTCCTCTAAAAGACTTCTCCAAGACTTCTCCTCCAAGTCCAAAGTCTTAGAAAGTATATACAATGGATTGAGAGGAAGTTGGGTTCAATGGAGGGTGTATAATTGTTCTTCCACCATCAAACTGCCCTATCAATTTCAAAACAACAACTACTTGCCATTGTTGCAACTGTCCTAATCAGGACTGCAACGACTTGTTTAGGCTTAGTGAAGCCTTCAAAACACTTGACAATTGTATTAAACCTTTGACAAGACTTGAAATGCCTTTCTAACACTTTGACATGCCTTTGCAAGGCTTACAACATGAGGTTTTACATGACTGCCCCTTAAGACTTTATGACTACCTCCTATACAATGTATGATTGTATCATGGCTTATTACAAATATGGCATTATAGCCCTTATTACAACATGAGAATGGCCTCCAAGACCTTCTTGAATCCACAAAACAAAATGAACAACAAAAACAAGAGAACTCAAGACCTTAGTCTTCTTGGTGCTCCTGCACCAAATTGTGTCTTATGTATATGCGATATGTCAACTAGGTAGATAGAGACTAGAAAAATAGGTGTCTTAGGTGTCCTGGGTCTACTAGACTACATGTGTATTAGGTCTTAGGTGAGGCCACATGAGCTTCCACCTTCACGTGGTTCACCTTGTCAGTATAGAATATTTATATTTCTTGAAGCTAAGGGAAGCACTTTTTCTTAGTAGGAAAACTTTATCGACTTCAGTTGCACTAATGGTGTAGGGGCACCTAGGTTGTCATGCCTCCAAGAGAGGTCAAAAAATAAAATTTTGTTTTGATTGAGTCAATTGTATGTAATAAGGTCTTCTAAGACCATTTCATTTGTTTTTAAGTCACTTTGAGTCTTTGAGTCCTGTTGCAAAAAGTGTCAATGTTGTCAAGTTGCACAAAGCAACTTTTACATTTTTGGTGTCCTGCTCCTGATGTGACCAAACTGACAGTCCCAATGTGTCCAGATGGGTACATTTAGGCTAGGCATGGTTCTATTTTTCACCCAAACATGTCGAAATAGTCTGAGCTACATTGTACCAACGATATCCCTGAAGAGTCCAAAGTGCAAAAAGGTAGCAATCTTTGATGAGATATTACTCAAAAATTGTGTCACTTAGAAACATTCCGTCTAAGGAAACACAATCATGTCGAGTCCCTCTACAATAACCTCTCTCATTTTTTTTATATCTCTGAGGCATTTGCCCGTGGTGAAAGGTTTTCTATTGCCCCAAAAATCGTTAGAAGGAGGCAGTGTAAAGTTGTAAAGGGGTGTAACTTTCATCCTGCTCCTGATGCGACCAAACTAATTGTTCTAACATGTCTAGATGGGTACATTTACGCTAGGCATGGTCCTTTTTTTCACCCAAACATGTCGAAACAGTCTGTGCTACATTGTACCTACGATATCCCTGAAGAGTCCAAAGTGCAAAAAAGCAACAATTTTTGAAGAGATGTTATTCAAAAACTATGTCACTTAGAAACATCCTGTCTAAGGAAACATGATCATGTAGAGTGCCTCTACAATGACCTCTCTTGGTTTCTTATATCATTGAGGCATTTACCCATGGTGAAAGGTTTTCTGCTGCCCCAAAAATTGTCAGGAGGTAGTGTAAAGTTGCAAAGGGGTGTAACTTTCGTCCTGCTCCTGATGCGACCAAACTGACTATTCTAATGCATCTAGCTAGGTACATTTACACTAACCATGGTCCTGTTTTTCACCCAAACATGTCGAAATAGTCCGAGCTACATTGTACTGATGATGTCCCTGAAGAGTCCAAAGTGCAAAAAGGTAGCAATTTTTGACGAGATGTTACTTGAAAATTGTGTCACTTAGAAACATTATGTCTAAGGCAACACAACCACATAGAGTGCCTCTACAATAACCTCTCTTAGTTTTTATATCTCTAAGACATTTGACCGCGGTGAAAAGTTTTCTGCTGCCCCAAAAATTATCAGAAGGAGGCAGTGTAAAATTGCAAAGGGGTGTAACTTTTGTCCTACTCTTGATGCGACCAAACTAACTATTCCAATGTGTCCGGATGGGTACATTTACGCTAGGAATTGTCCTCTTTTTTACCCAAACATGTCAAAACAATCCAATCTACATTGTACCGACGATATCCCTGAAGAGTCCAAAGTGCAAAAAAGTAGCAATCTTTGACGAGATGTTACTTGAAAACTGTGTCACTTAGAAACATTTCATCTAAGGTAACATGATCATGTAGAGTACCTTTACAATAACCTCTCTCAATTTTTTATATCTCTGAGGCATTTGCCTGTGGTGAAAGGTTTTCTACTACCCCAAAAATTGTCAGAAGGAGGCAGTGTAAAGTTGCAAAGAGGTGTAACTTTGGTTCTTCTCCTCGTGTGGCCAAACTAACAGTTCCAACACATTTGGATGGGTACATTTAGGCTAGGCATGGTCCTGTTTTGCACCCAAACATGCCGAAACAGTCTGAGCTACATTGTACCAGCATATTAAATTATTGACAAATATTGAATCATATAAACACATAGAAATCATTTTAAAGCATAAACTAACTCCTCCAAGTCAAGGCACAGATTAAGGTATGTGAAAAAACTAAATATTGAATGGGCGCCTAAGCTAGATGAAGACTTTTTACCCACCTCATCCTTCAATCATTATAATTGTTCTCAAAAGACATCATCAAAACATGAAAAAACTCCAAGACTTGTAGTTTTAAGTTGATTTCTTTCAAGGTGCCAATGCGAGGTTGTTTTGATGGCAAAGGGCACCTTGATTCATGATGTTGAATCTCCTTCCTCCTAGGCACCAAAATGGATAGTTCAGACAAGAAAAGGTGCCTTAGTATACTTAGCTCATTTCTTGGCAATTTGATGGCTTCAATCACTTGTTCAAACCTATAGGAGACCATTTTACACTTAGGCGCTAGATCTTAGGATTTAGAACATCTTCCTTCAAGCTGCCAAGATGAGGTTATTTAGACACAAAAGTGCACCTCCATACAAGATGCTTATTCTCCTTCCACTTAGGCGTTCATTCATGATGATCCAAGTGACAATAGACGCCTAGACTTCCTTTGGTAAGATTTAGTCATTTTAAAGGTTCTAACACTAGGCGCTATAGTTGGAAGTGATTTGAAGTTCATTTGCGTCTAGGTGCCCAAAATGGATGGTGGAGACAAGAAAAGGCGCCTAGGCTTTTTTCATAATTTTTAAAGTTTTCCTAAATTATATTATGTTATATTGACCCTTAGGCCAAATAGATGATCTAGGGTGACTCTAGGCGCATATCCAAGGTGATAGCTTTCTAGGCGCAATCTTCACTAAGTTTAGACTTCACTTTACATCAAGGTGCCAAAATGGATAGTTTAGAGAGAGGCAAAAATGCGCCTAGAGGTATGATGCTCAGTTTGATGTGTTTGATCAACTTTGATAATCAAGATCAATTGCCTCCCTTAAGGCGCCCTCCTTTATACTTTGAAACACCCTTTCAATATCAAGGTACAATTTTGAGGTTGTTTGGATGATGAAAGGCACCTTGAGTTCTAGGTAGAGTTTTGAGGTTGTACAAGTAGAGAAATGCACCTAAGGTCTTAAAGCAAATTTGCACCTAAAACTAAAAATCCCTGAGGTATGACTTATGGAAGCCTATAGTCCCAATGTTATGTTGCATACTAAAATTAGGTAAGACTCAATGTAATCTCATAACCTTTCCTTATATGCAAGAGGAATTACATTTAATAACCACAATGGTCATCAGGTGTTCATAAGCATATGATTTTGACTATCTTATTCAAAACAACAAACATACTCTTTGCATCCCAATATGGTATAATAACAAGAAATTAAGAAATATTTTCAATTGACCAACTCATAAAAAATATGGATCAGCATACTCATTTGAATATCTTTCTAGGCACAATCTTCACTAAGTTTAGACTTCACTTTACATCAAGGCACCAAAATGGATAGTTTAGAGAGAGGCAAAAATGTGCCTAGAGGTATGATGCTCAGTTTGATGTGTTTGATCAACTTTGATAATCAAGATGAATTGCCTCCCTTAAGGCGCCCTCCTTTATACTTTGAAACACCCTTTCAATATCAAGGTGCAATTTTGAGGTTGTTTGGATGATGAAAGGCACCTTGAGTTCTAGGCGGAGTTTTGAGGTTGTGCAAGTAGAGAAAATGCACCTAAGGTCTTAAAGCAAATTTGCACCTAAAACTAAAAATCCCTGAGGTATGACTTATGGAAGCCTATAGTCCCAATGTTATGTTGCATACTAAAATTAGGTAAGACTCAATGTAATCTCATAACCTCGCCTTATATGCAAGAGGAATTACATTTAATAACCACAATGGTCATCAGGTGTTCATAAGCATATGATTTTGACTATCTTATTCAAAACAACATACTCTTTGCATCCCAATATGGTATAATAACAAGAAATTAAGAAATATTTTCAATTGACCAACTCATAAAGAATATGGATCAGCATACTCATTTGAATATTTTCAATTGAGCAACTCATAAAGAATATGAATATTTTTTGTTCAACATGATGATTCATTTTTTTTTAAATACAACTTTATCTTTTAGTTCCAAAACAAGGTTTAGGTGATACTTGAATAACAATAGCTAGCTTATTGGATCAACAAACATCCTATGTAATACAATTGGACTTTAAATATTTGAAGTAGCCATCTACAAATATCCATTGAAACGTGGATTTATAATGCAAGTATGGATGCCATCAATAAAAAAGATTTGTATTAACCAAATATCCATATAGGCATACATCAATATCTGTCGATATAAGTATAACATATATACAAAATAGCCATATAGGCTTACAAGAATGCCATATAGGAATACAATTTCAACTATATGCAATACAAAATATATGTCCACAAATGCCATATAGGCATACAACAAAGGAACACAATAAAAAATCATTCCCCTCTGGCTGGTGAAGAGAATAGATCACAAGTAGCCTTTGATCTTCTAGGGGATGGAGATGCATATGTGGGTGGTCTACTACAAACCCAAGGGTTGCTCCTCCTATTTAGTTGTTCCTACATCTTTAGTCATTACAATAAAAAGTATAGACATTAATATATAGAAATTACATGTTATAAAAAATGAAACATTTAACAAAATAATCACTTACCGCTACCATATAATTTGTCTCCTCACTTGCCTCAGTAGCAGGAATAGGCCGTGGTGATGTCATGTCCTATAGAAACCATCCAGATAGAAATTAAACTTCAAATTAATAATCTTTTGATTTTTCAAAAATAAACAACTATAACAATGAATGTAAATTGAAATTTACTAATCTACCTCATACCCCTATCAATACCATGGAGCTATGAATCGCAGAGGTCACACCATGCTCCATTACCCTATGAACATCAGGAGGTGTCTCCATAGCCTACATCATCTGGAAATAAAACAACATTATTCAATTACGAAAACTATAATAGTGATGCAAATCATGGCTCTTAACATACACACATGTTCATCTAAACATGGAAGTACACACAATAAAGCACACAAGTCACATACAAAAATCTAGTAAGTACAATTCATTCATTAAACTATTTATTTTATTACCTCCGTGAAGCTTTGAAGTCCACCACCACTGGCAGGTGTTGCCATGAAATCTCCAATATTAACCTATTCAACATCTAAAATTAGATATTAGAATACCATTCATATAATGATGCTATTCACATGTAATATTTATAATTGTTTACTAGTTACATACCCTGACAGTAGATGATGTAGTGTAATATGTAGGTGGAGAACCACTGAAAACTACATCAATGCTATGACCCTGAAATTTTATTAAAATCATCAAACTAAATTAGCTAATCTTGCATTTCAAAAATAAAATTTAATAAATTAAATTCAATAAACTCGCTAATATTTACCTGAGTATCCAAGCTGAAAGTCTCACTCAGGAGGGTATCTGTCATCACCATCTGCTTAGCTGTAGATGTAGCCTGTGCACCTGCATCCTAACTATCCATGGGGTCATAACCACAAGCTGACCCGCAAGTCTGACAAGCATGGGATGGGACCCTACTCCTCGCACTATCTCCCAACCCACACTATACTGTAGGACTGGCATGCTCTATGATGCTCTGGGTCAAGGCACTAATGGACTGAAGTGTATCAACCCCCACAATGGAAGGGATAGAAACATGCTCATGGGCTGGTTTGTTGATTACTCGTCTCACTACCCACTGTGGGTCAAAATGTGCCCCTGGTCTATCTTGTGCTGACCCCCCACCTCTACCCTGAGATTCCCACATATCAAAATAGTTTAGCACTTTATTGAGGACAAACTCGCAGTAGAGTTTCCTCAAAAAGTATTGCGGGACCTCATTATTATTACATGGAGGATGGTCAAAAACCATCCACCACCTCTAACCAAAATTGTCCCTTATCACTTGGTTGTTGCACCAATGGATAGGGAACCTCTTGCATGTAATGGGTGGAGGTTGATTTGTTTGTGGGTTTGTGAAAATGGAACACAAGTCTAATTTTGTAATTTGTAATTTTTTCACATCTTCATATGACAGCTTGTCTGCATAATAATCTCTAAAATTTCTCCTCTTATCTGTCCAACTAGATATTTTCTTGCTAATTGAATCTACATTTGATAACATAGATTCAAAAGATTGAGCAAGCGTGGACCTATGCAAGGTTGAAGTGGAAGGATCTTTCAACCTTGCAATTATGTCTTCAATTTCTTTTTTATTGTTTTTAATTTGCCCCATTACATTTTCTTGTGTTCCAGGGGCATGTCGAGGAATGGATGGAGGAGTTTGTTGTTCGGCAGGTATTTCCTCTTCATGATTTTGTGGATTTTAAGGAGGAGGAGGAGGAGGTACATTAACATTTCCTGACAATTAACAAAATTTACATCAAAAATCAACTCAAACTTACCTATTTAGAAACAAATTCAAACCAAAAAATAAATAAAACTCACTCCTTTGGCTTGCTCGATGTCGTGGTGGCATTTTGGTGACGAATCGGTAAGATTTTGGTGTTGAATCGACTTTTCTAAAATGCGAGCGCACTTCTTAGGGTTTGCAGGCCATGGGTGTAGAGGAAAACAAAGAAATGAAATGAGCACAAATGCTCTTTTTTTATTTATAGTTAGTCATAATGTGTTCGTGTTATTACACGAGCGCGTTATAATGCGAGCGCGTTATGTATTAAATTTTTTTGAAAAAAATTTGGCCACTTTTTGGCCCCCTAACTTTTTGCACTTACCCTTAAGTGGATGATTGGTATGATCTTAGTTTCCATCAATGACAAAACCTCTCAATGCGAAGTAGTGTCTCTTGCCAACAATCTCCCCCTTTGGCATTGATGGCAACACTTAGTGAAAAATGACTAAGTGTCAGAATAACTCCCCCTTTTCTTGTGCTCCATACTGTTGTTCATACTTCTTTCCAATGCTCCCCCTTTGTTGGATTCCTCATTTTTTACTTCTCTTTACTCCCCCTTTGACATCAATGGCAAATGGTGGGGTCCGTAAGCCAAAATTCTCCCAAAATTATGTCTATAATGCTGCATATGTACAAGTAATCATTAAGTTCTATTCACATGAACTTGAGAATGTCTGCAAAACTATTTTTCAATTGCACAATTTCATAGGCCCAAGTTCCCTTCATTCCATCCAAAATTGAGATGTGTCCACTTAGAAAAAATGCATATGCTTCTGCCTTTGTCAAATCCAGAGGATTAGTTGTCTAAAGTGCAGTCTGAGCTTCTGATAGGGCATTAAACATGGCTTCTAACTTGGGGGCAATCAATCCCCAAAGCTCACATATTCTCTTTATATGTTACCTCTTTATTTAACAAGCCTCTTTATCTCATCTATCAAGCTAATTGCTTCACATTCTTGACTTATAGGCGAAACTGTTAGAGCATCAAAATTTTGAGAAAGATTTGACAATTCTGTTCTTGCTCCTTTATCTTTTTCTCAATATCCTTACTAACTTTGGGTCATGATAGACATAATTTGTACATATCACTTCCATCATTTAGAGCATTCTGAATACTCTTAATGCTAATACCAAGTATTCTTCTATCATTTCCTATCAAGTTCTTTATTTCACCAAATTTCTTATCCAAGAATTCTTTCTAAACTTTTGCCTCCGTCAACTTTTCAAAGGACTCAAAATGTGTACTTACAAAACTTACAAGATTTTTCAGATGTCTGGAGGGGGAATTAGATGGACTCTTCTGGTAGGAAGGCATTAACTTTTCCAAAATCCCGGTTGCAAGCCCCGGTAGCTCATTGTCCTCCATGTGGAACTTTAACATCTTCTCTCTAGCCTTTACTTGGGTGAATGATGCTATTTTCATCAATTGAATTGGAGAGAGAGCATCTGGATTGGCTAAACCTTGGACTAGTTTAGGCTCATCAAGCTCAATCATCTCTTTTTCAAGAAGACTTTTCACTGCATCTACAATGTTTCTTGCAACATTTTTTGAACCATCCTTTTGTTCATCAAATTTCTCAGTATCTACTTTAGGTGCTTCAACATTTGCACCATCTTCTTCTACTTTATCTTTCTTTCCTTTTTCTTCCTCTTTCTCTACTTTACTTTTCTCTGTGTTCTCTGTAGAGGGACTCTTTCCTATTTGTCCACCACTTGCTACCTGATCTAGAGGGCTCTGTGAAGTAGTAATATTATCTTCTTTCCCTGACTGATTATGTGGATTAGGAGTATCTCCTACATCAACTACTTTATTAATCATTTTTCTATCCTCCTGGTTTACTTGTTCCACTTCTAGAATAGAGGCTTCACCCAACTCAGATTGCTACTCGATGATGTTCTCTTCTTCACCATCTAGAACTTCTTCTGTGACTATGGGAAAATTGTGCTTTCTCAATGCTTTCAAAAGAATTTCTTGAGTTTCTTCAATGATTTCACTTGTTTCTCCAAGCATGAGTTTGTTCATTCTCTTTTTGCTTCTAAAGTCATCTTTGACTTCCTTGAATATCATATCTATTTAATCAGGTGAAATTTGAGGACACAAATTTATTAGCTCATGTTCCCTAATCTCCATGTCCTTGCTCTTGGTATTTCCTTTTCTCAACTCCAAAATATTTGCTAGACTTTGTGGAAACTCTGAAGTTATCTCAATCAGTGCCTTGTTGTAGATGTTGAGATATCTAACAATTACTTCCTCCAACACCCTTTTATCCACATCACTATATTCATCATAGAATTCAATCATGGGTTTTAGATTACCATCTACAGTGACTGACTTTATCACATCCTCTATGGAAAGTGTGGGCTTCTCAACAAATTCCTCATATGCTTCTGTCTTTTGCTTTTTACTAACCCTTTTGCTTTTGGAGAACTTTTCTTTGGTTACTTTTGCAGCTTTTGTTTCGGTGGCCTTTAGTTCCTCAATTTCAATGTCAAAATGTGTATCTTCTTCTTCTTCTCTTATGCTTTCATAGGTCCGGGATGCTTTTGTTTTCTTCATTTTCTCCCATTTTCTAGATGATTTTGCTTCTAGTTTTGTAGTCTTGGAAGGAATAGGGGCAGTAGCAGAGCTCCTAGTAGTTCTTGAAGTGGAGGGGAGTTCTACCAGAACACCTGTTTGTTTCTTTTCTTGTTTCTCTTTCTCAGCCTTTTTAGTTCTTTCTCTAAATTTTCTCACAGCCTCCTTAGTTAGGCCCAGATTTTCAGCTAACTGCTCAACTTCTTTTCTTACTTTCCTATTGGTTGTAGGTTCTCTGAGCTCAATATGCAGTTTTAAATTTAGCTCCTCATAAGTTCCAAATCTTTCAACCGTTGCCTTTAGGCTTGCTTAGAAGATGTTGAGCATACATATTCAAGATTTTTTCATCTACTTCATATCCCATGGGCATCATCCAAGCAGTTCTGGGTTCCACTGCTTCCATTAAACACTGCTTAGTATCAACTATGAAGCATATTTCATTTTTGTACTTCTCAACAATTGATTTAGGGATTTTTTCCCTTAAGTGCATCATACTCTGAAAATTCTTGAAGTAACCCCATATTGTAGTTTTCTGAGCTTTGAAATCACCAATGCTATGAAGATTATCTATGATCTGAATGGCAACTGACTCATCCTTAGTCCAGTGCACACCTTCTAACCTAGGTACCTCATTCATAAAGTAAAAGAATAGACATAGAACCAATGTACCATACTTGAAAGCATTTTTCTTATCTTTCTTGATTTTGTTTAAATTTTCAATCAATTGATTCTATAGGAATTCACACAAGTCATAATCATTATTTTCCTTTACCATCTTGTATGTAGCATTTATGGCTATTCCAGAAAAAGAATTTTCTCTAATCGAGTGGTAAATCTTGTACCCAATCACCATGGAGGCAAATTTGACATCTGGTTCTATAATATCATTAATGGTCATTGCCCTTCTGTCAAACTTGGCACCGGTAGCATCAGTGACTTTTGGTTTTTCAGGGCTTTCAGCATGGGCAATCCTCTAATTGAGTTTAACCCAGTTACAATTCTGATAGCATCATTGGTAATCTTGAATGGTTTTAACAACCAAAAGAATTCATCATGCATCCGACTCAGAACATATCAGACCCATTCATCCTCATCAAATGTTAGAAACCCCATAATCTGAATAAAGTGTTTATCCTGTAGTGCCTTATACTCAGGTTTAAGTTTGTAATTTTCATCCCTGAGTTGTTTCTCAAACAAGTCTACATACCTTGAATCTCCAAACTCATCTATGTTTGCATGAATATAAACCATAATGTCTTCAACATATAGCACACCATACGAAACACTTGAAAAAGCACCTAACGGGTCAACTTCTATTGATTTGTGAGGATGCTTCTTAAATTTAGGTCAAGGCCTTACAGTAATGTCAACAACATGACGAGTAGCCATCTCAACAGATTTTAGATTCAAAGCTTTATAGAGAGGTACCTTTTTCTTTCGCGGAGTTAGGGTTGATCAATTGTCGGTTGAATTCGTTCTTTATGCCTCAGTCTCTAGATTTGTAGCTTGAATGCTCTTCTTCTTGTTTCCTCCAAATGCAAAGTGATTCAAATGACTGACCAAGTGATCTTTTATCTTTTGTAGAACCTAATTTGGCATTGTAATAAATGTGTTGCCCTAACTATATCCGGTTACTCTATTTTTGGCAGTTCTTCATGAATCACTTCACAAGTTTTCATATCAACATCTTTTCTTCCAGAAATCCTTCCAAAGGTTCTGAACCAATTAAAAATATTCTCTTTTATTGTGCTAGATTCAAGCACCCACTTACTGACTAGGGGAATTTGATATTCAATGCAGCTCCCCTTGAGCTAGAGCTCCTGACTTAATTCTTGGAGGAATTGTCAGCACCTGATTCTGGTGCAGACCCATCACCATTGTTTATTGTATCTTTCTTTACCCAAGTCTTGTTCATTTCACTCCGTGTCTCCTTCACATCAATTTTTCTTTTTCCTTTGTCTTGTTTCTGCTCATCCAGTTTTCTATTTACCGAACCTCTTCTTCCATTGTTGCTACTTCTACAAAATCTTGCAATATGACTAGATTTATTGCAGTTAAAACACAAAACATTTCTTTTCTTATAAACTTGGTTTTCCTCTTGATCTGCAATGATTAGACATGTGTCCAAACCCATTGCAAACAAAACATTAACCATTGAAAGAATTGCTAATTCCTCTATTGTTAACATTATTCATTATCATACTTCTGCATTCATTTGATCCATGACCATACCTCTTACACTTGAAGCATTGACCAAAGAAGGATGGATCATTTTGATTTACTCTACTTCTGCACTGGGTAGCTCTATGACAAAATTTATTGCAATTGAAACAATTTCCATTGAATATTGGATATCTTTGAGCATTAGGCTATCTTACCGGAGATTTTCTAGTTCTGTTTCTTTTATTCCTTGGTTGAAAATTTCTTTGTCTGGATTTGGAGCTTTCACCTTTCTCATATCTAAGATTATGCTTGTCATCATCCTTTTTCTATTCTTCAATTAGTGCTTCAAGTTTAGCTGAGCTTATCTTAAACTTCTAGGTCATGTCTGAGAGTGATAATCTATCTAGATCAAGTTCTCTCTCATTATTTTTTCTTTCTTGCAGATTAGATTCTAGGAGACCAGCTATTCCATCCAATCTACAGCATTCTTCAGTTCTCTCTTTTAGATTTTGCTTCATTTCTTCTTCAATTTTCTTCCTATCTTCAATTTCCTTGGTTAGTCTCATCACCCCAATTTCCATCTCATGTTTTAGGACAACAACTTCTTTAGCTAACTTTTTACATTCCTTTGTCTTCTCTTTCAGGGCCTTGTCTTCCAATTGAAGAGGTTGCTTCTTTCCTTTTGCATTGAATTTGCTCAATTTTTCTTTTAAAATCTCAATGAAGTTTTCAGCCTTTTTGAGGTTATCTTGCAGCACTTGGACTTCTATCGTGGACTGCTCAAGATCATCTAGGGTGAGATTAAGTTTCCCTTGAAGGTTATATTCATCCATTTTTACTGCCTTCCCAGATCTTCCTTAAGCTGTTAAACTTTTCAAAAGGAACGTTGCTCTAATATGAATTGTTGGTTTAGGTCTGGACAACTGTGAGGGGGGTGAATCAGTTGTCACACATTTTAATCTTTTCTACCTTTAATCTTCCTTCACAACTTATAATAATATTAATGATATAAACATTTCAGCATCAATCAATAACACATGAGCAGAGACATAAATAACTTACTTGACACCAAGATTTTTGACGTGGAAACCCGGTTAAGGGAAAAACCACGGTGGGGTATAACCCAAAAAGATTATACTCTATTAAAAGTATTACAATGGGGAATACACGTACATTCGGGCTCACGCCCAGAGCTCATTGCTCAAAAGAAGGCTCACTACCTATAGAAAGAAGATTACAATAAATTTGAACTGATATTTAGCATCTATCAATGCTGGAGTTTAGTTTCGGTTAAGCATAGAAAATTGACTTAACACACTTCATCCTTACTCTACTCTTCTTATTGCTTTGCTAACATCTGAAACTTTTAATCTCTACTCTCTTTCGCAATTACACCATAGTCGCAACACCACACACACCTAAATCATCTAATTCCATCAGATATATATATTTGCAACATGATCTACAATCATTTTACCAGTCAGCTTCAACAACATTTAGAACTTTGTTGAGTACTCTGCTCTGTTGGCTAGATCCATACATAATATGAGATGTGGACAAAAATGTGCACTTGCAGATCATCAATCATGTCGGCTACCATCACTGATCATCACTAATTGCCCAATAAACAACTTCTATACATCTAGAATTAAGATCATTCACAAGGTTGGCCTATTCTTCTTCTATCTATTCTATCAAACTGGAACTTGATACTTAGAAGCTAATATCTTTTGGGTCCTTCATCACCAAAGGACAAAAATCTAGATTTAGAGTGTCTTAACAATTCTTACAACTATCTTAGATCTACAACAAACCATGCCTTTCCACCAGAGTGATCTGGACCAAGATACCGAACCCTGTCACCTGCTCTGTTCCTAACTGCCCAGACTTAGACAAATTCTAATTCTGACTTCTAATGTGAAGAAATTGTGTTAAGCAGCTGATTGGGATGATCTTAGTTTCCATCAATGACAACACCTATCAATGTGAAGCAGTGTCTCCTTCCAACAAAGATCTACACTACAAGGTGATATCAATTGTGTTTCTATCATTTATCATTTAGATTTTTCCTCTATCCTGCAAGGATATGCACTCTTTATCTGACAACGGTGTTTGGAAGACTTGAATGTCTCTGTGGGGCTTGACTGAGCCAAGCCTCTAAACACCACAACCCCCAACACACTTTTCTATGATTGCAGGTTACAAGTTTCAAAAGTGAAAGAAGTGGAGTTGTAGGAGAGTAGTGCAGACTATTGGAATTGCAAATCTGAGAAGAAAACTAGGGCTTGGACTTGGGCACCTACTCATTAGTCCTTGGGACTCTGAAGCAGAAAAATCTCTGTGATAGAGGGAACAAGTTGTAGACATTCTTCAGAGATCCCGACAAAAGAAAGTACACTAGACTAGTCCACTCATTAGTCCCTGACTTTTCTGCACACTGAACTTCAAAATTTGGTATGTATTTGGTTGTCATTTGATATCTCTATGTGCGATCATTTTCCTTAATTTGTCCATTTGTTTACAATTTCATGAAATTAGGGTTTTGAGCATAATTAGACTTAATTGAACAACAAATTCACAGAATTCCAATCTTCCCCTATGTTCCAAGTGACAGGAGATCAAGTTCTCTACTCAGTTGAATGTCCTTGAATGTTTAGTGGTGAAAGGAGGATCAACACAAACCACTAAAACAACCATTGTCACAACAATATCCTCTTTTCATACTAAATAGAAAATGCGTACTAGTTTTCCCTGAAGGTGGAAGAGAAGATGATTAAAAGATTTGAAAGCAAGCAAAGGGGAAGAGGTCAAGGTGGAAGGACAGGTGGAAGATACTATGGAGGCTGAAATGAAGATAAAAAGAAGAGTGAAGAAGTTGGCACTGGGTGAAATCAAAGAGGAGATAATGCCTACTATCCTTGTGACCAAAATAATGGTGAGCAAAGAGGAAGAGGAAGAGGCTGACCTAGGCAAGGACCTGGAAGAGGAGGTTTCAAAGGAACCTATTTCCAATGTGGAGAAGGACATCAAGCATATGAGTGTCAGCAACATCAAGGACAAATAGAAAACTTGAAGGTAATGCACGAGTTGCACATGTAGATGAAGATGTGCAATCTGAGCATTTTGAAGATGTTGAAAGGGGAGAAACCCTAGTTGTCAAAAGAACATTGTTGAATGAGGAGAAAGAACCAGATCAGAGGAAGAGTTTATTTCACACAAGGTACAAGTGTGAAGGTAAGTGTTGTGATATTATTATTAACAGTCGAAGCACTGATGATCTTGTTTTAGAGGAGATGGTTAACAAGTTGAAGTTGACAAGAAGAAGGCATCCACATCCATATCGGATCGCATGGTTGCAGAAGGACCATAGAGCTTTAGTCAATGAATAGTGTTTAGTCAAGCTCAAGATTGGGGACTACCATAATGAGGTGTTGTGTGACATCATACCGATGGATGCATGTCATATGTTATTTGGAAGGTCGTGGCAGTATGATAGGTGTGCTGACCATGATGGTCATGCAAACACATATTCCCTAACAAAGGGTGGAGTTTGTCATAAGTTGAAGGCCTTGAAGGAGGTGGAAGAAAAGGTATGTAGTATTGCTAGAATTTTCATGGTAGATGGTAGGAAATTTTTGGGGGGTATGAAGCATGAGCGTCATTACTTTGTATGGATTCCTAAGATTAGTCAAGTGAAATGTGAAGATGTACCAGTAGAAGTCTTAGATATGTTAGAATAATTTCACGACATTATCTCTGATAATGTACCAGAAGGTTTACCACCGGTGAGGATGATAAGTCATCAAATGAATTTGATACCAGGAGCCAGTTTTCTGAATAAGGCATCCCATAGAATGACTCCTGCAGATAATGAAGAGCTGAACAGATAAGTTCACAAGTTGTTAAGGAAGGGGCTGATAAGAGAGAGCCTAAGTCCATGTTTGGTACTTGCAGTACTAGCACCAAAGAAATATGGAGAGTGTAGAATGTGTACAGGCTCCCAAGCACAATCAAGTACAAATTTCCATTGCCCAAAATGGATGACATAATGGATTGTTTAAGCAGAGCCAAGTACTTTACGAAGATTGATCTGAAGAGTGGGTATCACCAAATCTGAATCAGAGAAGGAGATGAATGGAAGACAACCTTCAAGACAAAGGAAGGTTTGTATGAATGGTTAGTCATTCCATTTGGGCTAACCAATGCACCGAGCACATTCATGTGGCTCATGAACAAGGTATTGAAAGAGTTTTGAGAAGTTTTATTATTGTTTATTTAGATGACATTTTGATTTTTAGTAAGACTTGGGATGAGCATATGATACATATTAGAAGAGTTTTAGAGAAGATGAGGGAGGAGAAGTTGTTGATTAATTTGAAGAAATGCAATTTTGCAAAGAAGAAGTTCGTATACCTTGGATTTGTTGTCACAGATGAAGGTCTTAAGATGGACCCAGAGAAGGTGAGGGCTATCATTGAATGGCCTATGCCAAGGAGTGCTACAGAGGTACAATCATTTCATGGTTTGGCAAGTTTTTACAGAAAGTTTATCAGGAATTTTAGTAGCATTTGTTCACCCCTAACTGAGACAATGAGAGGGGATAGAAAAGAGTTTAAATGGACTACAAGAGCAGCCAAGAGTTTTGATACATTAAAGTAAAAAGGCATAGAGCAACCTATTTTGGCACTTCTAGATTTTAATAAGGTATTTCAGGTAGATTGTGATGCTAGTGGCAGTGCCATAGGAGCTATTTTGAGTCAAGAAGGTAAACCCATTGTCTATTTTAGTGGGAAGATTAATGATGCAAATAAAAAATATTATGTTTATGATCATGAGTTTTATGCTATAGTTCAAGCTTTGAAGAAATGGAGACATTATTTGTTTCCAAAAGAGTTCATTTTATATACTGATCATCAAGCTTTGTAGTATCTTAATAGTCAAGGAAAGTTAAATCAAAGGCACTTAAAATGGGTTGAGTTTTTGGAGAGTTATAGTTTTGTTTTGAAGCATAGGAGTGGGAAGTCCAACAAAGTTACAGATGCCTTTAGAAGAACGCAAAATTTATTGACAGAAATGAAGATAGGAATTGTTGGGTTTGATGAGCTCAAAAGTTTGTATTCTAAAGATCTAGATTTTGTAGATGCTTGGAAAGCTTGTTTGAAACCTGTTACTTTGGACATGACATATTGGTTGGATTTCATAATCCAAGATGGCATGCTGTTTAGAGGAAGCTAGTTGTGCATTCTGAGGAGTTCCATGAGAGAGAACTTGATTAGGGAGAAGCATAGTGGGGGATTAGCTGGACACTTTGTTCGAGATAAGACTATTACTATTGTTGGTGAGCATTATTATTGGCCACAGTTGCAGAAGGTTGTGAGGAAATTTGTACAAAGTTACAGAGTGTGTTAGATGGTAAAAGGAGCAAGTCAGGATATAGAGCGATATCAGCCATTACCTATACTAGAGAAGCCATGGGATAATATTATAATGGATTTTGTTCTTGGTTTATCAAGGACACAAAGAGGACATGATTCCATTTTTGTGGTGGTGGACAAATTCTTGAAGATGGCACATTTTATTCCTTGTAAGAAAACCAATGATGTTGTTCATATTGCAGAGTTATTTTTCAAAGAGGTGGTGAGACTACATGGTCTACCTAAGAGCATAGTTTTAGATTAAGATACCAATTTTATTGGTTATTTCTGAAGGACATTATGGAAGAAGTTGAAGATAGATTTGAAGTTTAGTTTTGCACACCATCCACAGACTAATGGACAGACAGAAGTGGTGAATAGGAGTTTGGGTAACCTTCTATGATGCTTAGTAGGAGATAAGCCCAAGGGGTGGGATTTGATTTTACCACAAGCAGAATTTGTTTACAACAATTTTGTCAATAGGAGTACTAGTAAATCACTGTTCTAGATTGTATATGGGAGTAGTCCAAGAAATACGTTAGAGTTAAGGAATATGGAGAAGGGAGAAAAGATGAGTCCTGAAGCTGAAGACTTTGCAAAACACCTGAAGAATTTGCATGAAGAGGTGAGAAAGCACATTAATAAGATGAATATTCAGTACAAGATTAAGGCAGATCAAAAGAGGAGATATAAGAAATTTCAGGTAGGATATGAAGTCATGGTTCACTTGAGAAAAGAGAGGTTTCTAGTTGGAACATATAATGAGTTGAAAATGAAGAAATTTGGGCCATGAAGGATTCTAAAGAAGCATGATTTAGGAAATGCATATGAGGTAGAGCTACCGAATGGGATCAACATTTCCCCTATGTTCAACATTGCTGATTTAACATAATATCATGAAGGTGGAACAGAGGATGGACTAAAATAAGAATAGTGGAGTATTCTAGCATCTACTTCAAAAAAGGAGGAGATAGAAGAGATCTTGGATAGCCGTGTGGGAGGATTACTCAGAGTAGGAAATATGAAGAATATCTAGTGAAGTGGAAAGGCAGGCCTGTTGAAGATTCTTCTTGGTTGTCTAAGGCAGAGGTTGATTGTTTGAGGTTTCCTCAAACACCTGAGATGTGACAAGGTCACTTCTCAAAATTACCCTAGGTGTCTGATGCAGGAGCATCCAGAGGTGTAAGGATAATCTTGCATCACCCAAAAATAATTTTGATTCAAAATCTATGTCTTTGTTTTCATTTCTTTTCAAAATTATTATTTCTAGTTCCATAATCACTTGAATAATGATGTAGAACTTTTAGTTTTTTCCAAACTGCTATTTTTGGAAAGTTTACATTTGGGCACGTATGGAAGTGAAAATTTATAGCAAGCTTCATAAATGAAAGATAAGACCTTTAGAGAAGGAATTAGGTAAAGATCATTTGTGGGCTAAAAGATATTAAAGTTTTTGTTTCCTGAAAAATCCTTAAAAATTATTCAAAGTTAGGTTTGAGGCACTAAATGGCCTTGTACGACCCTAAAAATGGGTAGAATTGGTAGAGTGGATTCTTATCATATAGAGCACTCCACGAGCTTTTTGGCACTTCAAACAATTCGTCAATCAGACACCCAGATCAAAAGTTATGGCTCTCGAAAGTTGACATATTTTTGGAGGGAGATACAAAATTTGAAATTTGGTTGGAGGCCACGAAAAAGGGCTCATTATAACCATTTTTGGGATCCCTTGGTAGTAGTAGAGATAAGGGGGAAAGTGTAAAGTCAAGAAAAGGTGGGAAAACCAAAACCCTAGATAATTTGGGGCTACATAAGGTAGAAGGTTCTAGAGCCTGAAGATAGGAAGCTGTAATATGTTGCAGCTTATGGAGGATTCATCCTCTGATTGTATTTGAAATTCTGTAATGTAAAGTGTTGTCCAAATCAATAAAAGAACATTCCTATTTTCTATGTGCAATTTTTGTTGTTTGTTTGTTTTATGATTTAACCCCCTTCATCATGGCTCCTACTTGGGTTCGCTTGGCAAGTTTACCTCTTGAATATTGTAATCTAAATATTTTTTAGAGTATAGAGAATTTTTTTGGTCAGTTTCTTTCGATAGATAAAGTTACTTTGGAAATGAAGAGATTATTTTTTTCCTATTTTTGATTTAATGTTGAAATGAATAAATCTTAACCCACTCATACTCTCTAGTCAACGTATGGTAAATGGGTCTAACAAATTATTTATGAGAATTCAGGTCCTTTTGCTAGAGTTGTGGGAAGTTTGGACATCTTATTAATTAATGTAAAAGAGCTATTCCCCAAATAGAGGAACCTAAGAACAAACAACTATTGGAGGAGGAAAATGGTTTCTATCAAGAAACTGAAAAATATGTTGATTCAAGGAATCCTTAATATTGTTGATGAGATTGAAATACAAGGTCCTATTGGGGATACTCAAACTATTCTTAATGGGAAAGTTATAGAGGATGAAAATAATGTTGGGTTGTAGGAGAAAAAATGACAAAATAACATCATTGCTGATTTTCTTCAATAATGACTGATGAAACAAAAAGGGAAGAGGGAGAAATTGATCAAGACCCTTCCCAAAATAGGGTCAATATTTTTGAACCAACAAAGGATGGTCTTGGAGAAATTAAGGACAGCAATATGAACTCATCAAAAGGCTACCACCCCCATTAACAAATTTGGGATCATCATTACAATGAAGGAGAACTCACAAACTAAAACTATGGTTTCTTCTAATGAAAACATAGTTAAATTAATGGCACAAATTTCCCAATCTGTCTTGGTAGATGATTGGATACCAGTCCCTCCAGATTGGACCCCTTTGGGGAAAGAAAGGAAAAATAATTCAATGAAGAAAGTTGATGTGGCGAATTACAATAAACAAAGTCATCCCTCTCAAAGGGAAACAAGGTCTAGAGAGGTAGCTAAGGAGGTAGCCTCATGGAAAAAAGAATGTTGGAGAACCTTTTAGGTTCTAGAAAATTTGGAAAATGATCAAAGAAGGTCCCTTGAGCCTAGAAGGCTATAATAAGTATTTAATTCTTATTGTTTATGTTAGCAATTTTGTTTGGTTCTTTTTATTTCTGATGAGAACCATATCATGGAATATTAGAGGTCTGAATAACCCACATAAATAGTTCCAACTTAAGAACTATATTCTTGACAATAAAGTTGACATCATGCTAGTTCAAGAAGTTAAAACAAAGGGTTCTATTTTTATTTCCATTGCTAATTCTATTTGGTTGGGTGTTGGGTACTATTTGAGATTTTGAGGAGCTTCAGGAGGTATTACTACTCTTTGGAATCCTACTTCTCTTGAAGGTAGATTGATTAAGAGTTGTAAACTCGATTTGGTGGTTGCTCTTTCTCATAAGAAATCTAATGAACAATGGATTTGTCATGCCCACATTTCCCATGCGGTCACGACACACAACACACGTGTCATGTCCACATTTGTCATTTGGTCATGGCACGAATTACCAAAAGCTTTTCCACATGTCCCTAGGAACCCCCTCACACGCATTTGCATGCTCGGTGGCAATACACATGAGGCGTAAACATGTCATTCATATTCTGGGAAGTGCATCTACCTATGCAATCCCCTACGTGATGAAAGTCATCTAAGAGGTATGCAATGTGGTGTGCGTCGCTTCTAGGGTTATAACAGATTTAATCTGAACCCTAAGTTTCCTAGGTGAAAGAGATGATTTTGACTAATTCGAAACCAAGCCCTAACTCTAATGCATAAATGAAATCGAATAAATAAAATACGAAATCAATGGCATGATGGTCACATGATAAGATGGAGTGATTAAAATAAAAGGCAATATAATGCCATGAAAATAAAACCCTAAAATCTAGGAAAAATTTGATAGCATAACGCATTTTCAATAATTGAAATAAAAACTTTTAAAAGAAAAACTCTAAGAAGAAATTAATTTAAAAATTAAAATAAATAATTGTAAGGAATATTAAATAAATTTTCAAGGTAAAATAAATTGACCACTTAATCAAATTATAAAAGTTTGAATTAAAATAATAAACGATTGATGTAATTTAATAGTCAAGTCCATTAATAAATATAACTTCAACAATCATATTTATTAATTGATTCACATTAAAATAGTTTAAAAAGAGGACAAACTAAAACATCCCCTTTGGATTAAAATTGTTTATAATAAAATTAAATTCAATAAAGAGATTTTTCCCAACATTAATTTAAAACACACAAGATAACTTAAATGATGCCTAAAAATGAAAACGCTTACCAGGGATAAAGCATCCCATTGAAATAAAACTCACATCCACAAAAATAAATTCCACAAGGAATTAAAATTCAAACCCCCAAAATAAAATTAAAACCACTAAAAATAAAACTCAAGGATGAACAAAAATAAATCAAAAAGAAAAAGCAAGGGAGAGGGAATTTTAAATTCCTGTGCACATGGTAAAAGGGAAAATAAATTAAAATGCATTTTCCCCCATCCTCCATCTTAACACTACCCCATTATTTTATTAGTTTTCTAAGTGAGTTTGCCCTAATCACATATTTTACTATTTTCATTATGAAAACCCTATTTCCTCTCATATTCTCTCAGCGGTGGAAGGGGGCTTTGGTGTGGGGAGGGGGGAGGCATGGCCCCCTCCCCACACCACAGTCTCCAAAGAGGCATGCCCCCCTCCCCACACCACAGTCTCCAAAGAAAAGCAGGGGGAGGGGCAGAGGTTGAGGCCATCGTCCCTCATTTCCTTAGATTTTATTTTGTTTCTTTACTTGCTTATCAAACACAGACCCAACTGTCTTTTAGGGTTCAGCCAATAAATTATGATTTAAAGCAATTTGTTTATTATAAATAAAATTTGTGAATATATATATTCACAAACAACTAAAGGAACATAAAACCAGAAATATAAATGACCACAATTTCATAAAGAAGATTTTAACCAGTTTTGCTACTCATATTAACCCAAATGTGTGTGTGTGTGTGTATATATATATATTTAAAAAAAAATAACAAAGAGATATAGAAATACTATTTTTCTTTGCAAAATAATAGGACAACATTTTTATCTTTTCTCCTTCTCTTTTTTTTTTTACAGAATGATAGATAAACAGAATGACATAATCTCTTTGGACAGTAACTTAAATAGAGCACTTTCATCACTTTAAACAACAAGATAGTTTAAAATAATTTACTTATAACTACATTGCTTGAAACAAAATTTTACATGAGAAATTTAAACAACTTTCTTTGTTCCTAAATCCATCTTAGCAAGACTGGTTTATTTTCCTTTCTATTTAAACATTTAATAGGACCAAATCTGCAACATATTTTTTTTGAATAACAAGATAGCAACTAACATTTCTTTTGTCAAAATTCCCAACCCACATAACACAACAACATACCATAATGAACATCTTTTTTTTTTTTTTTTACATAATGAGGAATATTACACCATTGAAATTATTTTCCACTCATTAGAGCAAGGAGAGTAAAAATTTACATATCAACAATAAGGCCACTAAGGCCATGGCTTCCAAACACCAGCCAAAACAAATAAAATAATTAATGCTGAAATGACACTTCTTCAATTTTCTAAGAGCCCAATAATGACATGTAAAACATAAACACAAAGGGGGAACCAATCCACTAAGGAATGCCCTCCTCCCTACCATAGAACCACTAGTGGGGCACCCCTAAGTTGGGGAAGCAGGATTCACACGGTTTAACACACACTCCACAACAATGCAATTTTCCAAACACACATAAAATTTCCCCAAGGTTTGCACAACTATACTCATGAAAATGAGTTTGATGGGGGTAGGGGAGTGGACTCCTCAACTCAAGAGGTCACTCCATGATCTCAAAAATCACCAAGTCTCAAGGCCTCAAGCCACAACCACAAAATGCATATCTCCAAATAACTCAAAGAAACTATCATGGCACTCTTGCCATAAAAAATGCTCTCACACCATAGAAAAGCCCTCAAGGCTACAAGTAACACAAAAATAAGGAGGTGACCTCGAGGAGGTTTGCTCTCCCCTACCCCATACAAGTTGAGCCTTACCTCCAAATGGAGGGGCTCTCACCAAACTCCCAACCCACAAAAAAATGAAAACAACAATCAACATAAAACCACCAACACAACAAAAATGAAATACACAAGGGAAAATGGCCATAGCCATGGTGCTTACCTTCAAAAGCCCTAACAATGGAAGCACATTTTGTGAAGAGCTCCAAGGTTCTTCAAGTCTCCCAATCTCCAACTTTCTCTAACTCCCAACAAAAGAACTCCAAGAATAAAAAAAATTCCAAATGCAAGAACCCCACACTCCTCTTCAAGAGGGGATAATATAGGCCTTCCAATTTGGCCTTGATGAATGAGAAGGTGACACTTCTCACCTTCTCCTTCCTCATCCCATGCCACTTACAAGGGAGAGGAAGTGTGAGGGTGACAAGTGTCACCCTCCAATTCCATTCCAATCCTCACCTTATCCACTTGTGCTCTCACAAATGTGTGAGAGACCAAGTGGTGAGGTGGCAATTCCCTTCAACCCTCCATGAGGATAAGGGATACCTTATGACATCCTCCTATTCTCAAAGAGAGCCATCTCCCTCCAAGATGCTCACACATGTGTGAGAGTCTTGGAGGGAGATCCCACACACTTGGGATTCTTGGAGCAAGTCTTCTTGGTGAAGGGATCCCCAAACTTTGGGAAGGGAGATGGGTCTTTCCCAAAGCATGACTCATCTCCCACCCTTAGCCATTTCAAAATTCGTCACTTTGACTAAACCTTAGTTTAGAGTGACCAAAAGTGAGTTACCCCAAGGTTTAGTTAGTCAAAATTGACCCTAGACCCATGGGTAACCACCTAGGGTAAGTTTTGGGACACTAGGGTACACCTAGAGAGTCATAAATTCACTTTAAATGGCCCATAAATGAAAACAATACCAAGTGGTGTAAAACAATAAAAATATACAACACACGATATAAATTAATTTAACCAAAAAGGGGTACTAGGCCAAAATAATAAATAAAACAAGTACTCAAACAACATCTCATCAAATGTGATCCTCATCCCTGTTGGGAATGGATCAGTTTCACAAGGAATAACATATGTGTGAATACTACCTCTGGTTTCCCCTGGCCTGAGAATATAATTTTGTACAACTATATCAAGTGTCAATCACATCATGTATAATCATAGCCGAAGCAACTGAAATTAAATTCATGTCATTGCATACAACATTAATCATTCACAACATAATTCAAGATTAAATTGCATTTTCTATCTAATGTCACATAATCATTATCAATTAATGAATCCACATAATGAACTAGAAATCACACCAATAATCATCATCTAATATATATTGCATGTCAAATCTCATCATAGCATCAAAATATGATCAAATCGAATCACCACATGTCTAATCAATGTCAAACTAGAAATCAAGAGATATAATCTAATATGCATAATGGAAAAATAGTCTCTAAAAGTCTGATAATGTCACCAACTATAATGTAAAATGATCAAAATAAGGAAGGAAAATAATCAGCCTCACATCCTCTCCCCTAAGACTAAACTTCCTCCTGGAAGTCATAAAAAAGGTGAGGATAGAGTGCCCTCAGACTAGCTACATCCTCCCAATTAGCTATGACCTCATCATAATGATCCCACTGGACCCTAACCTGGTCCAGCTCTCGACCTTGAAGGCTCAACGTCCAACAAGCCAATATGCGAATTGGCTCCGAAGCCAACTACCCATCTGCCTCTACCTATAGAGCACTCCAGTCCAGTAAATGAGATAAATCAGATATATTTCACATCAATACAGAAATATGAAAGACATCGTGGATACGCGACAGACTAGGTGGCAACACTAGATGGTAGGCAATAGGTCATATCCACTCCAAGATTTCAAAAGGTCCTACAAAACTGTGGTGCGAGCTTAGAGCCCTTTCCATAATGGATTGGACTCTTGTGTGGCCACACTCTAAGGAATACTTTGTACCTAACTGAGAAGCTCTGATCAAGTCTCTTAGCATCGGCATACTTCTTCTCTCTATCCTGTGCCTCCTGAAGTCTCTGCCTAATCAATGTGACCTACTGCTCTATATCCTGAACCAACTCTGGACCAATGGCAACCCTGTCCTCTATCTGATCCCAACTCAATGGTGTCCTACATGGTCTACCGTATAAAGCCTGAAAAGGAGGCATACCCAACGAGCTGTGATGCCCATTATTGTACGCAAACTCAACCATATACATGTACTCCTCTCATCTAGACTAATGGTCCATAACATACATACAAAGCATGTCCTCCAACACCTAATTCACTCGCTTTATTTGTCCATCTGTCTCAAGGTGATATGCCGAACTAAAGTTGAGCTATGTTCCCAATGCCTGCTGCAAAGCTCTCCAAAAGGCTGAAGTGAACACTGAATCCCTGTCAGAAATGATGTAGCGAGGTACCCCATGTAATCTCAGGATATCATCCAAGAATACTCTCGCCACTGCTGGAGCATTGTATGTCATGTGTACAGGTGAGAAATGCACCACCTTGGTCAACTTGTTGACTGTCACCATGATGGCATCATGGTGACGCAAAGACATAGGAAGACCAACAATGAAATCCATGGAAATGGTGTCCCATTTCCACTCAAGTATCTTGTAAGGGTATAAAAGACTTGCTAGATGCTGATGCTCGGCCTTGACCCTCTGGTACTCAAGGCATCAAGTAACAAACTCTGCAATATCCCGTCTCATGCCTGCCCAATGGTACAGCTATCGTAGGTTGGCATGCATCTTCTTCACCCCTGGATGTGTCGCATATGGTGCTTTGTGAGCCTTTGATAACACTACAGTATGTAGGTCACATGCATGGGGTACATAGATGCACTGTCGATGACGAAGTAACCCATCTGCCTCAAGTGAGTACCCTGCAAACTTGCCCACAAGGGTCATGTGTGAATGGATCTCCTACTGCACCTCAAGGAACCACTCATCCTCGGGTAGATGGTGAATAATGTGTCCTCTCAAGTCCACACTCATAGTCAAGGTGAAGATCTTGTGGCGCCTCTGACTCAATGTGTCAGCAACCACGTTCTCCTTCCCTTTGATGTAGTAGACATCAAAGTCATACTCGCAAAGAAACTCCATCCAATGCTATTGACAGGTGTTTAGATTTGGCTGTGTAAATATATACTTAAGGCTGTGATGATCTAAATGAAGCTCAAAGTGATGACCCAATAAGAAATGTCTCCAACGAACTACAGCATGAACCACTGCTGTGAGCTCCAAATCGTGAGTGGGGTAGTTTAGCTCATGGGTCTTGAGCTTTCGCGACTCATACGTGATCGCTCTACCACCCTACATAACTACGGCTCCCAAACCCTCAAGTGATACATCCGTGCAAACCATAAAATTTGTTGCTAGACCAGGAATTGCTAAAATGGGAGCGCTGGTAAGATGCTCCTTGAGGACCCCAAAGGTCCTCTCACACTGCTCAGTCCATAGAAAACTCTTCCTTTTCTGCTGAAGGGAAGTGATGGGGTGTGCTATCTGAGAAAAATCCTCAACAAATCTACAGTAGTAACTAGCTAATCCCATAAAACTCCTAACCTCTATCACACTGGTGGGTGCTGACCAATCTCTGATAGCCTTGATCTTCAATGGATCTACTGAGATTCCATTACCAGATAGGATGTACCCCAAATACTATACCTCTATCCTAAAAAATGCACACTTCGCCAAGTTCCCATAAAGATTTTGCTCCCTCAAACACTGTAGAACCTAACGTAGGTGCTCCTCATGCTCCTTAGTCCACGAATAGATCAATATGTCATCAAGGAAAATAATCACGAACCGATCTAAGTAGGTATGAAACACCCCGTTCATGAGACTCATGAACATTGTAGGGGTGTTTGTCAAACTGAAGGGGACCACAGTGAACTCATAGTGGCCATATCGAGTTCAGAAGGTAGTCTTATGGATGTCTGCCTCTATGATACGCAACTGATGGTAACCGGACTTCAGGTCAATCTTAGAGAACACCTTGTCTCCCTGCATTTGATCAAAGAGATCATCAATCCTGGGCAGAGGATAACGGTTCTTCACCGTCACCTTATTCAACTGCCTATAATCCATGCATAAACAAAGAGACCCATCCTTCTTCACGAAGATGACAGGAGCACCCCAAGGTGAAACGCTTAGTCAGATGTGCCCCTTCTTGAGAAAGTCCTCAAGCTGTAACTTGAGCTTTGTGAGCTCATGAGTGGTCATTCTGTAGGGTGCATGAGACACTGGCTCAGCACCCAGCACTAAGTTAATATGAAAGTCTACCTCACGACGGGGTGGCATCCCCCAGTAACTCTGCTGGAAGCACATTGGTAAACTCTCTCAGGATGGAATGATCATCCAAGGATGCCTCAGGTTCATCATCTGATCTATCACTCACTATAATAGTGAACATCTTGCATCCCTTCTGCATGTAGTGCTTAATCTACTGAGAAGATATCATATGCACTGCTATGGGCTTCTGAATGCCCAGTATCTCAACTATGGTACCATGATCATCTAAGCAGCTAATCACCTTTCAGAGACAATCTAGATTGGCTTGATGAGCCGCAAGCCCATCCATACCCAAAACCACATCGTAGGATCCTAATGTCATAACTCTAAGGTCGCATACTGTGGAAAAGGGTCCCAAAGAAATCTCACAGTCGTGGACTAAGGCATCTACTGTCATCTTGGCCCCTGAGGCCAACTTAACCACCCACCTATCACCTTGCCTAGAGGCCACTAGCCTGCAGCGCTCCACTAACGATGGAGATATGAAAGAGTTAGTAGCACTAGAGTAAAAAAAATAGACATGGGGACACCCCCTATCATACCTGATGTCTCAATCACTGATGCCTGGAAATCAGCCTGGTGGTTATCAACCACTACAAACATATGCTGGAACCTACCCACATCTCCAACCGTTTGCTCTGATCCTCCTAAACAAGGTTGCCCTCCTACTATAAAGCCCTGTGGGCACTCTCTGGATAGATGTCCCACTCCACCACACACATAACATGGGCCCCTAGCTTGTACCTATCTAGTCTGAGTCCTACTCGACTGTTGTTGTCTAGATCTACCTATGGACCCCTGTGAACCCCTGTATGACTGTTGCGACCTCGCGGGTCCCGCACGTGCTCCCTACTGCCTCTAATCTCTGTGCGGGCCCTACTGCTACCAACCTTGATTATGCCCCCCATGTGCCCTCTATTGTGGCTTGGATCTCTGCTGCTATTGTGGGGGCCTAGGAGGTAAGGATACGGAACTAAATCCTCCTCTCTGAGGTGGCGGTGGTGGTCTGTGCTAACTCTGCTGATGCTGCTACTGCCCACGATCCTAAAACTGAGGGCATGAACTCTACCCTCATCCTTGTATCTCCTCAGCTATGTATGCCTTCTCGACAACATCACTCAATGTCTAGGGGTTTGCCATGCGTACAGGCCTTGCTATGCTATGGTTCAATCCTCTGATAAACTTATGAACTAGGATTTTCTCGTCATGGCGATACTCTGCATATCAAGACAACTCGATGAATCTACCCTCATACTATGCAACGATAAGCCCTCTCCGCTGAAGGTCATGAAAATCATCTATTGGATGCTGCCTATAGTAATATGATAAATATCGTGCATTGAAGTGCTCAATGAAGGTCTCCCATGTGAGTGTGTCTAATGATAGATGGTGCTTGCATTCCTCAGTGTGCCACCAAGTAGTTGTTGCATCTCACAATAGGTGGACTACCACACATGCCTTCGTGTTGCCCTCGTAAGGATGCAACACGATGCATCTATCTAAGTTGATGAGCCAGGCCTCTACCTCAGCTCCCTCTGTTGTCATGATGAATGTAGGAGGATTCAGCCTTAACAAATCTTTGATGGGATCTCCTCGATCTCTGTGCCCTTTGATAGGCTCATCCGCATAATAATCATGACACCTATGAACAATCTACTCCACTCACACTACCTCCTCATGCCTAGCATGACATGGAGGCCTCCTGCTATGGGCCCTGTCGGCTGATCCAACCTCCTCTGTCGTCGTATCTAGTACCTCAACAGATGGCTCCACACGTGGTGCCTCTCATGGCTCAACGCATGGCTCCACACATGGCTCAACATGTGAATCTGCTCGTGGCTCCACGTGTGGCTCCTCTCATAGATCAATGCGGGGCTCAACACGTGGCTCTATGTGTGGCTCAATTGCAGTCGGTGGTAGTCTATCTAACACTACCTGTAGAGCCTGCAATATCTATGGCCCAATATCTGGTATAGGTAGGGCCAGTGGTGCATGCAGTAATTGTGGGGCCGACGGTGTCTGTCTCTCAGTTGAAGAGTCACTATGAACCTCTATGGACTTCGTGCAGCATGAATACGCTCACCAAACTCTTCAGGGAGGCATCCTACAAAAAAATGAAGTAACCACAAATTAATCAAAGTTGCAGAATAATAATGTGCCCTAAACAAGCCCAGTGTTTAAACTTGGGCTCTGATACCAAATGTCATGCCCACATTTTTCATGCGGTCACGACACACAACACACGTGTCATGTCCACATTTGTCATGTGGTCATGACACAAATTACCAAAAACTTTTATGCATGTCTCTAGGAACCCCCTCGTACGCGTCTACCTGCTCGGTGGCAATACACATGAGGCCTAAACATGCCATTCATATTCGGGGAAGTGCATCTACCTACGCAATCCCCTGCATGATGAAAGTTGTCTAGGGGTTATGTGACGTGGTGTGCACCGCTTCTAGGGTTAGAATGGATTTAATCCGAACCCTAAGTTTCCTAGGTGAAAGAGATGATTTTGACTGATTTGAAACCAAGCCCTAACTCTAATGCATAAATAAAATCGAATAAATAAAATACAAAATCAATGGCATGATGGTCGCATGATAAGATGGAGTGATTAAAATAAAAGTCAATATAATGCCATGAAAATAAAACCCTAAAATCTAGGAAAAATTCGACAGCATAACACATTTTCAATAATTGAAATAAAAATTTTTAAAAGAAAAACTCTAAGAAGAAATTAATGCAAAAATTAAAATAAATAATCGTAAGGAATATTAAATAAATTTCCAAGGTAAATAAATTGACCACTTAATCAAATTATAAAATTTTGAATTAAAACAATAACTGACCGATAAAATTCAATAGTCAAGTCCATTAATAAATATAACTTCAACAATCATATTTATTAATTGACTCACATTAAAATAATTTAAAAAGAGGACAAACTAAAATATCCCCTTTGGAATAAAATTGTTTATAATAAAATTAAACTCAATAAAGAGATTTTTCCCAACATTAATTTAAAACGCACAAGATAACTTAAATGATGCCCAAAAATGAAAAGGCTTACCAGGGATAAAGCGTCCCATTAAAATAAAACTCACATCCACAAAAATAAATTCCACAAGGAATTAAATCCAAACCCCCAAAATAAAATTAAAACCACTAAAAATAAAACTCAAGGATGAACAAAAATAAATCAAAAAGCAAAAGCAAGGGAGAGGGAATTTTAAATTCCTGTGCACATGGTAAAAGGGAAAATAAATTAAATGCATTTCCCCCCATCCTCCATCTTAACCCTACCCCATTATTTTATTAGTTTTCTAAGTGAGTTTGCCCTAATCACATATTTTACTATTTTAATTATGTAAACCCTATTTCCTCTCATATTCTCTTAGCTCATTGTTTACTCTCTTGTTTTTGTTTTGCCTCCAAGGCTTTTTATTTGGTCTTTCTCATTTGCAAGTTTGGATCTCCTCTTCAATGGCTGTCGTGGTAAATACCTCCTATAGAGGTATACATTTATTGTTTATGTGCAAGAGTGTTTACCCTGATCTATATATTTTTATTTGTTTTATTTTATTTTATTTTTAAATTCTAAGAACAAACTGGAGGAGTTCATATCTGTTTATACAAGTAAAAGAAGAAACACAGTGACCTGAATATATATATATATATATATTGGTTTTGCAGGCATAACAAATGAATGTTACAGAGGCCAAAACAAGGCCGAATGGCAGAGGGTTCCCACGCTGCGGCAGCGGTCGACAAATGCAAGGAGCCGAGCGATCTAATGTTGGGCCAACGGCCCAAGGCCTGCTGTGTGGTGGAAGGGGGCTTTGGTGTGGGGAGGGGGTCGTGCCTCTCCCCACACCCAAGGGTGTGGGGGGAGGCACGCCCCCCTCCCCACACCACAATCTCCAAATAAAAGTAGGGGGAGGGGCGGCAACTGAGGCTGTCATCCCTTAGTTCCTTAGATTTTTTTTTGTTTCTTTACTTGCTTACCAAACATAGACCCTAACGTCTTTTAGGGTTCGACCAATAAATTATGATTTAAATCAATTTGTTTATTATAAATAAAATCTGTGAATATGTATGTATATATATATATACACTTCTCACACACAAAATCAATGCTACTTGATACCTAAGGATATATATATAGATTTGATATATATATATATATATATATATATTTCACAAACAACTAGAGGAACATAAAACCAGAAATATAAATGACCACTATTTCATAAAGAAGATTTTAACTAGTTTTGCTACTCATATTAACCTAGATGTGTATATATATATATATATATATATATATATATATATATATATATATATATATATATATATATATTTAAAAAAAAAACAACAAAGAGATACAAAAGTACTATTTTTCTTTGGAAAATAAATAGGACAACATTTTTAGCTCTTCTCCTTCTCTTTATTTTATAGAAAGATAGATAAATAGAATGACATAATCTCTTTGGACAGTAACTTAAATAGAGCACTTTCATCACTTTAAACAACAAGATAGTTTAAAACAATTTACTTATAACTACATTGCTTAAAACAAAATTTTACATGAGAAATTTAAACAACTTTCTTTGTTCCTAAATCCATCTCAACGGGATTGGTTTATTTTCCTTTCTATTTAAACATTTAGTAGGACCAAATCTGCAACATTTTTTTTTAATAACAAGACAGCAACTAACATTTCTTTTGTCAAAATTCCCAACCCACATAACACAACAGCATACCATAATGAACATCTATTTTTTTTTTTTACATAATGAGGAATATTACACCATTGAAATTCTTTTCCACTCACTAGAGCAAGGAGAGTAAAAATTTACATATCAACAATAAGGCCACTAAAGCCATGGCTTCCAAAAACCAGTCAAAACAAATAAAATAATTAATGCTGAAATGACACTTCTTCAATTTTCCAAGAGCCCAACAATGACTTGTAAAACATAAACACAAAGGGGGAACCAAGCCACTAAGGAATGCCCTCCTCCCTACCATACACCTTCTAGTGGGTCACCCCCAAACTGGGGAGGTAGGATTCACACGGTTTGACACACACTCCACAACAATGCAATTTTCTAAACACACATAAAATTTCCCCAAGGTTTGCACAAAACTAAACTCATGAAAATGAGTTTGATGGGGGTAGAGGAGTGGACCCCTCAACTCAAGAGGTCACTCCATGATCTCAAAAATCACCAAGTCTCAAGGCCTCAAGCCACAACCACAAAATGCATATCTCCAAATAACTCAAAGAAACTATCATGGCACTCTTGCCATAAAAAATGCTCTCACACAATAGAAAGTCCCTCAAGGATACAAGAAACACAAAAATAAGGAGGTGACCTTGACGAGGTTCACTCTCCCCTACCCGATACAAGTTGAGCCTTACCTCCAAATGGAGGTGCTCTCACCAGACTCCCAACCCACACAAAAATGAAAACATCAATCAACATAAAACCACTATCACAACAAAAATGAAATACATAAGGAAAAATGGCCATAGCCATGGTGCTTACCTTCAAAAGCCCTAACAATGGAAGAACGTTTGGTGAAGAGCTCCAAGTCTCCCAATCTCCAAATTCTTCTAACTCCCAACAAAGAACTCCAAGAATAAAAAAAATGCCAAATACAAGAACCCCACACTCCTCTTCAAGAGGGGATAATATAGGCCTTCCAATTTGGCCTTGAGGAATGAGAAGGTGACACTTCTCACCTTCTCCTTCCTCATCCCATGCCACTTGCAAGGGAGAGGAAGTGTGAGGGTGACAAGTGTCACCCTCCAATTCCATTCCAATCCTCACCTTATCCACTTGTTCTCTCACACATGTGTGAGAGACCAAGTAGTGAGGTGGCAATTCCCCTCAAGCCTCCATGAGGATAAGGGATGCCATATGGCATCCTCTTATTCTCCAAGAGAGCCATCTCCCTCCAAGATTCTCTCACACATGTGTGAGAGTCTTGGAGGGAGATTCGACACACTTGAGAGTCTTGGAGACCTCCCAAGTCTTCTTGGTGAAGGGATCCCCAAACTTTGGGAAGTTAGATGGGTCTTTCCCAAAGCATGACTCATCTCCCACGCTTAGCCATTTCAAAATTCGTCACTTTGACTAAACCTTAGTTTAGAGTGACCAAAAGTGAGTTACCCCAAGGTTTAGTTAGTCAAAATTGACCCTAGACCCATGCATAACCACCTAGGGTAAGTTTTCAAACACTAGGGTACACCTAGGGAGTCATAAATTCACTTTAAATGACCCATAAATGAAAACAATACCAAGTGGTGTAAAACAATAAAAATATACAACACATGATATAAATTAATTTAACCAAAAACGGGTACTAGGCCAAAATAATAAATCAAACAAGTACTCAAACAACATCCGATCAAACATGATCCTCATCCCTCTTGGGAATGGATCGGTTTCACGGGGAATAACATATGTGTGAATATTACCTCTGATTTCCTGTGGCCTAGGAATATAATCCTGCACAACTAGATCGAGTGTTAATCACATCATGTATAATCATGACCGAAGCAAATGAAATTAAATTCATGTCATTGCATACAACATTAATCATTCACAACATAATTCAAGATTAAATTGCATTTTCTATGTAATGTCACATAATCATCATCAATTAATGAATCCACATAATGAACTAGAAATCACACCAACAATCATCATCTAATATATCTTGCATGTCAAATCTCATCATAGCATCAAAATATGATCAAATCGAATCACCACATGTCTAATCAATGTAAAACTAGAAATTAGGAGATATAATCTAATCTGCATAATGGAACAATATTCTCTAAAAGTCTGATAATGTCACCAACTATAATGTAAAACGATCAAAATAAGAAAGGAAAATAATCGGCCTCATAGGATTCTTGTTAATATTTACACCCCTAACAAAAAAGTGGCTAGGAAATAGTTGTGGGAAACTTTAGTGGTGTAAATGGAAAGATATCCTAATTGTCATTGAATGTTTCCTGGAGATTTCAATATTCCCCTCTATCCCTCAGAGAAACTTGGAGGCTTGGAGGACTACTCTAATAGAATGATAGATTTGACTAATTTTCTTTCTGAGTCTAGTCTCACTGATGTTGACATTGAAGGAATTCCTTTTACTTGGCCTAACAAAAGAATTTAGGAAGTAATCTTATTCAAGTCAAACTAAATAACTTGTTGGTTTTTAGTTCATGGAATATTCTTGCTAATCTAAAACTTTCTGCTCTCCCTAGGACTGTCACAGCCCACTAGTACAATTTGTGAAATATCTGAGTTGGTCATATTTTAGTATAGATATAATAACTACTTATACATTTCATCATTCAAATACTCAAATGATCATATCTTTTAAATTACTAACCCCCATATAAGATATTAATGACCTTTTTAAATTAAAGAGAAATTAAATAATGTCAAGTCACAATAAAAAATAAAATAATAATAACAATAAATGATTTTTTATTTGACACAATTTAGAGTTTTAAATAGATAAATTTAAAATTAAAAAGGGTACACTTCAAGAGAAAAAGAAGTAAATGAGGATTCAACTCCCCCACTTTCCAAGTCAATTTTAAAACAAACATTTAATATTGAAATGGGGATTTCCACATGAATTAATGGTAATTTGGAAAAGTAGAAAAGAAACATTTATTGAGTAGACTTGACTCCAAAGACTCAAATTTTCCACCATGTGCTTGGAAAATATTGTTCTAGATAAGGGTTGAATTTTTCTATAAATAGTCATGGAAGTGAAGGGAAAGGAACATAGAGATAGATATAGTTTTGGGCTGGATGGATGGAGCATTTTGTAAGATCAATCCTTCCTTTTTCTTTTTGAATTTATGTCAAAAAGCTCATTTGTTTTTATGATTTCCTGAATTTTTTAGTTTGAATTTCTGTGTATATAATTTTCGTTGTATGAAGTTAGTATGTGTAAGGATTGAAAATTTGGTAGTTTCCATTATTTAACTAGCCTAGATCTATGTAAAAGAGATTGTATTCCATTACAATTATATATACACTTATGAACACATAAATGTTTATGTGTATATATATTTAAGAATTGCCTAAAGTTGCTCAAATTTTCTATCAAACATATTATACGTATCATGTACATGCAGTCCAAGCTCTTTGAAATGAATTTGCACCTTAATTGATTACAATTTGAAATCATCCAAGAGAGAATTTGTGTTTAAGTTTTTTTTAGGCTTTAGTGATTGGAAGTGGCACTTGCAACTTTAACATCTGAACAAATTCCTCTTTTTGCTATGTTAGATGTCCATACCCTACACCAAAGCTCCGATTTTGGCATAGGCAGGAGGACACTATCAAGGGTTGTGTAATCTGGCTTTACGCTTTCTAATTGCTATTGCTTGAAAGTTTAAATGCCTTTTTGACAAATCCATTTTGTGCATATCCTAGACTCTTCTTTGAGGCATTCTATCAAACTATTGATGTGCCTTGTTTGTGCTTCCTCATTCTGCATACATGTCTACCAGAGTATTTTTCCCCTTCTATTTTTCTTAGATGGGTGTCCCTACCCTGTTCAAAAGCACTCATTTCAGTACAGGCAGGGAGGATTCTAGCAAAGGTTATGAAATTTGACTTTACACCTGCCAGTCGCATCCACTTGAAGGTTTCTAAAGTCTTTCCTACAAATCCATTTTGTGCAGAACTTGCAATCATTGCATTCCATGAGATGACATCTATTTGAGGCATTATGTCAAATAGTTCACATGCCTTGTCTCTGCTTCCACATTTTGCACGCATGTCTACCAGGGCACTTGCAATTACAGCATCTGACAAAAATATTCCCCTTTTGTTATGCTTTCATGGATGTCCCTTCATTATTTTTGCATGGTAATCAACACATACTTGAAGGTTCTTAACAACTCTAATAGTTGTTCCACAATAGCAGAGAAATAATTATTTTTCCTATTCTTCCATAGCAGTAAGTAAATGTCTTGGATTGGGAAATCACCCTGCTACCTTCATCTTCCAAGCCAATTTCTCCAACTTCGCATATATCTCCTTTGTTTATGGATATGAGTAAATTTTAGTTCTTGTTTGGTGTTTCATGATAGAGTTTAGGGTTAGGTTAAGACCTTTTTGAGCATAGGCTCATTCAATAATGAAATTTTTATTCTTCCTTTGAGTTTTGGGTTTTTTAATATCACTACATTCAATTTTTTTTGGTAAATTAAAAAAAAGGGTTTACACATTAATATTAAGATAAATGTTCCAAAACAAAACCCATGGAATTAGTTACAAAAAAATCTTATTAGAGTTTAATTGTGTTTGTAGATTAGATATAGATATATTAACTGAAAATGAGATGCATAATAAGCTTAAGTGACTCATGACCAATTTAAACGAATATATATGTATGTGATTTCAAATCTCATAGTGTCAAATGTGCAAAATGGTGGATGGATTTGTTAGAGGAAATATGAACAACAACATTAAACTACTTACTATCTAATAATTAAATGAAATTGATGAAAATACAATAAACAAATGTGAGGCCGAGTATTTTTCCTTCCTTATTTTGATCGTTTTACATTTCAGTTGATGACATTATCATACTTTTAGAGACTATTGTTCCATTATGTAGATTTGATTATATCTCCTAATTTTGATTTGACATTGATTAGACATATGGTGATTCGATTTGAGCATATTTTGATGCTATGTTGAGACTAGACATGTGAGATATATTAGATGATGTTTATTGATGTGATTTCTAGTTCTTTATGTGATGATGATTATGTGACATTAGATAGAAAATGCAATTTAATCTTGAGTTATGTTGTAGATGATTAATGTTGTATTCAATGGCATGAATTTAATTCTAGTTGCTTTGGCTATGATTATTCATGATATGATTGACACTTGATCTAGATGTGCAGGAGTATATTCCCAGGCCACAGGAAATTGGAGGTAGTATTCACACATATGTTATTCCCTATGAAACTGATCCATTCCCAAGAGGGATGAGGATCATGTTTGATTTGAATGTTGTTTAAGTACTTGTTGTTTTATTATTTTGGCCTAGTACCCCTTTGTAAAATTAAATTATATCATGTGTTGTATATTTTTATTGTTTTACACCACTTGGTATTGTTTTTATTTTTGGGCCATTTAAAGTGGATTTATGACTCGCTAGGTGGTTACCCATGGGTCTAGGGTCAATTTTGACTAACTAAACCTTGGGGTATCTCATTGTTGGTCACTCTAAACTGAGGTAGCCAAAGTGATGAATTTTGAAATGGCTGAGGGTGGGAGATGAGTCATGCTTTAGGAAAGACTCATCTCCCTTCCCAAAGTTTGGGGATCCCTTCACCAAGAAGACTTGGGAGGTCTCCAAGACTCCCAAGTGTGTGGGATCTCCCTTCAAGACTCTCACACACGTGTGAGAGCATCTTGGAGGGAGATGGCCCTCTTGGAGAATAAGAGGATGCCATATGGCATCCCTTATCCTCATGGAGGCTTGAAGGTAATTGCCACCTCACCACTTGTTCTCTCACACGTGTGAGAGCACAAATGGATAAGGTGAGGATTGGAATGGAATTGGAGGGTGACACTTGTCATCCTCACACTTCCTCTTCCTTGCATGTAGCATGGGAAGAGGAAGGAGAAGGTGACAATTGTCACCTTCTCACTCCTCAAGGCCAATTTAGAAGGCATATATTACCTCCTCTTGTTGTGGAGTGTGGTGTTCTTGCATTTTGGATTTTCTTTCTATTCTTGGAGTTTCTTTTGGGGAGTTAAAGAAAAGTTTGGAGATTGGAAGATTTGGAGAAACTTGGAGCTCTTCACCAAGCGTGCTTCCATTTTTAGGGCTTTTGAACGTAAGCTCCATGACTATGTTCATTTACCCTTGCACTTTTCCTTTATGTTGTGTTTGTGGATTTTTGTTGTTATTGTTTTCATTTTTATGTGGGTTGGGAGTTTGGTGAGAGCACCTCCATTTGGAGGTAAGGCTCAACTTTTTTGGAGTAGAGGAGAGTGAACCTCCTCGAGGTCAGACCCATATTTGTGCTACTTATAGCCTTGAGGGTTTTTTCTTGGTGTTGAGATCATTTTGATGGCAAGAGTGCCATGATAGTTTTTGAGATTTTTAGAGATATGTGTTTTGGAGGTTTTGGCTTGAGGCTTTGAGACTTGGTACTTTGAGATCTTGGAGTGTCCTTTTGAGTAGAGGGGTCTGTTAGCACTCATTTTGACCTGGAGGTTGAATTTTTTCATGTCTAGAGGGTTTCTTCATTTAAACCCTATGTTTTCTTGCCCATCGGCGTGACCTCACAGGCGTTTTGGTGATCAGGTTGGTGGTAGTGATGTGCCGTCGGCATGACGTTCACCATCGGCATGTCTTTCTTCTGGTTCCCCGACGGGATTGTTCTTACCGATGGTGCCATCGGTGTGATTTATGCTATCGGCAAGGCATTTTCCTATTCGACCGACAATGGATGTTTGGCCGACGAAGTGTCATCGGCATGTGTCTCACCGAGGGATATGTGTATCGGGGTGATCGTTGTTATCAGCATGCTTCATTTGTTTTTGGCCGATATGGATGGTCTGGCCGACGGTGGAGTTGGCGTTCGATACATTGGGAAGTGCTATCGCCATGACTTTGGCTAGCGGGCGAGCCGGCGTGGGGTTCACCGATGGAGTGGTGTCTGGCCGATGGTGTTGTATCGGCATAACAAGTGAGGTCGGGGTAAGTTTTGTGGAGCTGGCCGATGGTTCTCCTCTGGCCGATGGCTTGATGGTGGATGGCTCGAGGATGTTCATTGGCATGACTGGCTGTGTCGGCGATGGAACTTTTTGCCAGGCCGACGGTGTTGGTCTGGCCGATGGCAGTGTTGTTTGAGCTTTCATCAGAGTATCTTGGCTTCGGTGAGATTAGTGGTGTCGGCGAAGGATTTTCTGGCTAGCCCGATGGTTAGTCTCTGACCGATGAAGGGAGTGTGGAGTTTGTGATCGGCCAGACTTTTGAGATTGGCGGGAGATTTTTGGGGTTGGCCGATGGCCTAAGTCTTGGCGATGGGTATTTGGTGGATGGTCGTGTGTCGAGAGTAGCAAAAGGCGCTCAACATCTATTGAGCATGCGGCTATGTTTATAAAGCGCTAGTGTGTTCTCCTCACCGTGCATGTGGGATTATTCCCCTGTATGTTTTGAACCTGCGAAGGAGGCGTTTTGGCGGGAAGCCTCATGTTGACTACAGCGACAGTCTCCAAGTGAAATGCGGGTGGTTGAGCCATTAATGACGGTCGTGCAGGGGTATGGGCGATGAATACAAACGGTGAAGCTACCTGATCGTGGATAAAGACTTTTAGATAGTGGCACATGGCTCGAGGCTCCCCGTTGTCTGCTACATTACTATTTTCTGAGCGCCATTCCTTCTGAGGACTGTATCTGGTGGATTTTTTGTAATAACCATGTAATTAATTGCTGTGGTACACTTTCTGGCTGATATAAGCAGACTGTGTTACCATTTTTTGAGGTTGTTGAGAGTTGAACATTTTGGCTCTGTAACACAATACAGTTCGTTTTGGTTGCTCTGTACAGCTAAACCTGTGAGTTTATGTATCTCCAGTTGTATGTTTTTTGCATGAATCCACTGATTTCATGGTTAAATTTATATGAGAAATGCTATGTTAGCATGTGTTTTGTTAATTCTGTCTCCAATATTGCATGTATCTTTCTTCTGAGTCTGGGTATTTAAGGAATGTTGAGACTCTAGAACATAGAATTCCTGTGTTGAATGTCTGATCTTTTAACTTCTGCTCAAAGGTAGATTAAACTGTTTTCAGATTAAACATTGGGAAGGGTATACTGCAATAGGGATGCCATAAGTAGAGATAACTTAACACTCTATGTTGGGAGATATCTGTAAGGCAGGTATCATATGTATATCCCCCTGAAATCTAGTTTTAGCTGTTCATGCTGATCATTCACAGGTGTATGTCTACTGACTCCAAGCCCTGGATAGGCACCAATCTTGCTTTGTGTTTGTGTTACAACCATGTCCATCTTTGCATCCAAACTTAAAATCAAAATTGAAATTTAAAACAACCATTAGGACATTAGAATTAGTTTTAGGATCCTCAGTCCTCTGTCTACAACTGCAAATAGGCCCAAAGCCAGCCCCTTTGCTCTTATCTTTCAGTTTTGGTCTACTTACAGGAGGACTCATCTGCTTTCTGTCAGTATCCTAGCCTTAGTATGCACATTATCATGGGTGTTGAGTAGGGAATTCCCCCGTAGGTTTTGCAGAGCCTGAAGAAGAAGAGGAGATAAAATATAGAGTCTATCTCCTACACTGTTGGCCCCTGGCCCAGAGATCCTGTTGATCACTGATGGCTACCTTGTAGGGAAATCTGGGGATAAGCATCCAGTCTGGGAAAAAACCAACAGAAATTGGCGACTCCGCTGGGGAAAATTGTGAAAGAACCCTGATTTACAAAAAGAAAACAGTTCCTAGTAATAGGTGGCAACTCCGAAGTAATCTCCCAACCGGTCAAAGTAAAATTTATATGCAGGGGAGAAGATCCCAACAAAATCCTTTATTTAAAGAGTTACCAGTAACAAGAAGAATGATGTACAGAAGAAAGGGAGCTGTCTTAGTCAGTCGTGAGGGTTCCCCCAGAAAAAATGATGATATGCAAGACAATCCAAGGTCTTCAGACAAGACAGTACCTTATTTTTCAAATGCAGAAGCTGATATTCAGGGTGCATATGAGAGGCAACAGGGTGGTAACATGAGAATGAGGTCAGAGGTGTTCCAAGAACGCCCATTTCTAGACCCTAGTGAAAGGTTTGAAGAGGCAGAGTCTCTGAGGGATGATGAAGACAAAGATCAGAATATAGTAAAACCATCCTCCTCTAGGCCCAGCGAGGAAGAACTAGCTAATGAAATTAGGAGCTTAAGGGCCGAGTTTGAATATTAGCAGGCAATATCAATCAGAGATGACTTGAGGAAGAAAGTGCAAGCTTTGAGGACTGCCCAGAATAATTCAATTCCTACCCTTGAGAATGCAAATGTGCAGAGACATCAACAGAGAAATGAAGTGCAACATCAACATAATGATGAGAGACAAAATGTGAATGATGCTAGGATACCACTGAACAATGTAAGAAACCAGAATGCAAATAGAAATATTAATGTTAATCAGTTAAACAGACAGCCAATGCAGCTAGATAGATTCAGACAGCTGGTATTTGATGGTATTCCTGGGTATCCTAACCCCATTGATAAGCATCTGAGGCTGCAAGTGCCTAAATTTTTAGGAAACAACATTGTGTCAGGAGAAGATCATCTAAAATCCTTTCAAAATGTCATGGATAACTTTGAAGTTGAACATGAGGATGTTTTCATGAAGTCATTCATGCAATCCTTAGTAGATGAGGCAAGAGAGTGGTACAAGAATCTGCCTGACCGGAGTATTTCATCATGGGATGATTTTAAAAAGATGTTCAAGGAGCAATATGGTGACAAAACTGACCCTAGCTTTTTTGTAAATGAGTTCACCAGTATCACTAAAGGGTCAAATGAGCAGGTTGCAGATTTTAATGCAAGATTTACTAAAGTGTTAAACAAATTGCCACATCACATGAGGCCAAATGAACCAATGTGCATAATATTGTATATCAATGCCTTTGATGCAAAAACTGCATATGGATTAAGAGATAAAGGTCCTGCTACTCTCAGGGATGCTTTCAGAATTGCAGTGAATATTGAAAACAACAGGAAAGCATCAGGCAAGACTAATAGAAGGGATGATGTGAAAATTCTACAGAATCCAAACAAGCCTCAGAACACTCAAGGTAATACATCTGCCCCTGAAGATAAGATAGACAAATTGGCAAATGTTGTTAAGGACCTAAGCTATAGATTAGCTAGAAGTGAAAAAGGGATAGGTCCTGATAGGCAAGTCTATCAAAGGCAGGAAAAAAGGCCATCATTGCATGATATGCCTTATAATACCAATTGGCATGATGGTAAGCCTATATTCCCACGTAACAACACAAATCAGAGAGCTCAACATGTCAAAGAAACTCCTGATCCTCTAAAGAAAGCTATAAATATTGTTGATGATGCTCCATGGTGTATAATTTGTCAGATGCCGCATTCGCAGTTACAGTGTATGATTGCTCAGTCCTTGTGTGATAATACTACATCTTGTAATGAATGCAATGAGCCACACTATGTGCAAGATGATGATGTAAATATGATGTCCATAAGCAATGGATACACTCTTTATGATGCTGATGAGAGTACAAATGATGGAACTCAGGGCTGCCAACAGTTCCCATATGATGAAGATGATGAAGTTAACTATGCCTATGCTCAGAACTCACACAATTTTTTGAGTAACTTACAACGACCTTCTGATGAGGAAATTAGGGCCTTCACAGCTGCAGCAGTTGCTCAAGTCAAGAGCAACTACAATCTCAGAGGTAAAAATCAAGTAAGCAGCCCACATCAGCCAGAAGGTATTTCTGCAGGTCAGCCACTGCATGGTCATAAGGGGATTGAATCACAAAAGAGGCTGTGGGTTAGTAATAAATAGAATTTTAGATATAGAACAGGTCATGAATCCCAAGGACTAGAAAATAGAATCCCCCAGGCTGAAGATCAAGGTAAAGGTTCCCAAGACAAGAATGATGATCAGGGAACTATGAAAGTAAAAGCTAAATCAGTTCAGGATAAAAGTAAGATTGTGGAGCAAGCTACAACTGTTATACAAAATTATGCTCCATTTGATATAGCTCAAGTCCTCTCCCAGGTAAAAGTCTCTGTTCCACTTATGGAACTAATGAAAGTGGAAGAAATTAAGAATAGGACAATATCCCTAATTTCAGGGGTACCTTTTCAAGCTAAACAAAATGTTCAGACCCAGGGTGAGAAGCATGTCATATGTAATGAAGAAGATGAGGCTCCTGAAGTCTATTTAGGAGTGACTATGACAAAGTGTCCTTCACAAGTGGAACCATTTTATGTTTCCCTGGTTATAAATGGAAAAATAATCAGAAATTGTATGCTTGACTCTGGAGCATCTACAGATGTCATGCCTTTGGCCATCATGCAACAAGCTGGATTGAAAATTGACAAGGCATGTGGAAAATGTTATGCTATGGATGCCAGAGAGGTACCAGTTATTGGAATCATGAAGGATGTAGATTTCAAATTGGCAGCATTTCCTGAAAAGAGATATAAAATGAATATAACAGTGGTTGACATCAAGCCATAGTATGGTATGTTGTTGTCAAGAAGATGGGCAGCACTAATTGGTGGAAGTATGCAGCTGGACCTATCATATGCCATGATTCCAATGAATGGCAGGGATGTTAAGCTAATCAGAGAACAAAGGTCATCAGAGACAGTGGAAGACCAAGAAGCAAAGGAACAGATATGCTTTGTAAACACTGACTGTGATAACTTCAAGGTTGTCTCAGATGAGAGAGAAGATAGAGAGAAAAATGTCTGCATTGAAGAATTGGATCAGCAAGGTTTGTGGACCATGTTTTTTGATGGAGCTTGTGCAAAAGAAGGCTCTGGAGCTGGAGTTGTTTTCCTGTCTCCAACTGGTAAGCTCCTCAAATTCTCTTTCTTGCTGAGGTTTGTTTGCACAAACAACATTGCAGAATATGAGGCTTTACTCTTAGGCCTAAATATTGCTCTCAAACATGGAATCAAAATGCTAAGGGTATTTGGGGATTCTGAGCTGATTGTATCCCAAATTAGAGATAAGTATGCTTCAAAAAACAAAAGATTGAAACAATACAAGCATACTGTTTGGGATACCATTGAACTTTTTGATGCATTTTCAATAGGCTGGGTAGAGAGGTCAAAGAATGTTATGGCTGATTTCTTAGCCAATGTTGCAATAAGGCCAGATGACATCACTCTGTCAGATGTTACAAATGTAGAAGTTAAAATCAGGCCTGCAGTACCAGAAAATATATGCAGTTGGCAAGTGTTTAATGATGATAGGGACTTGTTAAAATTTTTGCACTGCATAGATGAATATGAGAATCAAGAAATTGATTTCCAAGCTTTTGTAGAGACTATAGATGGAAAAGAAACTCTTGTGGGAAAGGAGATAATTCAGTTGAAGACTAATAAAATCCCTAGAGGATTGGTAGCTTTGGAAAGAGCTTTTGACAGTAGAGACAAATTGGTCACAAAGACATCTCCCACAAACAAGGAGGATTTAGAAGAGATAAATTTGGGAACATCTCAGACCCCCAAGAAAGTATATATTGGTAAACAGCTCAAACCACACATTAGGAGTATGCTGATTGCATTACTGAAAAGGTACAAACATGTTTTTGCTTGGTCATATGAGGACCTAAAAGCCTACAGGGAAGATTTATTCCAGCATGAGATCCCATTGAAGCCGGGAGCTAAGCCATTCAGACAGAGGCAAAGACCTATTAATCCTACCTTGGCTCCAAAGATGCAGGAAGAACTCAAAAGGCTCAGGGAAGCTGGAATAATTGTGCCAATCAGACATTCAACTTGGGTGTCTAACCTTGTCCCAGTCAGAAAAAGGAATGGTGATATTAGGCTTTGTGTTGATTTCAGGAACTTGAATGTATCCTCTTTAAAGGATAACTATCCACTGCCTAATATGGAAGCTATGTTGCAGAGAGTGACTGGTTGTGAACTCTTGTCCATGATGGATGGATTTTCAGGTTATAATTAGGTGAAGGTGAAGGAATCAGAACAGTATAAGACTGCTTTTACCACTCCATGGGGAACTTATGTATATGTTAGAATGCCCTTTGGACTAACAAATGCAGGTGCTACATTTCAAAGAGAAATGGATGTTGCTTTTGCAGGGTTGATTGATTCAATACTGGCTGTGTATCATGATGATCTGACTGCTTATTCAAAGAAAGAAGAGCAGCATTGTTTGCATCTGGAGCAGATTTTCATAAGAGCACTAGAGTATGGCATTTCTTTAAATCCAAAGAAGTGTGCCTTTGGGGTAGTTGAAGGAAAACTCTTGGGACATATTGTTTCCAAGGATGGAGTCAGGATAGATCCAGAGAGAGTGGCTACTATTGACAGAATTCAAATGCCAAAAACTATAAAAGGAGTTCAGTCCTTCTTTGGACAGATAAATTTTGTTAGGAGATTTGTTCCTAACTTTGCAGAAACCACAAGGAACATTTCCAAGATGATGAAGAAGGATGCAACTGTCCACTGGGAAAGTGAAGCAATAGAATCATTTCAGAGTATCAAAGAGGCAATCAAGATGGCCCCTGTTCTTAAATCTCCTGATTTTTCTAGGCCATTCCAATTGTTTTCATTTGCTTCCTTCCACACTGTTGCTGCATGTTTGCTACAGAAAAATGAAGATGGTTTTGAACAGCCCATAGCTTTCTTCAGTATGTCTTTGCAAGCTTCTGAGTTGAAATATGACATTATGGAAAAACAGGCATATGCACTAGTCCGAGCCATCAAAAGTTTCAGACCATACCTGGTAGGATCACATATAATTGCATATGTACCCCATGCAGTAGTCAAAGACATATTCACTCAACAGGAGGTGACTGGAAGAAGGTGCCGATGGATAAACAAACTGCAGGAGTTCAACATAGAAATACAAGTTACCAAGTTGGTAAGAGGACAAGGATTAGCCAAGATGATGGCACAGTCAAACTTGGAAGCATGCCAAGTTAATGCAGTCCAAAATGAGAGTGTAAATGTATCAGGATCTGAATGGTACAAGGATATTATCTACTACTTGCAAAATCTGAATTGTCCTTCCCATTTCAGTGACAGTCAAAAGAGGACTTTAAAGTTACATGCAATCAGGTATGTTATTGTTCAAGGTGAGCTATACTGGAAAAACCCTGATGGTGTGCTGCTGAGATGTGTGGATGAAGATGTAGCTAACAATGTTTTGAATGATATGCATAAAGGATTGTGTGGTGGACATTATATTGCCCGAACAACAGCTCATAAAATTCTCAGAGCAGGATATTGGTGGCCCACTCTCTTTTCAGATGCACAAAGGTTAGTGAGGAAGTGTGACCCTTGCCAAAGATTTTCAGGAAAGTTGAAATATGATGGTGCTTTACCCCTCAGAACTGTAACTGTGGATGCTCCATTTCAGCAATGGGGAATTGACTTCATAGGGGAAATTGCAGAAAAATCAAGTGGGGGACACAGTTGGATTTTGGTGGCAACTGATTACTTTACCAAATGGATTGAGGCCATTCCAACTAAGAGAGCTACAAGTAAGGTGGTGACAGATTTCATGCTAGAAAATATTATCATCAGGTTTGGAGTACCATTCAAGGTAGTCACTGATAATGCTATGTGCTTCAGATCAAGTGAATTTGTTGATTTTTGCAACAGGTATGGGATAAATCTATCATATGCATCACCATATCACCCACAAGGGAATGGTCAAGCAGAATCAAGCAATAAAAGCATCATGAAAATTATCAAGAGGATACTAGACAAGAACAAGAGAGCTTGGGACTCAAAATTAAAATTAGCAATATGGGCTGACAGAGTGACAGTAAAAAAGGCTATTGGAATGTCACCCTTTGAGCTAGTATATGGTGCATTAGCCAGATTGCCCATGAACAATCTCCTACCAGTTTACAAATTCATCCAAGAAAATGATGAGGAGATTGAAGACTCCATGACAGAAAGAGTGAACCAGCTGGTTGCACTGGATGAAAGTAGAAGGAAAGCATACCAGATCAATCTCAAGAGACAATAAGATGTGAAATATCTGTTTGATAGGAGAGCTACAAAAAGAAAATTTCAGGTCGACGATCTGGTGCTTGTATGGAATGCAAAAGATCAGGACAAGGGTAAACATGGTAAATTCAAACCCTTATGGATGGGCCCATATCAGATTTACAGTACTCATGGGGAGGATTCTTATTTCCTCCAGGCCCTAGATGGTGAAGTTCTGGAATTGCCTGTGCATGGCCAGTTCCTTAAGTTCTATTTTGCATAGATGACTTGTCGCTGTGCACATTTGTAAAAACATGTATATAGTGTAAATGCCTTGTGCAGTTCGTGCTTTTTTGGTTTTTGCTTGGTCTGCCCGGAGATCTGGTTCTCGCTACAGGTTTTCACCTGCACGTCCCCATTCGGAGCCAGTGTTAGCACTCATTTTGACCTGGAGGTTGAATTTTTTCATGTCTAGAGGGTTTCTTCATTTAAACCCTATGTTTTCTTGCCCATCGGCATGACCTCGCAGGCGTTTTGGCGATCAGGTTGGTGGTAGTGATGTGCCGTCAGTGTGACGTTCACCATCGGCATGTCTTTTTTCTGGTTCCCCAACGGGATTGTTCTTACCGATGGTGCCATCGGTGTGATTTATGCTATCGGCGAGGCATTTTCCTATTCGACTGACAATGGATGTTTGGCCGACGAAGTGTCATCGGCATGTGTCTCGCCGAGGGATATGTGTATCGGGGTGATCGTTGTTATCGGCATGCTTCGTTTGTTTTTGGCCGATATGGATGGTCTGGCTGACGGTGGAGTTGGTGTTCGATACATTGGGAAGTGCTATCGCCATGACTTTGGCTATCGGGCGAGCCGGCGTGGGGTTCACCGATGGAGTGGTGTCTGGCCGATGGTGTTGTATCGGCATAACAAGTGAGGTCGGGGTAAGTTTTGTGGAGCTGGCCGATGGTTCTCCTCTGGCCGATGGCTTGATGGTGGATGGCTCGAGGATGTTCATCGGCATGACTGGCTGTGTCAGCGATGGAACTTTTTGCCAGGCCGACGGTGTTGGTCTGGCCGATGGTAGTGTTGTTTGAGCTTTCATCGGAGTATCTTGGCTTCGGTGAGATTAGTGGTGTCGGCGAAGGATTTTCTGGCTAGCTCGATGGTTAGTCTTTGGCCGATGAAGGGAGTGTGGAGTTTGTGATCGGCCAGACTTTTGAGATCGACGGGAGATTTTTGGGGTTGGCCGATGGCCTAAGTCTTGGCGATGGGTATTTGGCGGATGGTCGTGTGTCGAGCATAGCAAAAGGCGCTCGACATCTATTGAGCATGCGGCTATGTTTATAAAGCGCTAGTGTGTTCTCCTCACCGTGCATGTGGGATTATTCCCCTGTATGTTTTGAACCTGCGAAGGAGGCGTTTTGGCGGGAAGCCTCATGTTGACTACAGCGACAGTCTCCAAGTGAAATGCAGGTGGTTGAGCCATCAATGACGGTCGTGCAGGGGTATGGGCAATGAATACAAATGGTGAAGCTGCCTGATCGTGGATAAAGACTTTCAGATAGTGGCACATGGCTCAAGGCTCCCCTTTGTCTGCTACATTACTATTTTCTGAGCGCCATTCCTTCTAAGGACTGTATCTGGCAGATTTTTTGTAATAACCATGTAATTAATTGCTGTGGTACACTTTCTGGCTGATATAAGCAGACTATGTTACCATTTTTTGAGGTTGTTGAGAGTTGAACATTTTGGCTCTGTAACACAATACAGTTCATTTTGGTTGCTCTGTACAGCTAAACCTGTGAGTTTATGTATCTCCAGTTGTATGTTTTTTGCATGAATCCACTGATTTCATGGTTAAATTTATATGAGAAATGCTATGTTAGCATGTGTTTTGTTAATTCTGTCTCCAATATTACATGTATCTTTCTTCTGAGTCTGGGTATTTAAGGAATGTTGAGACTCTAGAACATAGAATTCCTATGTTGAATGTCTGATCTTTTAACTTCTGCTCAAAGGTAGATTAAACTATTTTCAGATTAAACATTGGGAAGGGTATACTGCAATAGGGATGCCATAAGTAGAGATAACTTAACACTCTGTGTTGGGAGATATCTGTAAGGCAGGTATCATATGTATATCCCCCTAAAATCCAGTTTTAGCTGTTCATGCTGATCATTCACAGGTGTATGTCTACTGACTCCAGGCCCTAGATAGGCACCAATCTTGCTTTGTGTTTGTGTTACAACCATGTCCATCTTTGCATCCAAACTTAAAATCAAAATTGAAATTTAAAACAACCATTAGGACATTAGAATTAGTTTTAGGATCCTCAGTCCTCTGTCTACAACTGCAAATAGGCCCAAAGCCAGCCCCTTTGCTCTTATCTTTCAGTTTTGGTCTACTTACAGGAGGACTCATCTGCTTTCTGTCAGCATCCCAGCCTTAGTATGCACATTATCATGGGTGTTGAGTAGGGAATACCCCCCTAGGTTTTGCAGAGCCTGAAGAAGAAGAGGAGATAAAATATAGAGTCTATCTCCTACACTGTTGGCCCCTGGCCCAGAGATCCTGTTGATCACTGATGGCTACCTTGTAGGGAAATCTGGGGATAAGCATCCAGTCTGGGAAAAAACCAACAGGGTCCATTCCCTACCCCCATCAAACTTATTTTCATGAGTTTTGTTATGTGTTAATTGTTGGGTTATTATTGAGTTATTTTTTTGTTGCTTGTTGTGGTGTGTGTGTGTGTGCAACCATATGAATCCCTACCGCCCTAGCTCGAGGGTGACCCACTTGCAGGTCTACGGTAGGGAGGAGGGCATTTTGTAGTGGCTTGGTTCCCCTTTTTGTTGTTTTGCTCTTGCAGGTTTGTAGTGGGAGAAAGGGAGCTTGGAGAAGCTCATTTTCACCTCTTTTGCAATATTATTTTTTTGGCTGTTGTGAGCCATGGCCTTGGAGGCCTTAGTGTATAGTTGGCAAATTATTGTGAACCATTATCCATGTTGTTGTGGAGAAAAGTAAATGTGAAGTATTCCTTATTGTAATGTTATTCAAAATCTATTTACTATCTTTTGTGCTTATAGATGTAAGAAAATAAATTGTGAGTATTCTTCAAAATCCATTCAAAAAAATTGTTGCTATAAGTTTGATGATGTGCCTATTGTTATTGGAAAGTTAACACTAGAATTATAGTTGTTGTTTATTCTACTTCCATCTATGAAATCATATTTGTTGTATTCTGAAATGGTTGTTTGTTAAATAGAAAAGAAAATAGAAGTTCACTATTTTGTCATTGTGGTTATGTGTTTTTTTTTTAAGTTGTCAAAAGAAATTTTATTTAGTTGTTGTTCTTTACTTCAAAAATATATATATATATATATATATATAGTTGTTGTCAAAAGGAAATATGTGGTTCTGTTATATTGATTTCTAAACAAAAAGAAGAAAAGAAAAAGAGATTAATAAATCTGTTTATTTAATTTTTTTAGATATCCAATTGGTTGTTATAAGTCATAGATCTGGTTATGGCGTTCTATTGTGTGTTTCGTGTATATATATGTACATATAATATATTATATACATATATATGTATATGTATATAAGTATTATATGAATATATATACATATTCTAATTTAAAAGAAAAGAATATATTATATATTTAATGTTACTATTTTTTTTTAAAAGGGACTTATGCATGTAACTGAGAAAATGTATATATATATATATGATGCTACTGTTTTAACAAAAAAAAAGAGAGATATGCATGTGTATATATATATATATAAGATATTAAATACACTGAATTTAACTATCAGAAAAAAATTTAAGAGAGAGAACCACTGTTAAGAAGGGCGGATTGAGTTCTAAGTAGGGTTTTGTTTTAAAGAAAATAAAGTACAGTGGGTGGACGGTGATCTCACCGCCGCGCACCCTTCACTCCTTTAGACGTGGGTGTGGGTAGGGGGCCGAGCCTCAATCCACACCCAAGGGTGTGGGTGGGGGCTCAGCCCCCTCCCCACACCATATACTACTTACGGACCTGCTTCCACAGTCCGCAGCTTTGACTATATTAAACCCCCGTCACCCCTTTTGTGCCATTCGGCCTTCGCCCCTCCGGCCATCTATGCCTCTTTGACCTGAAATCCTTGATGCATATTCATTTAATATAAATCAATATATATATCCAAAAATATATATATACCCTATTGCATATTCATGTGTATACCTCCGTGAGAGGTAGTAGAAAACTATTATTATGGCTACCACTTCATCTTCAAACCCTGACCTGCACAAAACAAATGGGAAAACAAAAATGGAGAAAACATGACAAAGGAGAGAAGAGGAAAACAAAATAACATGTTAGGGTTTTGACAAAAGGAAAACAATAAAATATTGGTTAGGGTTGAGTGGGAATGAGAGGCAAATTAGTCTTTTCTATTTTATTTAAATCCCCATTTATTCTTGTGCACGGGAATTCAAACTTCCCTCTATTCCTTACTTTTGACTTTTGGATTTATTGCCTCCCTTAGTGTTTAAAATTTATTTGATTTATAATTTTATTTTGGAACGTGATTTTTATTCTTTCATGTGGGATTTAATTAAATGGGAATAGAAATTTGATTTAATGGGATTCTTGATCCCTTAACTTGTAAATTAAATTGGGCATTCTTTTTTAAAATTATCTAGTGCGTTTTAATTTTAACGTTTTGGGGAGATCTTTTTATTGAGTTTAATTTTAGTTTATTTGATTTTATCTTAGAAGGGATATTTTAATTTTATCCTCCTTTCAATTAATTTTAACTTGAGTTAATTAATAAATGTAATAGTCGAGATTATGTTTATTAATGGACTCAAGTATTGAGTTTTATATTTTTTCGTTTAATTATTTTTTGAATTTTAATATTTAATTGTAGGGTCGATTTATGTGGCCTTGGAAAAATATTTAATTTCTCCTTAAGTTTAATTATTATTTTTAAAAAATTTTGCTTTGAATTCTTGTTGGAGTTTTTATTTTTAAAATTTTTAATTCGATTATTGAAAACGCGTTATGCTGTCAAATTTTTCCTAGATTTTAGGGTTTTATTTTTATGACATTTTATTGACTTTCATTTTATCACTCCATTTTATCATGCATCCATCATGCCATTTGTCTTCATATTTATTTAGTCGATTTCATTTTTGTATTAGGATTAGGGTTTGGTTTCGCATCTAACAAAATCACCTTCTCACCTAGGAAACTTAGGGTTTGGAATTGAAACGTCCTAACCCTAGAAGTGGCACGTTTCGCGTCGTCTATTTCCCTATTCGACCTTCATCACGTAGGGGAGTGTGAAGGAAGGCGCACTTCCCTGAATATGTTTGACGTAATTACGCCTCACGCGTATTGCCACTGACCACGTAGACGCATGCGAGGGGGTTCCTAGGGACATGCAGAAAAGTTTTTCGTATTTCATGTCATGACCACATGTCAAATGTGGACATGACACATGTGTTGTGTATCATGACCGCATGGGAAATGTGGGCATGACATTTGGTATCAGAACCTAAGTTTAAACACTGGACTTGTTTAGGGCACATTATTATTTCCGCAACTTTGATTAATTGTGGTTACCTCATTTTTGTAGGATATCTCCCTGACGAATTCAGTGAGCACAATCCCGCCACACTGCGTCCGCCAAGGTGCACAATGATTCTTCAGCTGAGGGACAGGCATCGCCGGCCCCACAGGTACCACAAGCAGCACCGGCCCTACCTATACTAGCTATGGGGCCACAAATATTATAGGCACTATAGGCAGTGTTAGGCTACCACTGGCTGTAGTTGAGCCGCTCATAGAGCCACGTGCTAAGCCTTGCAATGATCTTTGAGAGGAGCCATGCGTGGAACCACAAGTAGAGTCATGTGTTGAGCCACATGTGGAGCCTTGTGTTGAGCTGCGAGAGGCACCACGTGTGGCACGATATGTTGAGGTACCAGATATGATGGTAGAGGAGGTTGGATCAACTGATAGGGCCCGTAGCAAGAGCCCTCCATGTTATGCTAGGCATGAGGAGGCAGTGTGAGTGGAGTAGATTATGTATAGGCCTTATTATTATTATGCAGATGAGCCTATTAGAGGGCACAGAGACCGAGGAGATCCCATTAGGGATTTGTTGAGGCTGAATCCTCCTACATTCGCTAGGACTACAAAGGGAGCTGAGGCAGAGGCTTGGCTCATCAGCTTAGAAAGATGCTTCGCGTTGCGTCATTACGAGGGCAACACGAAGGCACGTGTGGCAGTCCACCTATTACGAGATGCAACAGCTACCTGGTGGCACACTAAAGAGTACAAGCGCCATCTATCATTGGACACACTCACATGGGAGACTTTCATTGAATGCTTCAATGCGTGATACATATCAGATCACTACAGATAGCGTCATATAGATGATTTTCATGATCTTCAGCAGAGAGGACTTACGGTTGCTCAGTATGAGGGTAGGTTCACTGAGTTGTCTCGATATGTGGAGTATCTCCATGATGAGAAACTCATGTTCATAAGTTTATCAGAGGATTGAACCATAGCATAGCAGGGCCTGTATGCATGGTAGACCCCCAGACGTTGAGTGATGTTGTTGAGAAGGCATACATAGCTGAGGAGATACAAGGACGAGGGCAAAGTTCATGCCCTCAGTTTCAGGATCATGGGAAATAGTAGCATCAGTAGAGTTACTACAGACCACCACCACCACCTCAGAGAGGAGGATTTAGTTCTGTATCCTTACCTACTAGGCCCCCACAGCAGCAGCCGCAGTAGCAGCAGAGACCTAGGCCACAACAGAGGGCACATGGGGGGCATAATCAAGGTTGGTAGCAGCAGGGCCCGCACAGAGATCAGAGGCAGCAGGGACCACCTGCGGGACCCATGAGACTGCAACAGTCATACAGGGGTTCACAGGGGTCTACAGGTAGATCTAGACAATAGCAGTTGAGTAGGACTCATACTGGATAGGTACAGGCTAGGGGCCCATGTTATGTGTGTGGTGGAGTGGGACATCTAGCTAGAGAGTGTCCACTAGGCTTTATAGAAGGGGACAACCTTATGCAGGAGGATCAGAGTAGACAGTTGGAGATATGGGTAGGTCCAACCGTATGTTCACAGCAGTTGATAACCGCCAAGCTGATTTTCAGGCATTAGTGTTTGAGACATCAGGTATGATGGGGGGTGTCCCCATTTCTATTCTCTTTGACTCTGGTGCTACTGACTCTTTTATTTCTCCATTGTTAGTGGAGCGTTGCAGGCTGGTGGCCTCTAGGTAGGGTGATAGGTGGGTGATTGAGTTGGCCTCAGGGGCCAAGATGACAGTATATGCCTTAGTCCACAACTGTGAGATATCTTTGGGACCCTTTTCCATAGTTTGTGACCTTAGAGTTATGACATTAGGATCCTACGATGTGGTTTCAGGTATGGACTATCTTGCGGCTCATTGAACCAAGCTAGATTGTTGCTGAAAGGTGATTAGCTGCTTAGATGATCATGGTTCATCAGTTGAGATAGTGTGGATTCGGAAGCCCATGGCAGTGCGTATGATATCTACTTAGTAGCTTAAGTGATGCATGTGGAAGGGATGCTAGATGTTCGCTATCACAGTGAGTGACAGATCAGATGACGAGCCTGAGGCATCTTTGGATGATCATCCCATCCTGAGAGAGTTTTCCAATGTTTTTCTAGCAGAGTTACTAGGGATGCCACCCCATCATAAGGTAGACTTTCATATTGAATTAGTGCCGGGTGTCGAGCCAATGTCTCGTGCACCCTACAGGATGACCACTCATGAGCTCACAGAGCTCAAGTTACAGCTTGAGGACTTGCTCGAGAAGGGGCATATCCGACTGAGCATTTCCCCTTGGGTAACTCCTATCGTCTTCATGAAGAAGAAGGATGGGTCTCTTCGATTATGCATGGATTATAGGCATTTGAATAAGGTGACAGTGAAGAACTGTTATCCTCTGCCTAGGATTGATGATCTTTTCAATCAGATGCAGGGAGCCAGGGTGTTCTCTAAGATTGACTTGAAGTCCGGTTACCATTAGTTACATATCACAGAGGTGGACATCCATAAGACCACCTTCCAAACTCAATATGGCCACTATGAGTTCACTATGGTCCCCTTCGGTTTAACGAATGCCCCTGCAGTGTTCATGAGTCTCATGAACAGGGTGTTCTGTACCTTCTTGGATCGGTTCGTGATCATTTTCTTCGATGACATTTTGATCTATTCACGGATCGAGGAGGAACATGAGGAGCACCTACGTCAGGTTCTACAGTGTTTGAGGGAGCAGAATCTTTATGGGAACTTGGTGAAGTGTGCATTTTTCAGGACAGAGGTACATTATTTGGGGCATATCCTATCTGGCAAAGGAATCTTAGTAGATCCATCAAAGATCAGGGCTATCAGAGATTGGCTAGCACCCACTAGTGTGATAGAGGTTAGGAGTTTTATGTGATTAGTTGGTTATTACCATAGATTTGTTGAGGGTTTTTCTCAGATAGCACTTTTCTATGCACTGAGCAGTGTGAGAGGGCCTTTGGGGTCCTCAAGGAGCGTCTTACTAGGGCTCCCATTTTAGCGGTTCCTGATCCTGCAGTAGATTTTATGGTTTGCATGGATGCATCACTTGAGGGTTTGGGAGCCATACTTATGCAAGGTGGTAGAGTGATCGTGTATGAGTCGTGAAAGCTCAAGACCCATGAGATGAACTACCCCACTCATGATTTGGATTTAGCAGTAATGGTTCATGCTCTAGTTCATTGGAGACATTTCTTATTGGATCATTGCTTTGAGCTTCATTCAGATCACCACAGTCTTCAATATATATTTACATAGTCGAATATGAACGCCCATCAGTGGTGTTGGATGGAGTTTCTTTGCTAGTACGACTTTGAAGTCTACTACAGTAAAGGGAAGGAGAACGTGGTTGCTGACGCATTGAATCGGAGGCACCATGAGATCTTGACCTTGACTCTAAGTGTGGACTTGAGAGGACGTATTATTCAACATCTACCTAAGGATGAGTGGTTTCTTGAGGTGCAGGAGGAGATCCGTTCATAGAGGGGCCTTATGGGCAAGTTTGCAGGTTATTCACTTGAGGCAAATGGGTTACTTCGTCATCGACAATACATCTATGTACCTCGTGCAGGTGACTTACATACCGTAGTGTTATTAGAGGCTCACAGAGAACATTATGCGGCACATCTGGGGGTGAAGAAGATGCATATTGACCTATGACAGCTATACCATTGGGTGGGTATGATACAAGATATTGCAGATTTTGTTGCTTGATGCCTTGAGTGCCAGAGGGTCAAGGCTGAGCATCAGCATCCAGCGGCTCTTTTATGCCCTCATGAGATACCTAAGTGGAAATGGGACACCATTTCCATGGATTTCATTATTGGTCTTCCTATGTCTTCACGTCGCCATGATGCCATCATGGTGATAGTCGACAAGTTGACCAAGGTGGCGCATTTCTCACTTGTACGCATGATGTACAATGCACCAACAGTGGCGAGAGTATTCTTAGATGATATTGTGAGATTACATGGAGTACTTCACCACATCATTTCTGACAGGGATTCAATGTTCACTTCAGCCTTTTGGAGAGCTTTGCAGTAGGCGTTGGGCACACAACTCAACTTTAGCTCTGCTTATCATCCTGAGATAGATGGACAGATAGAGCAGGTAAGTTAGGTGTTGAAGGACATGCTTCGTATGTCTATTATGGACCATCAATCTAGATGGGAGAAGTATCTGTATTTGGTTGAGTTTGCCTACAATAATGGGCATCACAGCTCATTGGGTATGCCTCCTTTTCAAGCTTTATACGGTAGACCATGCAGGACACCATTGAGTTGGGATCGGATAGAGGATAGGGTTGCCATTGGTCTAGAGTTAGTACAGGATATGAAGCAATAGGTCACACTGATTAGGTAGAGACTTCAAGAGGCATAGGATAGATAGAAGAAGTATGCCGATGCTAAGAGAACTGATCAGAGCTTCTCAGTGGGTGATAGGGTATTCCTTAGAGTGTGGCCACACAAGAGTTCAATCCATTATGGAAAGGGCTCTAATCTCGTACCACAGTTTGTAGGACCTTTTGAGATCTTGGAGTGGATAGACCTATTGTCTATCGTCTAGCGTTGCCACCTAGCCTGTTGCATATCCACTATGTCTTTCATATTTCTATATTGAAGTAATATATATCTGATTTATCTCATGTATTGGACTAGAGTGCTCTACAGGTAGAGGCGGATGGGCAATTGTCTTTGGAGCCAATTTGCATATTGGCTCATCAAACACTGGGCCTTCGAGGTCGAGAGTTGGACCAGGTCAGGGTCCAGTGGGATCATTATGATGAGGTCACAGTGACTTGGGAGGATGCAGCTTGTTTGAGGGTACTCTATCCTCACCTTTTTGATGACTTCCAGGAGGAAGTTTAGTCTTAGGGGGGGAGGATGTGAGGCTAATTATTTTTCCTTCCTTATTTTGATCATTTTACATTTCAGTTGATGACATTATCATACTTTTAGAGGCTATTGTTCCATTATGCAGATTTGATTATATCTCCTGATTTTGATTTGACATTGATTAGACATATTGTGATTTGATTTGAGCATATTTTGATGCTATGTTGAGACTAGACATGTGAGATATATTAGATGATGTTTATTGATGTGATTTCTAGTTCTTTATGTGATGATGATTATGTGACATTAGATAGAAAATGCAACTTAATCTTGAGTTATGTTGTAGATGATTAATGTTGTATTCAATGGCATGAATTTAATTCCAGTTGCTTTGGCTATGATTATTCATGATATGATTGACACTTGATCTAGATGTGCAAGAGTATATTCCTAGGCCACGAGAAATTGGAGGTAGTATTCACACATATGTTATTCCCTGTGAAACTGATCCATTCCCAAGAGGGATGAGGATCACGTTTGATTCAAATGTTGTTTAAGTACTTGTTGTTTTATTATTTTGGCCTAGTACCCCTTTGTAAAATTAAATTATATCATGTTTTGTATATTTTTATTGTTTTACACCACTTGGTATTGTTTTTATTTTTGGGCCATTTAAAGTGGATTTATGACTTGCTAGGTGGTTACCCATGGGTCTAGGATCAATTTTGACTAACTAAACCTTGGGGTAACTCACTGTTGGTCACTCTAAACTGAAGTTTAGTCAAAGTGACAAATTTTGAAATGGCTGAGGGTGGGAGATGAGTCATGCTTTGGGAAAGACTCATCTCCCTTCCCAAAGTTTGGGGATCCCTTCACCAAGAAGACTTGGGAGGTCTCCAAGACTCCCAAGTGTGTGGGATCTCCCTCCAAGACTCTCATACACATGTGAGAGAATCTTGGAGGGAGATGGCTCTCTTGGAGAATAAGAGGATGCCATATGGCATCCCTTATCCTCATGGAGGCTTGAAGTGAATTGCCACCTCACCACTTGTTCTCTCACACATGTGTGAGAGCACAAGTGGATAAGGTGAGGATTGGGATGGAATTGGAGGGTTACACTTGTCACCCTCACACTTCCTCTCCCTTGCAAGTGGCATGGGAAGAGGAAGGAGAAGGTGACAAGTGTCACCTTCTCATTCCTCAAGGCCAATTTAGAAGACCTATATTATCTCCTCTTGTTGAGGAGTGTGGGGTTCTTGCATTTTGGATTTTTTTTTCTATTCTTGGAGTTTTTTTGGGGGAGTTAGAGAAAAGTTTAGAGATTGGAAGATTTGGAGAAGCTTGGAGCTCTTCACCAAACGTGCTTCCATTTTTAAGGCTTTTGAAGGTAAGCTCCATGACTATGTTCATTTACCCTTGTACTTTTCCTTTATGTTGTGTTTGTGAATTTTTGTTGTTGTTGTTTTCATTTTTATGTGGGTTGGGAGTTTGGTTAGAGCACCTCCATTTGGAGGTAAGGCTCAACTTATTTGGGGTAGGGGAGAGTGAACCTCCTCAAGGTCACCCCCATATTTGTGCTACTTATAGCCTTGAGGGTTTTTTCTTGGTGTTGAGATCATTTTGATGTCAAGAGTGCCATGATAGTTTTTGAGATTTTTGGAAATATGTGTTTTGGAGGTTTTGGCTTGAGGCCTTGAGACTTGGTACTTTGAGATCTTGGAGTGGCCTTTTGAGTAGAGGGGTCCATTCCCTACCCCCATCAAACTCATTTTCATGAGTTTTGTTATGGGTTAAGCCTTGGGTTATTATTGAGTTGTTTTTGTGTTGCTTGTTGTGGTGTGTGTGTGTGCAACCATGTGATTCCTACCTCCCTAGCTTGGGGGTGACCCACTTGCGGGTCTACGGTAGGGAGGAGGGCATTTAGTAGTGGCTTGGTTCCCCTTTTTGTTATTTTTCTCTTGCAGGTTTGTAGTGGGAGAAAGGGAGCTTGGAGAAGCTTATTTTCATCTCTTTTGCAATATTATTTTGTTGGTTGTTGTGAGCCATGGCCTTGGAGGTCTTAGTGTATTGTTGGCAAATTATTATGAACCATTGTCCATGTTGTTGTGGAGAAAAGTAAATGTGAAGTATTCCTTATTGTAATGTTGGTCAAAATCTATTTACTATCTTTTGTGCTTATAGATGTAAGAAAATAAATTGTGAGTATTCTTCAAAATCCATTCAAAAAAAATGTTACTATAAGTTTTCTGATGTGCCTATTGTTATTGGAAAGTTAACACCAGAATTATAGTTGCTGTTTATTCTACTTCCATCCATGAAATCATATTTGTTGTATTCTGAAATGCTGTTTGTTAAATAGAAAAGAAAATGGATGTTCACTGTTTTGTCATTGTGGTTATGTGTTTTTTTTTTAAGTTGTCAAAAGAAATTTTATTTAGTTGTTGTTCTTTACTTATATATATATATATATATATATATATATATATATATATATATATATATATATATATATATATATTTGCTGTCAAAAGGAAATATGTGGTTCTGTTATATTCATTTCTGAACAAAAAGAAGAAAAGAAAAAGAGATTAATAAATTTGTTTATTTAATTTTTTTTTACATATCCAAATGGTTGTTATAAGTCATAGATCTGGTTATGACGTTCTATTGTGTGTTTGGTGTATATATATGTACATCTAATATATATATATAAGTATTATATGAATATATATACATATTCTGATTTAAAAGAAAAGAATATATTATATATTTAATGTTACTATTTTTTTTTTAAAAAGGGACTTATGCATTTAATTGAGAAAATGTATATATACATATATATACATATATATATACATATATATATACATACATATATATATACATATATATATACATATATATATATATATACACATATATATGATGCTACTGTTTAAAAAAAAAAGATATGCATATATATATTAAATACACTGAATTTAACTATCACAAAAAAAATTAAGAGAGAGAACGATTGTTAAGAAGGGCGGACTGAGTTCTAAGTAGGGTTTTATTTTAAAGAAAACAAAGTACAGTGGGTGGATGGCGGTCTCACCACTGCCCACCCTTCACTCCTTTGGATGCGGGTGTGGGAGTCCGCAGCGGTGACTGTATTAAACCCCCATCACCCCTTTTGTGTCATTTGGCCTTCGCCCCTCCGGCCATCTACGCCTCTTTGACCTGAAATCCTTGATGCATATTCATTTAATATAAACCTATATATATATATCCTTCCTCTGTGTAATAAAAATAAATATATACTTCAGTTTTTACTAACAACATATATATATATATATATATATATATATACTTCCTCTGTGTAATAAAAATAAATGTATACTTCAATTTTTACTAACAACATATAAATGTGTGTGTGTGTGTGTCTATATATGTATATGTATATGTATATGTATATATATATGTATATATATATATATGTATATGTATATGTATATGTATATGTATATATATATGTATATATATGTGTGTGTATATATATATATATATCCTATTGTATATTCATGTGTATACCTCTATGAGAGGTAGTAGAAAACTATTATCATGGCTACCACTTCATCTTCAAACCCTGACCTACACAAAACAAATGGGAAAACAAAAATGGAGAAAACAAGACAAAGGAGAGAAGAGGAAAACAAAATAACATGTTAGGGTTTTAAAAAAAAAGAAAACAATAAAATATTGGTTAGGGCTGAGTGGGAATGAGAGGAAAGTTAGTCTTTTCTATTTTATTTAATTTCCCATTTATTCTTGTGCACGGGAATTCAAACTTCCCTCTATTCCTTACTTTTGACCTTTGGATTTATTGCCTCCCTTAGTGTTTAAAATTTATTTGATTTATAATTTTATTTTGGAATGTGATTTTTGTTCTTTCATGTGGGATTTAATTAAATGGGAATAGGAATTTGATTTAATGGGATTCTTGATCCCTCAACTTGTAAATTAAATTGGGCATTCTTTTTTAAAATTATCTAGTGCATTTTAATTTTAACGTTTTGGGGAGATCTTTTTATTGAGTTTAATTTTAGTTTATTCAATTTTATCTTAGAAGGGATATTTTTATTTTATCCTCCTTTCAATTAAGTTTAACTTGAGTTAATTATTAAATGTAATAGTCGAGATTATGTTTATTAATGGACTCAAGTATTGAGTTTTATATTTTTTTCGTTTAATTATTTTTTAAATTTTAATATTTAATTGTAGGGTCGATTTATGTGGCCTTGGAAAAATATTTAATTTCTCCTTAAGTTTAATTATTATTTTTTTAAAATTTTGCTTTGAATTCTTGTTGGGGTTTTTATTTTTAAAATTTTTAATTCGATTATTGAAAACGCGTTATGTTGTCAAATTTTTCCTAGATTTTAGGGTTTTATTTTTATGACATTTTATTGAATTTCATTTTATCACTCCATTTTATCATGCATCCATCATGCCATTTGTCTTCATATTTATTTCGTCGATTTCATTTTTGCATTAGGATTAGGGTTTGGTTTCGCATCTGATGAGATCGCCTTCTCACATAGGAAACTTAGGGTTCAAAATTGAAACGTCCTAACCCTAGAAGTGGCACGTTTTGCGTCACCTATTTCCCTAGTCGACCTTCATCATGCAAGGGAGTGCAAAGGCGCACTTCCCCGAATATGTTTGACATAATTACGCCTCACGCGTATTGCCACTGAGCACGCAGATGCGTGCGAGGGGGTTCCTAGGGACATGCAGAAAAGTTTTTCGTATTTCGTGTCATGACCACATGTCAAATGTGGACATGACATGTGTGTTGTGTATCGTGATTGCATGGGAAATGTGGGCAGGACAACAAAGATATTACCTTCGTAGACCAATTCACCTCGTAGCTTCCATTGTTACCTATCTTATATTGATCTTGTGAATGAGTTGAGCTCTCAGAAGTGTGTACTTCCTTGTTGTTGAAGATGACAATAGGAGAATGGATGTAGGTGGATAATGCAATGAAGATTAAACTAACAATGCACTCTATGAAGATGGATAATGGAGATATGGAGACATGGTTGGATGATTGTGATGATAATGAGATTATACAAGTGCAATGAGGATACTTTGCCAAAGGCACGCTGGTAGAATTTCTCCAGAGTACGATTACAAAAGCTCTTGGATTTTTGAAATGAGGGAATGAGGGTTCCTTTTATAGGCCAAGGAGGGGCCAATTCCAAGTGTTACGATCTCAATGGTGGAGAAGAAGTCCTGTGATGTGTACGGTTTAGATTTGGTTGGTTGGGATGAGGGAGAGAAATATGGAAGATGTTCCTCTCACCTTGACATGCTGGAGAGAAAGGTGTGACATGAGGCCACATGTCACAAGGCTCACCAAGACCATAGAGTGAAGGTCAAAGAAGGAGACCTTGTTTGTAGGATGGTTGGAAGGAATATAGGGACTTATGGTACAAGTGTCTCAAGGTGTCTTTTGACCAAGATGACATGGAGAGACCATTCTCATGAGAATAGGAATGGTTGGAGGAATAATAGGACATATGGGTGAGGGAAATTAGATAATTAAATATTAAAATATTTAATTAAGTGTGCAACATGATGAGGTGGATTGTGAGGTGGATTGGATGATGTGGAATTATGGACTTTTGACTTTGAGATGAGATGATTGATTAAATAATTTAGAATTATTTAATTAGGGATGACATTAGAAGAATTGATAAATTGATTTGTTGTAGAATTATGATGATGTGAATCACATAAATAAATTATTGAATTTATTCATTGATAGAGGAATAGGAATTAAAATAAATAATAAATATTTATTTAATTTGACTTAGTCATTTTTAGGTGTATACATTTTGCCCCTCTTTGAGACAATGTGTTTTATCACATTGTTTCAAAGAATAAAAAATTTCTGCGATTGATACATGTCCTAGTTTGCCCCTGGTATAGGTTTAATGATGATAAGATGCCCCCTTGGGAGATTGCATGGGAAGAATGTGACGATAGGATGATGAATGATCTCACAATGAGATAGTTTGAATGACAAGTTACGCAAGATAAAATGATAACACACATAAGCAAGCAAGCAAGTATTCACCAATGAGACAAGAACAAACAAGGTATTACCTTGTCCAGCTGTAAACCAATGATTAATCGATAATGATTGATGACAATAGTGTTGTCATTTTAGGGAACGATATATCCCTAGACCAACACAAAGATGCAGGAAAGACATATCCCACTGACAATGATGATTGATTGATTTGGTTTATGACGAGATTAGGATCAAGACCATTGATTGTGATTGGATAATTTGACAAGATTGATTGACTTGATTAGTATGGATTTAAGGATGGATTGCATTAGGATCATTAATTGATTTGAGTGAATTTGATTGATATGAATGAAATGAAAAATTGATTAGAAGAAATGATTTGAAAAAATGATGAAATACTTTGGATAATGAAAGATAATTTATAAGAATGATTTGATTAATGGATGAAATTATTTGGATAAATGGATAAATAGTTAACTTAGAAAAATGGTTAATTGGATAAATGGACAAGTTAGATTGTAAAAACACTTGGAAATTTGATAATGATGAAATGCTTATAATGAAATGGAATGCAATTTGGTATGTTTGATAGTGGATCTTGTCATCTTCTTGTACAAGTTTTTGAAGTACTTTTTTTTATCATTGATCTTTTAAAATGTTGTAAGAAAATACAAGCATCTAGGTATAAATAAACCATGATGAACTGAGTATTACTTACATGGATTTTGATTTAGCAAGTTAATACAAGCATCTAAGTATAATTTGAACCAAGATGACCTAAGTATTGCTTGCATATCAATAGACAAGGATTACACATGTTTCATGTTTAGACCTTTGATGTCCTCGATGATTATTTTGTTGATCATGTCTTTAGACAAGGCTTCACATTACTAAAGATAAACCCACAAACAACAAACAAATAAAATAATTATGCCCCCATCATAGCTCCTCTAGTTTTTGACATCCTTGAGTAGAGTAAAAGACATAATAACAAAAATCATGATATAAGACTTTAAACAACCATTAAAAACCTTCTTTCCATAGATATATTTTTCTTACAATAAATGATACAGTCCTTTTCATAGTTTAGGAAGGTAGGGATTTGTCAGGTGTCGTTTGATGTCTCTTTGTCAAGATGATGTTTAAAGCTTACATGTTGTGTTGCTTGATGTCTAGTGATAAAACCATGATCCAATTTGTTATCCTCTGAGTTGTAGCATTCAAAAATCTAATTCACTAACTACATCAAGGATTTTGCCCCCAGTCAAGTAAAGGATCAATTTATTATGGATGAACTGACAATAGACATGAAGAAATGGGTCCTAAGGGACTGACCTAGTGCCTCGGGGGCTCATTGATAAATGGCCTTACCTACGTGACGACACAAAGGCAACGTAGTTTAGGGTATGGACTATGTGGACCTAAGACCTAGGGGTTGGGATGCCTTAGGGGCTCATTGATAAATGGTCTTGCCTGAGTGATAGCTCAGAGGTGATGTAGTTCGACCTTGAAGGCTGACACTAGTAAATGGATGAATGGAAGATATGCAAAGGTTTATAATAGGATTATGGATGCGGATGGAAGGGAAAGCCTTGGGGGCTCATCAATGATGGCCTTGCCTATGTGATAACACAGAGGCAATGTAGTTTTGGATACTGGTGATACTAACAATGGACTTGTGATAGAATGATAGGATGGATGATAAGATTAGATGGCCTTATTGGATAAGCTGATAAGGGTGACAGAGTACCAAGCTATGATAGGTTACCGTTAGGTGGTTGCGAATGCATGCAGTTATTTGATGGATATGGTAGGAAAGATGGATGTGGGTTGGGTTTTTCTAAAAGATGGAGGAAGCAATTTATCGCAAATAATGCCTATTTCCAGGTTTTCATCACTTGCTTTTTATTGCATCATTTTTTTAATTCTTTTTACATCCCTTGCATTGGGGTTTATTTAGGTGTAGAAAATTTGAAGGTGCATACTATTGATGGGGTCATCAAATAATTCACCTTCTGAAGTTGATAGATGATAAGCACCTGATCCATAAGTAGCAACTATGACATAGGGACCCAATCAATTGGGTTCAAATTTCCCCATTTTCTCTCTATTTTGTTGATTTCTTGGATTCTCTTTTAGAACCAGTCACCCACCTAGAAGACTCATGGTTTGACCCTGTGATTATAACTTCTTGACATTCTCAGCTGGTATGCCTTAAGATGGTTAAAGGCATGTTGTCTTCATTCTTCTAGCAGCTCTAGCTCCTGGAGCTTGGATATTTTGTATTCCTAATCATTTATGAAACCCTTTAACAACACCCTAAGGGAAGGTAACTCAGCTTCTATAGGCACAATGGCTTCAGAGCCATAGACAAGGGTGTATGGTGTCACACCTATGGTAATGTGTATACTGGTTCTGTAGGCCCAAAGAGCAGGGTTCAATTGTATATGCTAGTCACGACCAACATCATCGAAAGTCTTTTTGAGTATCTTTAGGATAGTTTTGTTTGATGCCTCGGTTTGGTTGTCACCTTGTGGGTAGTATAGAGTGGAGAAGCGATGCTGAATGTGGAATTTATCATAGAGTTCTTTTACATCCTAATTAAAGGTCGTCCATTATCCATGACAATGGATAATGGAATACCATAGCTACATATGATTTAGTTAAGGATGAAAGAGGATATCTATTTCCTTGTGACATTGGTTAATGGAACAGCCTCAATCCACTTCATAAAATACTCAGTGGCTGTGATAATAAATTTGTGGCCATTGGAGGACGAAGGGTGAATCTTGCCTACTAGATCAAGTCCCCATTGGAAAAAGGGCCAAGGTGTCATTAAGGGTTGCAACTCTTGAGAGGGTGTGTGTATCAAGTTATCATGAATCTAGCATTTCTTGCACCGTTTGAAAAAATGATAGGAGTCAGATTCCATGCTTGACCAATAGTACCTGAAACACATGAGTTTCTTCACTGAGGTAGGACCACTAGAGTGTGTCCTGCATATTCCTTCATGTACTTCACTCAAAGTGGTCTGATATTCCTCACTATCCAAACACCTAAGGAGAGTACCATATAAACCTCGTCAATATAGGGTGTTTGCGATGATGGTATATTAGGATGCTTGGCATATGAATGTTTGTTTCTGGTTGCTAGATAAGTCAGGTGGTAGGATATTCTCTTTTAGATAGGTGTAAATCTTTCCATATAAGGGAGAATCAGACCCTACAATGTGGTAAATGGTGTTGGTTTCTAGAATTTCATAAGCAGGATGGGAGATTGGCTCCACCAAGAACTCATAACATGAATGATTTTCAGGTATGTCCAAGAGAGATGCAATAGTAGCCATTGCATCTGCTGCTTTGTTTTCCAATCTTGGTATCTGTTCAAAGGATATCACAACAAAATATTCCTTGAAGTCATCCACCATATGCTTGTATGGTATCAGTTTCTCATCCTTAGTTTGATAATCATCATTTACCTAATTAATGATGAGTTGTGAGTCCCCGTACACATGAATTTCCCCAACCTTGCAATCTACTACCATCTTTATGTTGATAGTCAATGCTTCATACTTGGCTACATTGTTGGCACATGGAAATAGAAGTCTATATGACTTAGGGATTGTATCTCCATGTGGTGTTACCAACAAGATTCCTGCTCCAGATCCATGTTGAGTATATTACCCATCAAAGTAGAGTTTCCAGGTTGTGGTAGTGATGTTGAAGATAGACTCATCTGGAAATTCAAAGCTTAATGGGTTGTCATCTGTCAAAGGTACATCCGCCAGCTGATCTACAATGACCTGCCCCTTTATTGCTCTTCTATCTACATACTCAATATCAAATTCATTGAGTATCATGACCCATTTAGATATTCTACCTGTTAGGGTAGCTTTACTGAGTAGGTATTTTAATGGATCAATCTTTACCACTAGCTTGATAGAGTGTGAGAGCATGTAGTCTCTCCACTTTTGTGAAGCAAAGATAACTGCAAGGCATGCTCTTTCAATTGGTGTATACTACATCTCGTAACCTACTAGTGTCCTACTAATGTAGTAGATTGCTTTCTCCTTTCCTTCATGGTTTTGTTGTGCTAGCAGAGCTCCAAGAGCTGTTGGTGTAGCTGAGATGTAGAGTAGCAGTGGCTTGCTCTAAATCGGTGGCATCAAGACTGGTGAGTTCACTAGATACTCCTTTAGATGCTGAAATGCTTGCTCACACATGTTATCCCATTTGAACGAAATGTTTTTGTGTAAGAGATGTGTGAATGGATGGCACTTATCTGCCAACTGAGAGATAAACCTTTTGATGGACTGCAACTTTCCTTGTAGAGACTGCAACTGACTCAGATTCTTAGGTGGCGGCATTTCCATGATTGTTTTTATCTTGGCCAGGTCTACCTCTATTCCATTAGCTGATATGATATATCCAAGGAGTTTACTAGATGTGACTCTGAAAACACACTTTTTTGGATTTAACCGTACATTAAATTGCTCTAGTCTCGTGAAGATCTTTCCCAAAACTTGTAGATGGCCTTCTCTGATGAGTGACTTACCTAAGATATCATTGACGTAATCTTCCATGATGGTGTGCAACATGTCATGAAAGATTGTAGTCATTGCCCGCTAATATGTTGCCCCGCATTCTTTAGTCTGAATGACATGATGCACCAACAATAGGTACCCCATGGACATGTGAATGTTGTTTTGTACTGATCCTCTAGTGCTATTTTGATTTGGTTATAGCTAGAGAACCCATCCATTAATGCCAACATGGTGTGCCCTGCTATTAGATCAACAATGATATCTATATTTGGCAAAGGAAAGTCATCTTTTGGACAAGCCTTGTTTAGATCTCTAAAGTCATTACATAATCTGATCCACTTAGCTGGCTTGGAAACAGGTATAATGTTAGAAACCCATTCTAGATAATTGATGGATTTGATGAAGCCCACATCTAACAGTTTCTTTAGTTCCTCTTTGACCATTAATGCTATATGTGGGTGCATTTTTCTCAGTTTCTGTTTAACTAGCTTAGCTCCTAGAGCTACTGAAAGATGAGGCATGATAAGATTAGGATCCAGCCCAGGCATGCCCGCGTATGATGAGGAGCAGCCAATGGAAGATTCAAAAGTCTTTGCCTATTGGCAAGAAAAGTGCTATCGGCAACTTTTGAAAATGTTTTACCGAACACCAAGTTTGTCTGATACCTCCTATCTGTGAGACTTCTTCGTTCGGCCGACAGTTAGTTCCATAGTAACAAATCTGTCATCTCTATGACCCTTGTCATCAGTGAACACTTATCAACTTAAGCTGATGTACCGATAGACCAACCTCCTCTTTGGCATGACTTGACCTGTCGGTGGGACTTACTATGGAGTCATCGATACACCGATTCCTTCCGATGGATCTCTGTCGGTGTAAGTTATCCCTTATCACTCCAATACCCTCGATTGGTAAGACCAACACTGTTGGTCCAATGCCAAGTTATCTACCTGACGCGCTGATACTCTTGACTCCATTTGACTTTGGCAGAAACTTAGTTCTGAGTCCCAACGACACACCAATAGGGTTATCACTCTCACACAGTCTAATCTACACTCTACACCTAGCACATGGAGATGGTATGGCATGCTACTGTGCACACTCCTTAGTTTGGAACATCTGCCCCTCCAAACAAGTAAATGAAAAGAAAAACAAACAAAAATATGTACAGACTGATGCCATTCCACTGATTTCTTTGGAAATCCACTAGTGGAATGGTTATCTATTCATCTTCAACAATTTAGACTAACTATTTCAATTCAGAGAACAAAAAGCTATTATGAATAGTTAGGAAATATTTACGACACAGATCAAACACAGAAAATGACGAAAAAAAGTTATTATTTCTTAGATGATTTCCAAATCACAATCCTTAAATATACTAAACTCCTTCTCAGTTGCTCCTCTATGCTTTTATTAAGCCAAAGTTGGAAGATCAACGGTTGCTCAACGGTTAGGGAAGGCCAACTACCCTGAATCCCAACTGACTCTTGTTGATCTTTTCGGATTCTACAAAATGTGTCCATTATTTGCCAAATGGAATACAAAGACTTCTAGGTTTTTAGAAAACAAAACATGAACAAAATGACATGGCCAAATAGGCCTTATTTCAACATAGTAGATTTTACTATGGTGTTTTACTATGGTGCCCCTGCACCATACTCCCCAGAAAAAAAAATGTCTCAAGTCCTCTAGAGACCAATTCTTGTACAGCTCTGCCTTGCTTTAGAATGTCTTCCTCCAGCATCCATGTAGCTTCTGAATCTGGAAGCCCTTGCCACTTAACCAGACGTTCAAAGTATGTTTTGTGCCTTGTCTTCCTGGCTTCTCTTCTTTCCAAAATGTACTTCATTTTTGGCAGTTCCCTAGAAGGTAAGTGCTTCAGCTAGTCTTCATTTTCCTGGACAGGGTCTTTTGCATTCTCCCCTATATTAGGACTTTTGTACAATGTCAAATTAGTAATGTTGAATATGGGTGAGAGGGCAATATCATTAGGAAGCTCAATCTTGTAAGCATTTGGACCGTACTTCTCCAAAATCTGACAATGTCCAATCTTCCGCACCATCAGTTTGTTGTGGCCTCCTTTTGGCAACCTATTTTTGTTCAAATGAACCATGACCAAGTCGCCTACCCGATACTACACATCCCTCCTCCTTTGATCCATTCAAGCCTTCATCTTCTGACTATTTTGGTATAAAGTATCTCTAACCTGTTGGTGTATTTCTTTCATGGCTTCTGCAAATGCATCAGTGTGACCACTCTGTTTGTCCAACCCCTGGACATCTCTCAATTCAAAAATACCCCTGTGGTGACTGCCATATACAATTTCAAAGGGACTCAGACTTGTGCTCCTATTTGTCAAGTCATTATAAGCATATTCTGCTTGTGGGAGTATCACATCCCAACTGCTACCATGTTCTTTTGTTAAGCATCTAAGGAGATTGCCCAAAGATCTATTGACCACCTTGGTTAGCCCATCAGTCTGAGGATGATAGGCTGAACTGAAAGACAAATTTGTTCCCAATCTTTTCCACAAAGTCCTCCAAAAATGTCCTACAAATTTGCTATCCCTATCAGACACAATGCTCAAGGGTAGCCCATGAATCTTGACAATTTCTTTAAAGAACAAACCTGCAATGTAGCTAGCATCATTAGTGGTCCTGCAAGGAATGAAATGAGCCATCTTGCTGAATCGGTCTACCACTACAAACACACTATCACAACCTGCTCTTGTTTTGGGTAACCCCATCACAAAATCCATACTCAAACATTCCCAAGGCCTGTTGGCTATTGGCAAAGGTTGATACAATCCTGCATTGGTTGAGACTCCCTTTTCTCTTTGGCATACTATCCAACTTTCAACAAATTTTTTGATGTCAGACTACATTCTTGGCCAGAAATAAAATCTCCTTACCAGATCTAAAGTCTTATTCAACCCAAAATGTCCACCCAAACCACCATTATGTTTTTCCTTCACAATATTACCCTTCATGGAGCATTTAGGGATACACAACTGACATCCTTTGAACAATAGACCATTCTGCAATGTAAAATCTAAAAACTCACTATGAAAAGTATTAGCAAATTTATTGCATACCTTGTAGATTTCTCTAAAATCTTAATCTTCTTCATACAATTCTTTGAGTGACTCAACACCCATGCTTTGCAACTACACTTCTTAGATAGTCAACACCCTCTTGCTGAGAGCATCTGCGACCTTGTTTGTGACTCCTTTTTTATGCTTAATGGTGAAAGTGTATGCTTGTAGACTTTCCACCCATTTCATATGTCTGTGGCTGAGTTTGTCTTGCCCATTCAAAAAACTGAGAGCATGGTTATCTGTATACACAATAAATTCCTTGGGAAGCAGGTAATGTCTCCACTTTTTCAGCGCTTGTACCATAGCATACAACTCTAAGTCATAAGAGTAGTATTTCCTCTTGGCTTCATTCAATTTCTCACTAAAAAAGGCTACTGGTCTGCCTTCTTGGCTCAACACTGCTCCAATGGCCAGCCCACTTGCATCACATTCAATGGTAAAAACCTTATTGAAATCAAGAAGTACTAAGACAGGAAATTTAGTAACTTTCTATTTCAAACTATCAAAACCCTAGTCTACCTCTTTGGTCCACATAAACTTCACCTTACCTCCACACTTGATGGTCTCCAACATAGGTACACAAATATCACTGTAATTCTTAATGAATTTCCTATAGAATGTGTCCAAACCATGGAAACTCCTTACCTCCCTATTGTCTTAGGTGTGGGCCAATTCAGAATAGCCTCCACCTTTGAAGGATCCATCTTCATATCACCTTTGGAAATGACAAAACCTAAGTAGATCAACTCTTGTTTCATGAAATCACATTTGTCCAAGTTTATCAATAGCTTCTGGTCTTTTAGCCTCTTCAAGACTATCTCTATATGTTTTAAATGCTCTTCTTTACTTTTACTGAATATCAAAATGTCATCTAGGTATACTACAACAAACTTACCTATGAAATCCTACAATACTTCATTCATTAGCCTCATGAAAGTGCTAGGAGCATTAGACAGACCAAAAGGCAATACAAGCCATTCATATAATCCTTCATTGGTTTTGAATGTTGTTTTCCATTCATCACCTTCTCTTATCCTTATCTGATGGTACCCACTCTTCAAGTCTATCTTAGAGAAATAGGCAGCAACCCCCAAATAGTCCATTAGGTTTTCAATTCTAGGAATAGGAAATCTATATTTGATGGTTATCCTATTTATTGCCCTAGAATCAGTACACAGTCTCCATTTCCCATCTTTCTTTGGTGCTAAAATAGTGGGGACTGCACATGGACTCAAAATCTTTCTTATTAACCCCTTGTCTAAAAGTTCTTGAACCTCCCTGGCTATCTTTTCATTCTACTGAGGGGTCATCTTATAGGCTACCTTATTGGGAAGTACAGCTCCCGGTATGAGATCAATCTGATGGCTGATATCTCTAATAGGTGGTAGTGAGTCTGGTATATCTGCTACAATTACTTCTTTATAACTCTCAAGTAGTTCTCTGACCTCCCTAGGTCCTATCTCTCTCATATTTTCTCTTTTCTTCTCCTTAGGTTTCACAACTAGAGCAAAACCTACTCCACCTGATTCTTCTAAGGTTTCAAGGAATTCCTTTTTGTTAGATTTAGGGCACACAACTGAGAGGGGGGGTGAATCAGTTGTGCGAAACTTTCACAAATTAAACACTTGAATCTTCTTTAGTGATTAGCAGAATATTAATCATAAACCATAATGCATTCAAATCAAAAGCAGAAACATATTAACACATAAGACACCAATATTTTGATGTGGAAAACCTGGTTAAGGGAAAAACCACGGGGTGATTAACCCAAGAATGTATTCTCTATTAGAAGAATAGAAAGAACAAATGGCACATGCCAATTAGGGCTCACTGCCTGAGCACACTGCTCACAAGAGGCTCACTGCCTACAAGAGACACACTGTCTACAAAGAAATAAGTATCACCTTCATGAACTGGAGAATAGCATCTTCATCATGCTTGAGTCAGTTCCATTTAAGCCCAATACTTCTGCTCTGCCTTTTGCACTTCTCCTTGCTATCACATACTCATCACCACAAGACCCACTTCAAAATAACTTCACAATCCCTTATTTATACAAGGCATCGACTTAGGAACAATCATCTAAGTTGGCAAACACCTACAAGATCATTCACAAGACGTGTAAAACATCCAGTTGGCCACTCTCAAGAAGAACACCATCATCCAGTGGTTATTCTTCAAATGCGCACTCTAACTTCAATGCGGATCACCAACATGAATTGGACACAATCCAAGGATCACAACAACCTTTCCCGAATCATCAAGAACATCCGCACTTCATCTGTTTGCTAGAATTCTTCTCCCTTTCATCTGGAACCTCAAGAACACAGTCTGTCATCACTATTACAAAGGAGTAGGTTCTTTCGGACCTTCAAACCATGAACCAATCTACTTGACACATCACAAGGATGTCCTCAACACTTTCTCAAATCCGCAGAATGGGATAATGCATTACCAGACCTCACCGGACCTATCTGTGTCACTCAGTCACCTCTGGACACCTGCTAGAGCTGGTTCTACTTGAACAACCATAACTTCTTCAGATCTTCATGCAGACCTCTGAAAACTTGATTGGAGAATCTCAAGACTTATATCTACAAACCCTTTAAACCGCATCCTCTGATCCTCAACATATCTTGAATTTTTACCTTGTTGTCATCACTGTTCTTCACTATTCCTGATTGAGACTAATTTTTTCAATATCCTCAGCACATAGTTCATCCAATCCTTCTCATTAATGCAACATGAGTATGTTGACATCAATGACAACACCGGTTAGGCCCCTACTTGCAACAATCTCCCCCTTTGCCATTGATGGCAACATATGATGTGAAAAACCATCAAGACAAGAATTTCTCCTTGTTGTCACAATTCCCCCTAATAGTAACAACTTATTCACATGTCTTCTCTTCCTTTATTGCTCCCCCTTTGATCAGCAACCACTTGTTTTTCACATGTCTTCTCTCCCCCTTTGACATCAATGGCAAAGGGCTCATACTTGCAACTCCATTACTTCATAACATACCAGCTGCTCCCCCTGAGTAGCGGCTCCCTTATCATCAATCTAGATCACAAGATATGACTGTGATATCCACCGGATTGATGCACATTAGTGCATCCTAGTTCATCACCAGAGGGGCAATAACCCCTAACTTCTCCCTAAGATACTCAAAAGAGTCCTTGGGAAGAGGTTTAGTAGATATACTCCAATCTGACTTCATCCTTGTTCACTTGCTCTCTCAGAAAGTGAAACTTGATAGATATATGCTTAGTCTTAGAATGCAACACCAGATTCTTAGAAATATTTATTGCACTTGAATTATCACAGAAAATTGTGATAGGCTCCTAATATTCTACTTTAATATCTCTTAGCATCTGCTTCATCCACAAAACTTGAGTGCAACTACCTACTACTGTAATGTATTCTGTTTCAATTGTAGATAGGGATATTGCCTCTTGTTTCTTGCTTAGCCAAGAAACCAATCTTTTCCCCAAAAAGAATGCTCCTCCACTGGTACTCTTCCTGTCATCCACATCTCCTGCCCAATCTGCATCTGTATATGCATGAAGAGAAAAATTTTGATTTCTAGGATACCATAGACCATACTCAACTGTTCCTTTTAGATACCTAAAAATCCTTTTGATTGCCATGACATGAGATTCTCTGGGATCAGCCTGGAATCTTGCCACAAGACCAACACCTACATTATGTCTGGTCTAGTTTGAGTGAGATACAATAATCCTCCAATCATTGATGTGTACTTTGTCTGATCTGTCTTAGGGGAGTCATCATCTTTGCTCAACTTACATCTGGTTGCCATGGAAGTGTTCATTGGCTTTGAATCTTCCATTCCAAATTTTCTCAACAATTCTTTCACATATTTGGTCTGAGAAATAAGGATTCCTTTCTTTGTCTGAGTAATTTGCAGACCTAAGAAGAAATTCATTTCACCGAGCATTGACATCTCAAACTCACTTTTTATTTGATTTGCAAAGGTTTTACACATACTGTCTCTTCCTCCAAAGATGATATCATCAACAAATACTTCAACAATCAAGATGTTTTCATGATCAATTTTGAAATATAGGTTACTATCAGCAGTACTTTTGTTGAAACCAATCTTCAAAAGATGTTTGTCCAGTCTTTCATACCATGCTCTTGGGGCTTGCTTTAGTCCATACAGTGCCTTCTTTAATTTGTAGACCATATCACCATGCTCAGATAATTGAAATCCATCCGGTGGTTCAATGTACACTTCTTCTTCTAAGTCACCATTCAGGAAAGCAGATTTGACATCCATCTGATACACCTTGAAATCCTTGAAGGCAGCAAATGCAAGAAATAATCTGACTACTTCAATTCTTGCCACCAGAGCAAAGGTTTCTTCAAAATCAATTCCTTCTATTTGAGAGTAGCCTTTGCAGACCAATCTGGCTTTATTTCTAATTACTTCACAACTTCATTTAGTTTGTTCCAGAAGATCCATTTGGTTCCAATCACATTCTTGTTTCTAGGTCTGGGAACAAGATCCCAAGTGTGATTTTTCTCAATTTGCATCAATTCTTCCTCCATTGCTTTGGTCTAGTTTTCATCATTGCAGGCTTCATTTATTGTCTTAGGTTCAATCTTTGAAATCAGACAATATTCATCTAAATTTTGAGCAATTTTCCTTCTAGTTTGCACACCTTTGCTTTTGTCACCTATGATCTGATCTTCAGAGTGGTTCAGTCTTACATACCTTGGAACTTTGGGAGTTTCTTGCACTTCTGCTTCTTGATCAGGCTCATTCAGACCTATCTCTTCTTCCTGATTTACCAGATCAGTCTGAATCTGATTTTTAGAAGAGGATTGAGCTCCTTGAACTAGAACACCATTTTGATCATCTTCATCATATTCATAAAACCTTGAGGGTTTCTCTATTCCCTCATCAACCTTCACATTTGTACTTTCTATCATCTTTCTTAGTCTCTTGTTATAACACCGGTATGCTTTGCTTTGAGTAGAGTAACCCAAGAATATTCTTTCATCACTTCTAGCATCAAACTTGCCTAAATCTTCATCTCTTTTGATGTAACATTTTCTACCAAAGACTCTGAAATATCTTACAGTAGGAGTAATGCCAAACCAGAGTTCATAAGGGGTTTTACTGGTATTTCTTTTGATTTGAACTCGATTAAGAGTATAGAATGTAGTGCTGACAACTTCTCTCCAATAGATCTGAGGAACATTTGCTTCCATCATCATGGTCCTAGATGCTTCCTGGATGGTCCGGTTCTTTCTCTCCACTACTCCATTCTGCTGTGGAGTCATAGGAGCAGACAACTGTCTCTTGATTCCATGTTTCTCATAGAACTCTATGAACTCACCGGATGTGAATTCTCCACCTCTATCAGACCTCAAACACTTCAACTTTAATCTTGTTTCATTCTCTACCATAGCCTTGAATATTTTGAATTTCTCAAGAGCTTCTAATTTCTCCTTTAGAAAGGTTACCCACATCATTTGGGAATAGTCATCAATTAACAGCATGAAGTATCTATCACCTTGAATACTCCTGGTTCTTGCCGGACCACAAAGATTAGTGTGAACTAAGTCCAATAATCTGGTAGAAGACAGTTCCTTACTTTTGAATGCGACTCTACTTAGCTTACCCAACTGACATTCCTTGCATAAGCTGTTAGTAGGTTTCACCAATTTTGGAAGATCTCTTACAGCCTGAGTATTGCTTATTTTAATGATATTATCAAAATTCACATGACACATTCTCCTATGCCATAACCAACTTTGATCAACTTGAACAAATAAATAGCTTTTACCAGTACCAACCAAGTGGAAGATATTACCTTTAATTTGAGCACCGGATGCAATCTCTATTCCAGATCTTTCAAATATTTTGCATTTTCCATCCTTGAATCGGAGATCATAACCTTTGTCCACCAACTGTCCAACACTGAGAAGATTGTGCTTCAAACCTTCAACATAGAGTACATTACTAGTTTTGTTTCTTCCATCAAAGGAAATAGTTCCTCTTCCTCTGATTCTACTAGCAGAATTATCACCAAACTTCACCACTCCTCCTTCATACCTTTCCAAGTCTATGAACTTATTTTTGTCACCTGTCATGTGGTGGGAGCAACCACTATCAATGACCCAATCATTCTTTTCTTCAACTTGGGCAGCCAGAGCTCTTTCTACAACTTTATGATTGATAGATACAGAGGATATTGGTTCTTCTTCCTTGATCGCAATAAACACCCATTCACTTCTGGATTTGTTTCCTGTCTCTGATTCATCATCTGTTACTCCATTATCATCTTCTTCATGAACATAGTAACAATTCTTTTAGAACCTTGATCTGTTAGGATTTGGCTTTAAAAATCTTTCTAAACATCTTGAGGCAAAATGACCAATCTTACTGCAATTAAAACACTTAAAAGGCAATTTTCCTTCATACTTACTGGATCCTCTTGGTAGTCTCTTTGCAATGAGGGCTTCAAGTTGAGTAGTTTCTACTTCTTCTTCTTCCAGGTCTTTTCTTGCTTTTTCATACCATGATAGTTTCCTTGATGAGTTCTCTCCCGGATCAAATCCTTGTTTACCTTTCACAGAGGCATTGGCTTTGAATGCAGATTCAGTCTTGGGGGGATCATCTCCAAACTCGGTCATTTCAAAAGCAGCTAGTTTGCCAGCCAATTGGTCTCTTGTGATAGTTGTATGGGCTCTGAATTCATCAATGGCAGCAACTTTGATTTTGTAAGAGGCAGGAAGGGATCTGAGAATTTTACCAACAATCTCATTTTCATCCAAGACTCCACCAGAATTTCTAATTCCACAAACCAGCTCATTCACTCTTGGCATAAAAGTTGTAATATTTTCATCATCTCTCATCTTCAGTTTTTCAAATTTCCCTTTTAGAATCTATAACCTTGCACATTTAACATACTGGTCTCCTTCATGCAAAAGTTCCAGTTTAATCCAGATCTCATAGGAAGTTGGCAGGTCAATCACATTTGAGAGATCTGAGTCAGTTAATGCGCTTAGAAGAGCCTCTTTGGTCTGCAGATTGTTTTCAGCATCTGTGATTTCATTTAGGGTTGTTGGACCACCCTGTGGAGGTACATATGCTTTTGTGACCATGGACTAGTACGCCATTCCCATACACTGCAAGTGACATTTCATGTGACCTTTCTAAAGAGCAAAGTTGGTTCCATCAAACTTTGGACTATCCTTCTTATATGACGACATCCTGGATCTCCTCAAGCAGTTAAGCTCTTTTTAGAGGAACTTAGCTCTGATACCAATTGTTAGATTTAAGGCACACAACTGAGAGGGGAGGGGTGAATCAGTTATGCAAAACTTTCACAAATTAAACACTTGAATCTTCTTTAGTGATTAGCAGAATATTAATCATGAACCATAATGCATTCAAATCAAAAGCAGAAACATATTAACACATAAGACACCAAGATTTTGACGTGGAAAACCTAGTTAAGGGAAAAACCACGGGGTGATTAACCCAAGAATGTATTCTCTGTTAGAATAATAGAAAGAACAAATGGCACATGTTGATTAGGGCTCACTGCCCGAGCACACTACTCACATCACTACATACAAGAGACACACTGTCTACAAAGAAATAAGTATCACCTTCATGAACTGGAGAATAGCATCTTCATCATGCTTGAGTCAGTTCCATTTAAGCCCAATACTTCTGCTTAGCCTTTCGCACTTCTCCTTGCTATCACATACTCATCACCACAAGACCCACTTCAAAATGACTTCACAATCCCTTATTTATACAAGGCATCGACTTAGGAACAATCATCTAAGTCGGCAAACACCTACAAGATCATTCGCAAGATGTGTAAAACATCTGGTCGGCCACTCTCAAGAAGAACACCATCATCCAGTGGTTATTCTTCAAATGCGCACTCTAACTTCAATGCAGATCACCAACATGAACTAAACACGATCCAAGGATCACAACAACCTTTCCTGAATCATCAAGAACATCCGTACTTCATCTATTTGCTAGAATTCTTCTCCCCTTCATCTGGAACCTCAAGAACACAGTCTGTCATCACTATTACAAAGGAATAGGTTCTTCCGAACCTTCAAACCATGAACCAATCTACTTGACACATCATAAGGACGTCCTCAACACTTTCTCAAATCCACAGAATGGGATAATGCATTACCGGACCTCACCGGACCTATCTGTGTCACTCTGTCACCTCTGGATACCTGTCAGAGCTGGTTCTACTTGAACAACCATAACTTCTTCAAATCTTCATGTGAACCTCTGAAAACCTGACTGGAGAATCTCAAGACTTATATCTACAAACCCTTTAAACTGCATCCTCTGATCCTCAACCTATCTTGGACTTTTACCTTGCTGTCATCACTGTTCTTCACTATTCCTGATTGAGACTAATTTTCTCAATATCCTCAGCACACAGTTCATCCAATCCTTCTCATTAATGCAACATGAGTATGTTGACATCAATGACAACACTGGTTAGGCCCATACTTGGAACACTTTTCTCCTATCAGCATTACACTAGATCCTATAGACTGTGGATCCCCTTTTACTAATGACTGTATCCTATAAGTTACACCATCCTTTTGGAATAAGTATGCATTCTTTTCCCCATCATGATGAGGCTTTCTGTCAAACTGCCATGGTCTACCCAGCAGAAGATGGCAAGCATCCATTGGAAGGATATCACACAATATCTTGTCTCTATACCCCCCAACACTAAATTCTACCCATGCTTGTTCATTGATGACTATATGTTGTCCCTTGTTTAACCAACTGACCCTATATGGACAGCTATAGGGTATCTTTTCTAATTTCAATTAATCTACTGCTTCCAAAGATATAATATTGTCAGTAGAACCAGAGTCAATAATAAATTTACAAACCTTACCTTGGATCTTGCAGTTGACTCTAAACAAAGCTCTTCTTTGTGATGGTTGAGTCTGCACTGGTTCTTTGAGCAGTGTCCTCTTGATCATCAGATTTTCTCCCATCTCTGATGTCAAATTCACTTCAGGAGATGTCACACTCCATGCATCCTCTTGAGTCAATGTGGTTCTTCTCTCATTACCATGAGAAGTTGAGCCCTTCTCTGGACAATTATAAGTCAGGTACCCTATCTTATTACAGTTATAACATCTCATGTTGGAGAACTTGGATCCTCTACCTGATCCATTTGTCCCACCTCTTCCATTAGGCCTTCTTCCTTGGTAGCCTCCTCTATTACTTGAGTCCCCAACTTGCTCTCCTTGGCTAGACTCACCATTAGGCCTCTGGTTAGGACTTCTTCTTCCAAAACTGTCTCTGCTTCTAAAATTTATGCCACCTCTTCCTCTACCTTGTTGCTCACCTTTCCTCTGCAGCTTCTCTTCAGCTCTTAATGCTATTTGAAAACATTTTTCCATGGTTTCAGGGGTCAATAAACTTATCTCATCTTGAATATTGAACCTGAGACCATTTAGATACCTTGCTATCTTGGCTTTTTCATCCTCCATGTACCCACAATGAAGAGTGTATTTGTGAAACTCCTCGGTGTAAGTAGCCACATCCATCTCTTTTTGCTTAAGGTTCTGCATTTTCCTGTAAATCTGCACCTCGTAGTCAAATGGAAGAAACTGGGACTTGATCTTCTCTAGCATTCTGCTCCACGAAGAGATCATACTCTTCCCATTCTTTACCCTCTCTCCTTGGGTGTAATTCCACCATGTAAGGGCAGCACCTTTGAGTTTAGTTTTTGTAAACTTAACTTTCTTACTTTCAGGAACTTCTTTGTACTCAAAGTAGTTGTTCAGAGCCTCAATCCATTCCATGAATTCATCAGCATTCATCTTTCCACTAAACATGGGAATATCTATCCAAGCCTCTGAAAGAGTCCTTGCCAATAGCCTTAATGGCTTCCAGGAAATGCTTTTAATTAGCTGGTATCTCTGCCTCTTCGTGTTCCTCTTCTTCTTCCTCTTTCTCTTCTTCTTCATCTGAACCTTCCTCTATCCTTTTTCCTATCTTTAGTGCCTTCAATTCTACTTGGAGTGCTTCCTTGACTCCAATCTTGATCATCTCTTCCATCTCCTTAAATTTCTTGACCACTTCGGTGGTCATCCCCTTTGGAGGCATATTGCTAGCCTCTCCTTCACTTTCTTTGTCTGACATACACTATTCACAGATAAAACCCAACACTCCTACAAATCCTCAATTTGACTTACCGCCCGAATCTTTTCAAGCTTTGATACCAATATGATGAGGAGTGGGCAATGGAAGATTCAAAAGTCTTTGCCTATCAGCAAGAAAAGTGCTATCAGCAACTTTTGGAAATGTTTTACTGAACACCCAGTATGTCCGATACCTCCTATTGGCGAGACTTCTTCTTTGTTTGGCCGACAATTAGTTCCACAATAACAAATCTCTCATCACTATGACCCTTGTCATCGGCAAACACTTATCAACTTAAGCCGATGTATCGATGGACCAACCCCCTCTTCGATGTGACTTGACCTGTCGGTGGGACTTACTCCAGAGTCACCGATACGTCGATTCCTTCCGATGGATCTCCTTTGGTGTAAGTTATCCCTTATCACTTCGATATCCTCGATCGGTAAGACCAACACTATCAGTCTAATGCCAATTTATCTACCCGACGTGCCGATACTCTTGACTTCGGTGGAAACTCAGTTCTGAGTCCCAATGACACATCGATAGGGTTGTCACTCTCACATAGTCTGATCTACACTCTACGCCTAGCACATAGAGATGGTAGGGCATGCTACTGTGCACACTCCTTAGTCTGGAACATCTGCCCCTCCAAACAAGTAAATGAAAAGAAAAACAAACAAAAATATGTATAGACCGATGCCATTCCACTGCTTTCTTTGGAAATCCACCAGTGGAATGGTTATCTATTCATCTTCGACCATTTAGAGTAACTATTTCAATTTAGAGAATAGAAAGCTATTATGAACAGTTAGGAAATATTTACGACACAGATCAAACATAGAAAATGATGGACAAAAGTTATTATTTCTCAGATGATTTCCAAATCACAATCCTCAAATCTACTGAACTCCTTCTTGGTTGCCCCTCTGTGCTTTTATTAAGCCAGAGTTAGAAGATCAACGGTTGCTCAATGGTTAGGGAAGGCCAACTGCCCTAAATCCCAACCAACTCCTGTTGATCTTTTCAGATTCTATAAAATGTGTCCATTATTTGCCAAATGGAATACAAAGACTTCTAGGTTTTTAGAAAACAAAACATGATCAAAATGACATGGCCAAATAGGCCTTATTTCAACATAGTAGATTTTACTATGGTGTTTTACTATGGTGCCCCTACACCAACGTAGGACCAAGCAAAGTTTATCTGCTTTCTTTTAAAGAATTCAACGAATTCTATTCTCTCTTGTTCAAATAATGACACAAGTAGGTGTATGATCCTTGGGTTCTCTTCTGTGCTGATGTTTACTAGTTGAGCTAGTTCAATCAATACCAAAGATCTCTTCTAATGTGCATGGTAGGGGAGAGTGTCAATTCCTTCATTTGTTGGCACCTTAGAGACGTTTTCACCATTAGATATGTCTTTTCTTTTTACTTTTCTATGATCTAACACTGCCGCAAAGCAGTTTTGACCATTAGATCTATTTTTTATTTTGATATTTTTGTGACTAAAGAGATTGGCACTCTCTCCAAAGTATACCACATCATTAAGTTCAATGGTGAAGCCAACCTTGTGGTCCCCTATGGGTAAATGGTCCCTAAGCTCTAGATAATCAATGATAGCATCATCATTTTGGAATGTATCTAGGTCCAAGGTGTTTGGTAGATTCCAGTCTATCAATTTAGGATGTACTAGGGGTAATGGATCATCTGGTTGATCTGATTCAAGGGTGGTGACAGTTAGAATGGAGGAGTTGTTTGAATAGGTAGAGATATTGACAAGGTCTATTATGGTACTCTCCTCAAGTTGGTTCATCAAGTGTGACATCATACTCTCCTCATGAAATTCACTTTCATCATATTGTGGATCGAACTCTAGTGATCTAGCCCTAGAGCTTTGTCCCTCATGTGTCATGTGAGTAGAGATATACTATTGAACCATGTCAACCCCTTTATCTTCACAAGACATTTTTGAGAGCCTGTCCCATTCATACTCATTGAAATTTGTTTCACTAGCTTCTTGTAAGCGGTGAATTTGGTCCACTAGGTTAGTGGTAGTTGTTTCTCTGTCTTTTTCTTGGAGTTTCTCTTTACCTTTTATCTTCTCTTTACCCTTGTATCCCAACCCATTAGTGTCTCAGGCTGTGGAGGTAGAGGGTTGAATTGGTTCTATGAGACCATCTTTCCTTAATCCTATGGGACCATGTCCTTCATATCCCATCCTTTGTAAAATAGAAAACCCTTGACCATATTGTGCAGTGGGTAGCTTAGGTTGATGGTCATTTGGTGTGGTTTCACTATCTTCATCTTTGTGAAGCCACTGTAAGACATCTTTTTCATCACTCTCATCTGATAGGTTTCCCCATCTAATGAAATGGCCCTTAGAAATCTCCAATGACTTGGCCTTGTTCATGTACGGCATTCCATAAGATTTTAGTGATATAGGCAATTGTGCTAAACAAAAAGAATGATCAATGACATATTCTCCAACACCCTTGTCTTTGACTTTAACTTTAAGCTCTGATGTTTTAGAGGTAGAATCTAGAGAACTTGGATCCACATGGTTTGAAGAAGAGGAAGTTGCTCGATTGGTGAGGATTACAACTTCTAGTTTTGACTGGATGGTGTTGCAATACTCTAATGGATCAGGGTCACCTTGTATGGTAATTTCTTGGCCTTTGTGTGGGAACTTGATCGTATGTTGATGGAACAGCCTTCATCGCATGGATCCAAGGTCTAACTAGAAGAATGTTATATGCTAGCTCCATGTCTAGAACTTGGCACACAACATCTCTCTCTACTGGTCCAACTCGTATTGGCAAGACCACAGTTCCTTTGGAAGTTCTCTCTTCTTCATCATATGCCTTGATAGTTATTTTATTTTTAGGATCAATGGCATTTTCTAAAAACCCCAATGCAAGGATTAGCTTTAACGTGCATATGTTTAAACTAGCACCTCCATCTATTAGGACCCGTTTTATTCAATTTTTGTGGATTTGGGCCTCAATGTCGAGGGATGCATTATGTGGTTGGTTGATGGACATATCATCTTTCTCTATGAAAGATAAAAAATGTGGTGTGGTTAGATGACCCACCATAGCTTGGAATTGCTCTTGGGCAAGGTTGGTAGGAATGGTTGTTTCCAAGAGTGCTTTCTCTAGGATGGCTTTGTGAGATGGGGATAGACACAATAACTCCAAAATGGATATGTGGGCAGGAGTTTTATGGAGTTGGTCAAGGATGTTGTATTGGTTCGATGTGGAGGATGACTTGGATGGAGCCCCTTGGAGAGTAATGTTTCCATGATGAGTGGTCACATTATAATTAGGCTTATTATTAATAGTGATTACATTGATGTGTGAATCACTTTGTGAGATATGATTCACGGTGTATTCGTAAGAAACATTATTATAGTTTGCTTTATTTGCATCGTTGTTGTTTTGGTTGGATGATCCTCCTTTCTCATAGTGAGGAAGAGGATTTTTGAATGCTATATGCTTGTCATTAGATGTATGCCCTTCAATTGATATTTGTTTTTGATCAAGTAGGTATTGAACGACATGTTTTAGTCTTTGATAATCATTAGTTGTATGCCCTTTGTTTCTGTGATATTTGCAAAAGTTAAAATCACTCCACCAAGGTGGTTTAAATTTTGGTCCGTAATCTCGCACCAGTGGAAGTGTTATGAGGTTGCCCACTATTAAATTCTAAAGGGTGGATTCGAGTGACTCGCCAAGGGGTGTGAACTTTCTTCTAGGAGGAAAGTTGGTTGGTCTTTGCTCATTGCCTTGAGGCTTGGTGGATGGTGTGTTGTTTTGTGGGTTTGATAGATTGAAGATCAGTTGTTTTTGTACTGCACGTTTAGCATCCACAACACCATCGTTCATAATGGGTTTGTTCTTAGTCTAGAATCATGACTTGTCCGCATTGTTGCTTGAACTAGGGGTGTCTTTGTATAGCTTAATTTGCCCCTTTGCTATCAAGTCTTTCTCGATGAGTAGCCCCATTTCAATGACCTTACTAAAATTAGTTGGGCATTATATTGGGATTTGATAGCTTAGTTCCATGGATAGATTGTGAACAAACATTTCTATCATTTGCTTCTCTGGTATGTGGTAGGGATACTTTCTTGCAATTTGTCTCCATCTTTGTAGGAACGAGGCGAAGGATTCTCCCCCTTTTTTTTGTTATTAAAAAGATCCAACATAGAGATTTCATGTTCGATATTGTATGAGAAATGTGTGACAAATTTATCTACTAGTTCATCAAAAGTGCGGATGTTGGGAGGTAGGCATGAGAGCCACTTGATGAAGGGGGTAAGTCATAAAACACACAACAACAAAAATTGTACATAGGAAATATAACTTTCTTTATTTATTTGGACAACTTATTACATTACAGAAGCTCAAATACAATCAGAGGAATCAACCCTCCATAGGTTGCAACACATTACAGCTTCCTATCACAAGACTCTGGAATCATCTGCCTTCTATAACCCAGAATCAGCTAGGGTTTATGTTTTCCTTCCTATTCTTGACTCTATACTTTCCCCCTTAACTCTACTATTGCCTAAGGTTCCCAAAAATGGTTATTAATAGCTTTTTTGGCTACCAACAACCTAATTTCAAAATTTACATCTCCCTCCAAAAATAGGTCAACTTCCGAGAGACATAACTTTTGATCCAGGTGTTCGATTGACGAACCGTTTTATACATCAAAAATATCGCAGAGTGCTCTATGTGCTAAGAACCTACTCTTCCAATTACAACCATTTTTGGTCTCGTACAGGGCCATTTACTGCCTCAAACCTGAGTTTGAATAATTTTTAGGCATTTTTCAGGAAACAGAAACTTTAATATCTTTCAGCTCGCAAATGATCTTTGCATGATTCCTTCGCCAAAGGTCTTATTTTTTAGTTATGAAGCTTCTTGTAAATTTTCACTTTAATCCATGCCCAAATGCAAACTTTCCTAAAATAGTAGGTTGCTATTTTTAGCAGTTTGGAAAAACTAAAAGTTCTACATCATTATTCAAGCGATTATGGAACCAGAACCACAAATTTTGAAAAGAACATCAACAATTTTGAAACACATCTTTTTTTGGGTGATGCAAGATTGCCCTTACGCCACTAGATGCTCCTGCATCAGACACCCAGGGTAGTTTGAGAAGTGACCCTATTACGTCTCAGGTGTTTGTGTGAGGAAAACCCAAACAGTCAACCTCTACCTTAAACAACCAAGAAGAATCTTCAACAGGCCTTCCTTTCCATTTCACTAGATATTCTTCATATTGCATGTTTTGAGTACTTCTTCCCACACGACTATCCAAGATCTCTTCTATCTCCTCTGTTGAAGTAGATGCTGGAATACTCCACTGTTCTTCTATTGGTCCATCCTCTGTTCCACCTTCATGATATTCTGATAAATCAGCAATGTTGAAAATAGGGAAAATGTTGATCCCACTTGGCAGCTCCACCTCATATGCATTTCCTGAATCATGTTTCTTCAAAATTCTACATGGTACAAATTTCTTCATTTTTAGCTTATTGTATGTTCCAATTGGGAACCTTTCTTTTCTCAAGTGAACCATGACTTCATCTCCTGCCTGGAATTCCTTATATCTCCTCTTCTGATCTGCCTTAGCCTTGTACTAAATATTCATCTTATTAATGTGCTTTTTCACCTCTTCATGCAAATTCTTCATGTGTTCTACAAAGTCTTCAGCCTTGACACTTGTCTTTTCTCTTTTGTCCAGATTCCTTAACTATGAAGCATTTCTTGGACTATTCCCATATACAATCTAAAATGGTGATTTACCAATACTCATATTGACAGAATTGTTGTAAGTATATTCTACTTGTGGTAAAATCAAATCCCATCCCTTGGGCTTATCTCCTACTAAGCATCATAGCAGGGTACCCAAACTCCTATTCACCACTTCCGTCTGCCCATCAGTTTGTGGATGGTGTGCAGAACTAAACTTCAAATCTGTCTTCAACTTCTTCCACAATATGCTCCAGAAATAACCAACAAACTTGGTATCTCGATCTGAAACTATGCTCTTTGGTAGATCGTGTAATCTCACCACCTCCCTAAAAAATAACTCTGTAATATGAACCGCATCATTAGTCTTCTTGAAAGGAATAAAATGTGCCATCTTTGAGAATCTATCCACCACCACAAAAAATGGAATCATGTCCTCTCTGTGTCCTTGGTAAGCCAAGAACAAAATCCATACTGATATCATCCCATGGCTTCTCTGGTATAGGTAATGGCTGATATAGACCTATATTCTGACTTGCTCCTTTTGCCATTTGACATACTCTACAACTCTGCACAAATTTCCTCACATACTGCTGCAACTATGGCAAATAATAATGTTCACCAACAATAGCAATGGTCTTATCTTGACCAAAGTGTCCAGCCAATCCTTGACTATGATTCTCCTTAATCAGGTTCTCTTTCATGGAACTCCTTGGAATGCACAATTGGCTTCCTCTAAACAACATGCCATCTTGGATTATGAAATCCAACCATTTTGTCCTGTCCAAAGTAATAGGTTCCAAACAAGCTTTCCAAGCCTCTACAAAATCTGGATCTTCAGGATACAAACTTTTGAGCTCATCGAACCCAACAACCTCTATCTTCATTTATGTCAACAAATTTTGCCTTCTGCTCAAGGCATCTGCAACTCTGTTGGACTTCCCACTCTTGTGTTTTAAAACAAAAATATATCTATGCAAAAACTCAACCCATTTTAAGTGCCTCTACTTCAACTTTCCTTGACTATTAAGATACTGCAAAGCCTGATGATTAGTATATAAAGCAAACTCCTTTGGCAACAAATAATGTCTCCATTTCTTCAAAGCCTAAACTATTGCATAAAACTCCTGATCATAAACAAAATACTTTTTCTTGGCATCATTAAGCTTCTCACTAAAATAGGTAATGGTCTTACCTTCTTGGCTCAAAATAGCTCCTATAGCACTGCCACTAGCATCACAATCTACCTGAAATACCTTATTGAAATCTGAAAGTGCCAAAATAGGTTGCTCTGTGACTTTTTGCTTCAATGTATCAAAGCTTTTATCTACTCATTTAGTTCATCTAAACTCTTTTCTATCCCCTCTCATCGTCTCAGTTAGGGGTGCACAAATGCCACTAAAATTCTTGATAAACTTTCTATAAAAACTTGGAAAACCATGAAAAGATCTTACCTCGGAAGCACTCCCTGGCATAGGCCATTCAATGATAGCCCTCACCTTCTCTAGGTCCATCTTAAGACCTTCCTCTGAGACAACAAATCCTAGGTATACCAACTCCTTTGTAAAACTACATTTCTTCAAATTGATCAACAACTTCTCCTCCCTCAGCTTCTTAAAAACTCTTCTAATATGCATCATATGCTCATCCCAAGTCTTACTAAAAATCAAAATATCATCTAAATAAACAATAACAAAACTTCCCAAAAAATTCTTTCAATACCTCATTCATGAGCCGCATGAATGTGCTCGGTGCATTAGTTAGCCCAAATGGCATGACTAACCAATCATGCAAACCCTCCTTTGTCTTGAAGGTTGTCTTCCATTCATCTCCTTCTCTGATTTGGATTTGGTGATACCCACTCTTTAGGTCAACCTTTGTGAAGTACTTGGCTCCACTTAAACGATCCATTATGTCACCCATTCTTGGCAATGGAAACCTGTACTTGAACGTGATCTTATTGATGCCTCAAGAGTTTGTACACATTCTCCACTCTCCATCTTTCTTTGGTGCTAGTACTGTAGGTATTGCACATGGACTTAGGCTCTCTCTTATCAATCCCTTCCTCAATAACTCCTGAACTTATCTGTTCAACTCTTCACTCTCTGTTGGAGTCATTCTATGGGTTGCCTTATTCAGAAAACTAGCTCTTGGTATCAAATCCATTTGATGAGTTATCTTCCTCACTGGTGGTAAACCTTATGGTACATTATCAAAGATAATGTCCTGAAATTTTTCCAAAATATCTGAAACTTCTACTGGTACATCTTCACATTTCTCTTGATTAATCTTAGGAATAAATGCAAAGCAATGACGTTCATGTTTCATACCCTCCAAAAATTTCCTACCATCTACCAAGCAAATTCTGGCAGTATTACATACCTTTTCTTGCACCTCCTTCAAGGGCTTCAACTTATGACAAACTCCATCCTTTGTTAGGGAGTATGTGTTTGCATGGCCATCATGGATAGTGCTCCTATCATACTACCATGACCTCCCCAATAACATATGACATGCATCCATTGGTATGATGTTACACAACACCTCATCATGGTAGTCACCAATCTTGAACTTCACTAAACACTACTCATTGACCAAAGCTCTATGGTCCTTCTGCAACCATGCAATCTGATATGGATGCAGATGCTTTCTTCTTGTCAACTTCAACTTGTCAACCATCTCCTCTGAAACAAGATTGTTAGTGCTTCCACTGTCAATAATAATATCACAACACTTACCTTCACATTTGCACCTTGTGCGGAATAAACTCTTCCTCTGATTGGGTTCTTTCTCCTCATTCAACAAAGTTCTTCTAACAACTAGGCTTTCTCCCCTTTTAGCATCTTTAGAGCACTCAGATTGTGTATCTTCATCAACATGTGCAACTCATGAATTACCTTTAGGTCTTCTATTTGTCCTTCCTTGATGTTGCGGACACTCATATGCGTGATGCCCTTCTTCTCTACATTAGAAATAGGTTCCTCTAAAACCTCCTCTTCTGGGCCCTTGCCCAGGTTGGCCTCTTCCTCTTTGCTCACCATTGTTCTGGTCACGAGGGTTGTAAGCATTATCCCCTCTTTGATTTTGACTGGTGCCAGCTTCTTCACTTTTCTTTTGATCTTCATTACGGCCCCCATAGGGTCTTCCACCAGTCCTTCCACCTTGACCTCTTCCCCTTTTCTTGCTATCAAATCTTTTATTCAGCTTCTCTTCCACCTTTAGGGAAAATTGGTATGCATCTTCTATGGTGGTCATTCTAACCAGGATCAGCTCCTCTTGAATACTTGGCCTCAACCCATTAATGTAACGGGCTACCTTCTCCTTGTTGGGCTCTACATGACCTGTCCTGATAGTAATTTTATAAAACTCTTCTGTATACTCCTTAACAAACCTATTACCTTGCTTTAGTCCTTGCAGCTTCTTCAGTAGCTCCATCCCATAGTCCACATGAATGACCTACTTCTTCAGTTTCTCCACCATCTGATCCCATCTAGTGATCTTTCCTTTTCCTCTTCTATTCCTCTCTAATTGGACCTCCTTCCACCAAATACTAGTGTGGCCCTTCAACTTTGTTTTTGCAAACTTGACCTGATCTGAGTCCTCCACATCTTCATACTCGAAATACTCCTCCATGCCATTGATCCAATCAATAAGTTGTTCTAGATTCAAATCTCCAGAATATGTAGAAACTTCGATCCTGGGCCTCTTTCTGATCTTCGAAATGGCCCTCAACAACCTAACTTCTGCAGGATCTCTTGCAGCTTCTTGTTTTTCCTCATATAGCTCTTCTTTAGCTTCATCCTCGCTTTCTTCTCTTGTTCTCAGCTCAAACCCTCTTCGCAGCTCCTCTTGCAATGTATCAATTTGCATTTGCAAGGATCTAAAACCCTCTTCCATCAAAGCATTCCTCCCATTACAATTTCTTCATGGAGGCATCTTGATCTCCGCAGAAAACCCACAACCTTAGGTCCTGGTGCAAACTGTCTCACGGTCGGTGATCTGTCTACACACTCAGGAACCCTTGCTCTGATACCACTTGATGAAGGGGGTAAATCATAAAACACACAACAACAAAAAATTGCACACAGAAAATAAAAATTTCTTTATTTATTTAGACAACTTATTACATTACAGAAGCTCAAATACATTAGAGGAATCAACCCTCCACAGGCTGCAACACATTTAACTTCCTATCACAAGACTCTAGAATCACTTGCCTTCTGTAACCACGAATCAACTAGGGTTTTTGTTTTCCTACCTATTCTTGACTCTACACTTTCCCCCTTAACTCTACTACTACCCAAGGTTCCCAAAAATGGTTATTAATAGCCATTTTGGTGGCCAACAACCTAATTTCAAAATTTGCATCTCCCTCCAAAAATAGGTCAACTTTCGGGAGCCATAACTTTTGATCCGGGTGTCCGATTGTTGAACCATTTTATGCGTCAGAAAGTTTACAGAGTGCTCTATACACTAAGAACCTGGTATGCTAGTTCTAGCCATTTTTGGGCCCATACGGGGCTGTTTAGTGCCTCAAACCTGAGTTTGAATAATTTTTAGGCATTTTTCAGGAAACAGAAACTTTAATATCTTTTAGCTCGCAAATGATCTTTACGTGATTCCTTCGCCAAAGGTCTTATTTTTTAGTTACAAAGATTCCTATAAATTTTTACTTCAATCCATGCTCAAATGCAAACCTTCCTAAAATAGCAGGTTGCTATTTTTAGCAGTTTGGAAAAACTAAAAGTTCTACATCATTATTCAAGCGATTATGGAACTAGAACCACAAATTTTGAAAAGAAATTGAAAGAACATCAACAATTTTGAAACACATCTTTTTTTGGGTGATGCAAGATTGCCCTTACACCACTAGATGCTCCTGCATCACCACTCCATAGCTTGTCCTCCTAAGTTTCTTGGGAATAGTCGCATAAGATATGTTTTGTTGTGTGCGACTTCTATGCATGTGTCACTAAATTCCCTTATATGATCTCTTGGATCAACTTTTCCTCTATATTTGTCAAATTTTGGAACCTCAAACCTTGAGGGAAAAGGTATCATGAACAAAGATTTATCAAAGGGATAAGGTGAGATATCTTCAAGGGAGTAGTGTTTTGTGGTTGTCCCACTTTGGATGTCCACCAACTGTTGTTGCAAGGCTTGGATTTGTGTTGTTAATGTGTCCACGAGATTGGGTGTATCCTTAGCCTTTTCTGATTTAGAAGCATCTTTGTCTGTTTTGGAGGTATCTTTGTCATTTTTAGAGTCATCTTTGTCATTTTTGGAGCCATCTTTCAAAGACTTAGCTTCATTTGAGGAATTGTTCTCTCTTAGATTTGAGACATCAAAATCTTAGGGCAACTTAGCTCCTTGTTGAGCTAGCATAAGAAAATATTTATGAGGATCCATGGCAACAAACCTATTGATTATCTTTCGAAATTTTGGATCCTGGAGGTGTTTAAGGATTTCCTCTTGGTTAATTTCCTCTTCATTGGAATCGTGCCCACTATTGTGAAGGGAACCCATTTTTTGTTTTTGTTTCACTTGGGACCTAGTTTGAACCATGCAAGTTTGAGATGTGGGTGAAGTTGGATTGTAAGACTTGGTAGATTTGGTTTGATGTTTTGATACAATATGATATAAGGTGAACTTGATTGGATATGTTTAGACTAGATTTGGCTAAGGTATTAAATTGATTCTATGTTGTCCAAACAAGGTGTTCTTGAGCTATAGTAGTAATAGCAATCGAAGTGTCGATACAAAAGGTAGTCAAAATAGGGATAGATGATCTCCTCTATTGATGTAGACTATTCTTTTACCAAGATATACAAGTATAGTTTCAATGTGAAGGATGATTAAAATACTATTATGAAACTAGCTAGATATTATTTGAGTTTAGTAGAGTATCAATTATTCCTTGATTCAAGTTTTGGTTTGGTTTGATATGTTTGGATAATAAGATAATGGTATGCAAAGGTGATGTTGTGAAAATGGTATGAGGATGTGACTACAAGGTTGAAGTTATTTTCCAACTATATACTAGAGCAAAAAGGGTATCCAGAAATGGTTTCACTTTTCTCTCAAATTGTACGGAACAACTCTTTGTTGTGAATGTGCAGTGCCAAATGTGTAGGAAGAAATGGTAAATGTGCACCTCTGCCTGACGGTGCGCAACTTTGTAAGCGCAGCACTATGTTTCAAATGTGTAGTTCTATAGTTCAAATGCATAATTTTATGTTTGCGTGGCAATATGGTGTAAATGTGCAACAATATTGTGCGAATGCGCAACAATATTGTGCAAATGCCCAACAGTAGTAAATGCGCAGCAGGATTTGGTATATGCACAACAAGACTCGGTGTATGCGCAGAACTACATAAATTTTGTTTTTATCTTAGTTTGTCAGTTTGGCTTGTTTTGCACATTTTCCTAAGTTGCTTTAAAGTTTGTGGTATTGTCTTGACTCAAGTTATTGCCAGAAAACATAGTAAACAAGAAGTTTCCATGGTTATTTGATACAATTTTTGATAAATGTAAAACAAACAAGTACAAACCTAAGGATGGCAAGGACAATATTCATCAAACTCCAACTTGGATTTTACTCCAGCCACTTACATAAAGGTGGATAGTTAGCAACTTGGTAACACCGACTCCCCCTTACACTGCACTCACTTCTCACGCATACCAAGTTACAATCCCTCCGAAGAGTTGGATTTTCTATCTCCACACTAGATGAGTGTATGACATTGGAAGGCTTTAGAGGTCTGACCTCCTGCGTCAACAAATAGGGTTTTTTGGCTTTCTAAAACAATTGGCTTCTAGTTTGGGCATCTATTTAGGTGGTTATATGTGCGTCAATTCACTCCGTTATGGAGGCTTCCTAGTCTAAAGAGGTTAGGCTCAACAACGTTAAATGCACCACAAGGGTACTATGGGAAACATTTGTTGGTATAACACAACAACACTCGTTGTTTGTGCCTTTCGTCACAAACACAATTTATTTAAAGTGGCTTGGAAGTGGCTTGGCTTTAGCCCCTTACCACTCGCGGTCGTCCCACTTGGAAGAAATGCAATCCCAAGGGCATACCTCTTCTAAAGATTACACAGATAAAATGACGAGTTTGGCATTTTGATCACCCAAAAAGGGGAGAGCATAGTCCTATCACTATTTTCAAACACAGAATACACTGGCTCTTTATCCTCATAGAGTTAAAACTAAGTGTGTTTTACTCTACCAAGCACAAGAAATTGACAAGATAGTAAAAACTTTGAAAAGATGGTTAATTAAATTATCCTCCTAAACAAATCTATGTGAAGATTGTTGTTTGAAGAATCAAACAAATTTATTTTCCCCTATTTAAGATAAATGATAGTTTGTAGTACAAGATAGAAAAATGAAATATTTGTTCAGTTTTACCCACCTAGGTTGGGATTGTGTGCGAGTTGTAATGCAACAATACAATTTACTTCCTCCTAATTAGATCTAGCTGAAAATTTGCATGAAGATGTCAAATTACTTCCCCCTAATTAAATCTAGATGAACTTATAATGTAGCTAAATTACTAAACCAAGATCCTACACCTACAAGAAAAATTAGTACGAAAAAGCCATTGCAAAATAATACAACTTTCTGTCAGAATGTGAATGCATAGGAACAGAAAGCAAATGCACAACACTACTCAACGAATGTACAGAAAGCACAAATGCATAGAAAGAAATTATGAATGCGCAGGATTGTTAAGTGAATGTGAAGAAATATGTTTGCATAGAAAAAAGTTATGAATGTACAGAAAGACGGCTTAAATGCGCAGAAAGGCGAATGCACCGTAGGAATCTATAAATGTGCCGCACTAGAATGTGAATGCACTAAAACAACCTGTCACAACAGTAGCTTCACAAAAACACTCAAATAGAGATTTAAAATGGTGCTATGTCCAACGGTGGGTGCCAAAAATGTTAGAGGAAATATGAACAACAACATTAAACTACTTATTATCCAATAACTCAATGAAATTGATGCAAATAAAATAAACAAAGATATTACCTTCATAGACTGATTCACCTCATAGCTTCCATTTTTGCCTATCTCGTATTGATCTTATGAATAAGTTGAGCTCTAAGAAGTGTGTACTTCATTTATGTTGAAGATGACAATAGGAGAATGGTTGTAGGTGGATAATGCAATGAAGATTAAACTAATAATGCAACTCTATGAAGATGGATAATGGAGATATGGAGACATGGTTGCATGATTATGATGATAATGAGATTATGCAAGTGCAATGAGGATACTTTGCCAAAGGCACTCTAGTAGAATTTTTGTAGAGTAAGATTAAAAAATTTCTTGGATTTTTGAAATGAGGGAATGAGGGTTCCTTTTATAGGCCAAGGAGGGGACAATTCCAAGTGTTACGATCTCAAAGGTGGAAAAGAAGTCCTATGATGTGTATAGTTCATCTTTGGTCAGTTGGGATGAGGGAGAGAAATATGGAAGATGTTCCTCTTACCTTGACAAGGTGGAGGGAAACGTGTGACATGAGGCCTGTTGCAAGTATGGGCCTAACTAGTGTTGTCATTGATGTCAACATACTCATGTTGCATTGATGTCAAGGATTGGATGAGTTGTGTGCTGAGGATATTGAGAAAGTTAGTCCTATCAAAAATAGAGAAGATCAGTGAAGACAGTGAAGGTCTATGAAGTGAAGATCCCAGCTAGATGAAGATCAAAGAATGCGCATCAAAGGGTTTGTAGATACGTGTCTGATGATGATCTAGTTAAGATTTGAGAGGTCCTCATGAAAATATGGAGGAGTTATGGCCATGAGAGTAAAACCACTTCTGGCAACCATTCAGAGGTGACAGAGTGACACAAATAGGTCCGGTGAGATCCAAAAATACAATATCATGTTCTGCAGATATGGTGGCATGTTTGGGAGGCTAATGTGAATTGACAACTCAACTGGTTCATGGTTTGGAGGTCCACAAGCAATCCTTCTAATGTGAAAGTGATGGCCCACTATGTTCTTGAGGTTTCAGATGAAGATGTGAATGATTACAGTAAGCAGAAGTGGTGTGGATGTTCTTGGTGATTTAAGTAAGCTTGTGGGGGTCTCTAGATTGTCTCCAATTCATGTTGCTGGTTCGCATTGAAGATTGATCTCGTAATTGAAGACTTACCTTTGGGTGATGGTGTTCTTCCTAGTCTTGTCCGACCAGATGATTTGCGCGTGTTGCGGATAATCTTGAAGATGTTTTGCAAAGCATGGCATGTTCCTCAAAAAAGATTGAAGTCCCAGCTATGTGTGGCCAACAGTGTAGTAATGCACATGAAGTTTTTGTAATAAGTTAAGTTGTATTTTTTGTAATTACTTAGTAATAAAATAAGTGTATGTTGTGCTAACTTTGATGATCATTCCAAAGTTGATGTCATGTATAAATAAGACTTGTGAAGTCATTCAAATGTATCCTTGAGTTGATGATCAGAAGGTGGTAGTAAAGAGGGGCAAAAAGCAAAGCAGAGGTGTTGAACTTAAATGGAACTGACTCAAGCATAGTGAAGATGCTAATCTCTAGTTCAAGTATGTAATACTTATATTCTTCTGTAGATAGTGTGTCTCCTGTAGGCAGTGGGCCTCTTGAGAATAGTGTGCTCAGGCAGTGAGCCCTAACTAGAAAGTGCCATTTTATTCATCTTATTCTTTTAACATAGAATACAATCTTGGGTTAGTCACCCCATGGTTTTTCCCTTAACTAGGTTTTCCACATTAAAATCTTGGTGTTATATGTGTTGAATTTGTTTCTGCTCTTGAATTATTGCATTATGCTTTCATGATTGAATCTTTGATATGCTGTTGAAATATAAGAAGGTTTAAGGTGAATAAGGAACAAGATTTTTGTTGACAACTGATTCACCCCCCCGTCTCAGTTGTCTGTCCTAAATATAACAATTGGTATCAGAGCCAAGTTCCTCTAGAAGAAGCTTAACTACTTGAGGAGATCCAGGATGTCAACCTACAAGAGGGACAGTCCAAGGTTTGATGGAACAAACTTCACTGCCTAGAAGAGCCGCATGGAATGTCACTTACAATGCATGGGAGATCAATATTGGAACATAACCACAACTAAATATGTTCCCCCAAAGAATGGTCCAACAACTATAGATGAATTCAGAGATGCAGACAATAATCTTCGAGCTAGAGAAGCCCTACTAAGTGCCTTGTCTGATTCAGAGCTAACAAATGTTATGGGATTGAAGACTGCTTATGAAATTTAGACAAAGCTAGAAAATCTTTATGAAGGAGACGCATATGTTAAGTGTGCCAAGTTGCAAAGTCTGAAAGGAAAGTTTGAAAACTTGAAGATGAGTGAAGATGAGAATATCACTTTATATATGTCAAAAGTAAATGAGCTTGTATGTGGCATTGTATGTACTAGTGGAATATTCGATGAAGATGAGATTGTTGCCAAAGTTCTCAGATCTTTACCTCCTACTTACAAACACAAAGTTGTTGCTATTGAGGAAATCAAATCTTTAACAACTATTACAAGGGATCAATTGGTTGGTAAGATATCTGCATTTGAGTTAGGTAAGTTTGGTGATGCACTTCGCAAGACTCAATCTGCATTCAAGGCTACTGCCTCTACAAAAGGCAAATAGAGATATGATCCAGGAGAAAGTTCCTCAAGGAAATCAACTTGGTATGATAAAGCAAGGAAAGATCTGGAAGAGGATGAATTAGAAGCTGAACAACTCGAAGCATTACAAAGAGACTACAAGAGGATCTAGTAAGTATGAAGGAAAATTACCTTTCAAATGCTTTGCCTACAATAAGATTGGTCATTTTGCCTCAAGATGTTCGGAAAGGTTTTCAAGGCCAAACCCTAATAGATCAAGGTTTCAGAAGAAGTGTTACTATGTTCAAGAAGATGAAGATGAAGGAGTAACAGATGATGAATCTGAGATAGGAAACAAACCTAGAAGTGACTGGGTGTTTATTTCCATCAAAGAAGAAGATCCAATGCCTATTAAATTTTCCAATCATAAGATGATAGAAAGTGCTTTGGCTGCTCAGGTTGAAGAAAAGGATGAATGGGTTATTAATAGTGGATGCTCTCACCATATGACTGGTGACAAAAGTAAGTTCTTAAGCTTGGAAAGATATGAAGGTGGAAATGTAAAGTTTGGATATAATTCTGCTGGCAGAATTAGAGGTAGAGGAACCATTTCTTTTCTAATACAGAGCATCTAGGACAGCAGGACAATAGTCTTTCAAGACTTCAGTGATAGGTCTCTCTCAAGGTTCATTAGTTTCACAGCTTCTCATGATGTAGGGCTTAACACAACACTATGCATGCTCATGACACAAGATGAGGTGACTTCAAGACACTTATCTCAGGGTTCCTAACTCCAATCAAGACTCCTAACCCACTGTGTAGAGTCTGCATGACAGTAATCTTGCCAATGTCTTCAAAAGATAGTCATAACCTTATTACTCCAATGGAATAACAATCACCATATCCTCCTCATGGTGATCTCTGCCAACACAAACTCAACTTCATTGTAGCATACCAACTCAATAACATGCATTCTCCCTAATGCCTTCATTGGTAAAGCAATAACGTATCAAACATACCTAGTTGCTGATGTCCTTCTCTGAATTCCTAACCATGGTTCTGCAGGGTCATTCACATGCCAAACTTAGTCTAAAAACGTCCTTCTACCTCCCCAACCTTCACAATACCTTGTATTACCTAATATACAACCCATTCCATTGAATAGGATAGACAAAGGTCAATGGAATGGGGAGAAATCCATCGGGCACTCAGAAGAAACCCTAGATTAGGTTTTAAGACACCCTAACACAAAACAATGATTCTCTCACACCTAAATTACTATCAAGATCTCAAACAAAGCTCAAAATAGAGGCACTTAAATCCTCTAACCTTCCATCACAATCATGGGTTATGACAAAGCCGTACAGGTACGGTTTATTGCAGAAAACAACGAATTGAGAAAGAAGACAGCAATTCTAAAAAAATAGTTTATGGGAAATCAACGATATCTTCCATCTAGTTTACTGTCAAGACCTTAAACCATGCTCAAATCAAAGATACTTCCTTCTATGACTCATCCAAGAAGCAAATAGGCTATGTCTATTCCGTACAGGTGTAGGTACGGCAGGAAAATAACATAAAAACACAGAAAACACAGAAAAGACAGGGAAAACAATGATTTCTTTTGTTTTATTCCACCTTCATCGGATCTCTCCTCACAATACATCCTTCTTGGCTTCAAATAAGCCTCATACATTGCATGAAGTGAAGTGGGAGTGGTTGGGGGTCGATGTAACTGCCCAACCATCGAGCTTCCTTCTTGATTTTTAACTATAGTAACAAAAGACTATTTTAGAAACTATCCTCTTTAGGACTACACCAACAGCTTGATGTTTAGAAAGATGCTTTTCAACATGTGGTTTAACCTTGGACAATGTTCTAACCCATCTCCAAACCTTAGGCATGCCTCTATAGGCTTACAAACATGAGGACTAAAATGACTTTAATGACTGTCCTATATCTCCCCATAAAGGCTTACATAAATGACTATTCAAAACTGCCTATTACAACCTGATTGTCCTCCCTAGGACTACAACATGAAAATAGATACTAGCTATTTGGACATAGTCCCTTACAAGTATGGATTTCAAGCCTCATTACAACATTTAATGGTCTCAAAGACCTTATTGAACCAAACAACCAACTTGAAAATCAAACAAAACCTAGATGTCTTGGTGCTCCTGCACCACACTCCCCAGCATAATGAAAACTCTTGTCCCAAGAGTTATGGGATCTGCTCCAACCATTCTTCCATCTTGTTGGGATGTTCCTCTAACTAGGAAACATGAACTCTCCAAGAGTAACCTTCCTCCTTCTCCAACCTGCATGGCTCCTGTAAACAGTGTTAGAACCATAAAACTTGTTTTGGTGTCCTTGCCTAGGACCCTGCTGCTGCAATGTTTCTATTCTTTCCAACTTGAGGTTTTGAGTTATTCCTCTCTATATTATCTACTATTTTCCTTCCTTCTTCTGGCTCCTTATAGGGCACTCAATGTCTCTAATCTTGACATAACTCAAGTCCCAAACCTGTTGTTCTTTAGGACTGTCTTCCACCTTCTTCTGCTGCAACTGTTCCTTTTGTTTGCAATCATCCTTAACCTGCACTTTCAACTGCAATTTCTCTCCAAAATAGATAGTAACATGTTCCTTCTTCTCTTCACAAGGTAAAGGCATCAATTTGAAGTTCTTACCATCTTTGTGCACCACATAGTTATTAGTATAACCATCATGAATTGTTCTCCTCAAATGTTGCCATGGCCTACCCAAGATTATATGCCCACATGTCATTGAAATAACATCACACAAAACATAGTCCTGATATGGACCAATAGAAAAATCAACATATGCCCTCTGATCAACCCTTACTTGCTACTCTTGACTCACCCAAGTGGCATTGTAAGGACTAGGATGATCAAATGTTTTCAATCCCAACTTATGCACCATTTCCCAAGAAACTAAATTATCATGAGAACCTGAATCTATAATCAACTTGCATATCTTTCCATGGCTTAAACAATTAGTTCTGAAAATAGATACCTGTGGTGGTTTCTGCATCTTGCCTTTTTCCACCATGAGCATTTCTCCAATCATTACTGGAGAGGCTAATGACATTTTTGGTTCTTCTGGCTTCTCCTCCTCTTGTGCCAAGTGAACTCTTCTATCCTTGCTCCTATCAACATCATCCTTCTTAGGACATTTGAAAGATGTGTGTCCCACTTCATTGCAGTGATAACATCTGCCTGTGAACACTCCTCTACCTAATCCAAATCTACCTCCACCTCTATATCCACCTCTCTGATCTGCAGAAATCTCCTTACCCTTCTCATTGCTATTCTGAACTTCATTAGTAGGTCTGGCCCTACCTCTGTATCCTCTTCCACTACCTTCTTGCCTTTCTTTCTTCCTCTTTACCCTCTCTTCAGCCCTGGTGGCCAATTGAAAACATTCCCTAAGTGATTTTGGTACTGTCAAACCAATCTCATCTTGCAAGTTATACCTAAGCCCATTAAGGTATCTTGCCACTTTCTCTTCTTCATCTTCTAATCCTCCTCTAATACTAAGCTTATGAAATTGCTCAGTATAGGACATAACATCCATGTCCTTTTGTTTCAGATTCTACCTCATCCTTTTTGTTTGAATGGAGTAATCAGATGGAAGGAATTGATCCTTCATCATATCCTTCATCCTACCCCAAGAAGTGATTCTTGATGCACCTCTAGCCATTCTTTCTGTTTGCACACTACTCCACCATGTAAGTGTTGTTCCTCTCACTTTTGTTTTTGCAAATTTGATCTTCTTCTCATCACTCATCTCCTCATACTCAAAAAAAATTTAAAGGGCATATATCCACCCTAATAGCTCTTCACTATCCATCTTCCCTTGGTAGGTAGGTAACTCTATGTTTGCCTTTGTCCCACTTCCTTGGACTGCCTTAAGTAATCTCACAAACTTCTTCTCTTCACCATCCAATTCATCCTCAGGAGGATTATCATCTACCTCCTCATCTCCTTCTTGATCATCTTGCTCATCCCTTCTAGGATTCTTCTCCAATGCTTCCAATCTAGCCAAGATTGATGCATTCTCCCTTCTTACTTGCCTCAACTCTCTTTCCCTTGCAGCATCCTGTTCTCTTCTGTCCCTCAACTCTTTTTCTCTAGCCTCTAAGGCTTCTCTCAACTCATTGTTCTCCCTAGCCATTTGATTCTTAGGAGGCATCCTTACAACTCTCTTTCACAAGATCCACAACTTCCTCAAAGACCTACTAGTGGCTCTGATACCAATATGATGCAGAGCATCTAGGACAGCAGGACAGTAGTCTTCAAGACTTCAGTGACAGGTCTCTCTCAGGGTTCATTGGTTTCACAACTTCTCATGATGCAGGGCTTAACACAACACTATGCATGCTCATGACACAAGATGAGGTGACTTCAAGACACTTATCTTAGGGTGCCTAACTCCAATCAAGACTCCTTCTAACCCACTATGCAGGGTCTGCAGGACAACAATCTTGCCAATGTCTTCAAAAGACAGCCATAACCTTATTACTCCAATGGAATAACAGTCACCATATCCTCCTCATGGCGATCTCTACCAACACAAACTCAACTTCAATGTAGCATACCAACTCAATAACATGCATTCTCCCTAATGCCTTCATTGGCAAAGCAATAACATATCAAACATACCTAGTTGTTGTTGTCCTTCTCTGAATTCCTAACCATGGTTCTGTAGGGTCATTCACATGCCAAACTCAGTCTAAAAATGTCCTCCTACCTCCCCAACATTCACAAGACCTTGTATTACCTAATATACAACTCATTCCATTGAGTAGGATAGACAAAGGTCAATGGAATGGGGAGAAATCCATCGGGCACTCAGAAGAAACCCTAGATTAGGTTTTAAGACACCCTAACACAAAACAATGATTCTCTCACACCTAAATTACTGTTAAGATCTCAAAAAAAGCTCAAAATAGAGGCACTTCAATCCTCTAACCTTCCATCACAATTATGGGTTATGACAAAGCCATACAGGTACGGTTTATTGTAGAAAATAGTAAATTCAGAAAGAAGACAGCAATTCTAAAAAAATAGTTTATGGGAAATCAACGATATCTTCCATCTAGTTTACTGTCAAGACCTTAAACCATGCTCAAATAAAAGATACTTCCTTCTAATACTCATACAAGAAGCAAATAGGCTATGTCTATTATGTAGAGGTGTAGGTACGGTAGGAAAACAACATAGAAAACATAGAAAACACAGAAAAGATAGGGAAAACAATGATTTCTTTTGTTTTATTCCACCTTCATCGGATCTCTCCTCACAATACATCCTTCTTGGCTTCAAATAAGCCTCATACATTGCATGAAGTGAAGTGGGAGTGGTTGGGGGTCTATGTAACTGCCCAACCATCAAGCTTCCTTCTTGATTTTTAACTGCAGTAACAAAAGACTGTTTTAGAAACTATCCTCTTTAGGACTACACCGACAGCTTGATGTTTAGAAAGATGCTTTTCAACATGTGGTTTAACCTTGGACAAGGTTCTAACCCATCTCCAAACTTTAGTCATGCCTCTATAGGCTTACAAACATGAGGACTAAAATGACTTTAATGACTCTCCTATATGTCCCCACAAAGGCTTACATAAATGACTATTCAAAACTACCTATTACAACCTGATTGTCCTCCCTAGGACTACAACATGAAAATAGATACTAGCTATTTGGACATAGTCCCTTACAAGTATGGCTTTCAAGCCTCATTACAACATTTAATGGTCTCAAAGACCTTATTGAACTAAACAACCAACTTGAAAATCAAACAAAACCTAGATATCTTGGTGCTCCTGCACCATTTTGATGGAAAGAACAAAACTAGTGATGTTATGTGTGTTGAAGGTCTAAAGCATAATCTTCTCAGTGTTGGACAGTTGGTAGACAAAGGCTATGATCTCTGATTCAAAAATGGAAAATGCAAGATTTTTCAAAGCTCTAGAACTGAGATTGCATCTAGTACACAGACAAAAGGTAACATCTTCCAATTGGTTGGTATTGGCAAAAGTTGCTTATTTGTTCAAATTGATTAGAGTTAGTTGTGGCATAGGAGAATGTGCCATGTGAATTTTGATAATATCATCAAGATAAGCAACACTCCGGCTATAAGAGATCTTCCAAGACTGGTGAAACCTACTAACAGTTTTTGCAAAGAATGCTAGTTGGGTAAGCAGAACAGAGTCACATTCAAAAGTAAGGAACAATCTTCAACCGGATTGTTAGACTTGGTGCACACTAATCTCTGTGGTCTAGAAAGAATCAGGAGTCTCCAAGGAGATAGGTATTTCATGTTACTAATTGATGACCACTCCTGGATGATGTGGGTGACTTTCTTGAAAGACAAATTTGAAGCACTTGAAAAGTTCAAAATATTCAAGGCTATGGTAGAAAATGAAACTGGCATAAACATAAAATGCCTCAGGTCTGATAGAGGTGGAGAATTTACATCTGGTGAGTTCATAACATTCTATAAGAAACATGGGATAAAAAGACAGTTATCTGCTCCAAGGACTCCACAACAGAATAGAGTAGTGGAGAGAAAGAACTGGACCATCCAAGAAGCATCTAGGACCATGATGATGGAAGTACATGATCCTCAAATCTATTGGAGAGAAGTTGTAAGCACTACCATCTATACTCTTAATTGGGTACAAATTAGAGGCAATACTGGTAAGACCCCTTATGAACTTTGGTTTGGCATCACTCCTACTATGAAGTATTTCAGAGTCTTTGGTAGTAAATGCTATATCAAAAGAGATGAATACCTTGGCAAGTTTGATGCTAGAAGTGATGAAGGAATGTTCTTGGGATATTCTACTCAAAGCAAAGCATACTGGTGTTATAACAAGAGATTGAGAAAGATTGTAGAAAGTACAAATGTGAAGGTTGATGAAGGCATGGAAAGTCCCTCAAGGTATTATGAGTATGAAGCAGATGATCAAAATGATGTCTCAGACCAAGGAGAACAAGTCCCAACTCTAGTTCAGATTTAGACTGATTTGGAGAATCCTGAAATACAAGAGACAAGTTTGGATGAACCTATCCAAGAATTAGAAATACAAAAGAATCCCAAAACTCCCAGGTATGTAAGAATGAATCATTTTGAACATTAGATCAAAGGAGATAAAGAAAAGGTGTTCAAACAAGAAGAAAAATTACTCAAGATTCAGTGAAGTATTGTTTGATTTCAAAGATTGAACCAAAAATAGTAAGTGAAGCATGCAATAATGAAAGATGGGCTACAGCAATGGAGGAAGAATTGATGCAGATTGAAAAGAATCACACTTGGGATCTTGTTCCTAGACCTAAGGACAAAATTGTGATTGGGACTAAGTGGGTCTTCTAGAATAAATTGAATGAAGATGGTGAAGTAGTAAGAAACAAAGCCAGATTGGTTTGTAAGGGTTATTCTCAAGTAGAAGGAGTTGACTTTGAAGAAACTTTTGCTCCAGTGGCAAGAATTGAAGCAGTCAAATTATTTCTTGCTTTTTCTGCCTTCAAAGATTTCAAGGTGTATCAGATGGGTGTCAAGTCTGCTTTCCTAAATGGTGATTTGGAAGAAGAGGTATACATTGAGCAACTGGATGGATTTCAATTATCTAATCATGGAGATATGGTCTGCAAGTTGAAGAAGGCATTGTATGGACTCAAACAAGCCCCAAGAGCCTGGTATGAAAGATTAGACAAACATCTTTTGAAGATTGGCTTCAACAAAGGTACTGCTAACAGTAATCTGTATTTTAAGATTGATCATGAAAATATCGTGATTGTTGAAGTAATTGTTGATGATATCATTTTTGGAGGGAAAGATAGTATGTGCAAGACTTTTGCAAATCAAATGCAATGTGAATTTGAGATGTCTATGTTTGGGGAAATGAATTTCTTCTTGGGTCTGCAAATCACTCAAACAAAGAAAGGAATCTTCATATCACAGACCAAATATGTGAAAGAATTGTTGAAGAAATTTGGTATGGAAGATTCAAAGGCAATGAATACTCCCATGGAAACCAGATGTAAGCTGAGTAAAGATGATGAATCTCCTAAGGTTGATCATAAAAAGTACAGGTCAATGATTGGAGGACTGCTCTACCTTACTCAAACTAGACCTGATATTATGAATGTTGTTGGTCTTGTTGCTAGATTCCAAGCTGATCCTAGAGAATCTCATGTTATGGAAATCAAGAGAATTCTCAGATATTGGAAGGGAATAGTTGAGTATGGATTATGGCATCTTAAGAATCATGATTTCTCGCTTCATGCATATACAGATGCTGATTGGGAAGGAGACATGGATGACCAGAAGAGTACCAGTGGTGGTGCATTAATTTTGGGAAAAAGATTGGTTTCTTGGCTAAGAAAGAAACAAGAGGCAATATCTCTGTCCACTATAGAAGCAGGGTATATTACAGCAGCAGGTAGTTGCACTCATGTATTGTGGATGAAGCAAATGCTAAGAGATATCAGAGTACAGTATGATGAACCTATCACAATCTTCTGTGATAATTCAAGTGCAATAAACATATCAAAAAATCTGGTGTTGCATGCAAAGACAAAACATATATCCATCAAGTTCCACTTTTGAAGAGAGAAAGTGAACAAGAATGAAGTTAGATTGGAGTTTGTGCCCTCAAAGGATCATCTTGCAAACATTTTTACTAAACCTCTACCTAAGGACTCTTTTGAGTATCTCAGGGAGAAGTTAGGGGTTATTACTCCTCCAGTTCTGAATTAAGGTGCACTAATGTGCATCAGTCTGGTGGATCCCATAGTCATATCTTGTTATCTGGATTGATTTTAGGAGGTTGCTACTTAGGGGGAGTAGTCTGTATGATTATGAAGTATGAGAAGTAGTTGCAAGTATGTGCCCTTTGCCATTGATGTCAAAGGGGGAGAGAAGACATGTGAAAAATAAAAAGTGGTTGTTGATCAAAGGAGGAGTAGTAAAGGAAGAGAAGACATGTGAATGGATGTTGTTGATAGGGCGAGCTATGTCAGTTAGTGAGGAGAAGTTCTTGTCTTGATGGTTGTTGCCATCCATGACAAAGGGGGAGATTGTTACAAGTATGGGCCTAACCGGTGTTGTCATTGATGTCAACATACTCCTTTTGCATTGATTTCAAGGATTGGATGAGTTGTGTGCTAAGGATATTGAGAAAATTAGTCCTATCAGAAATAGAGAAGATCAGTGAAGACAGTGAATCTCTATGAAGTGAAGATCCCAGCTAGATGAAGATCAGAGAATGCGCATCAAAGGGTTTGTAGATATGTGTCTGAAGATGATCCAATTAAGATTTGAGAGGTCCACATGAAAATATGGAGTTATGGCCATGAGACTAAAACTAGTTTTGGCAATCGTTCAGAGGTGACAGAGTGACACAAATAGGTCCAATGAGATCTAAAAATACAATATCATGTTCTGTGGATTTGGTGACATGTTTGGGAGGCTAATGTGAATTGACAACTCAATTGGTTCATGGTTTGGAGGTCCACAAGCAATCCTTCTAATGTGACAGTGATGGGCGACTGTGTTCTTGAGGTTCTAGATGAAGATGCGAATGATTACAGTAAGCAGAAGTGGTGCAGATGTTCTTGGTGATTCAAGCAAGCTTGTGGGGGTCTCTAGATTGTGTCCAGTTCATGTTGGTGGTCCGCATTGAAGATTGAGCTCGTAATTGTAAACTTACCTTTGAGTGATGGTGTTCTTCCTAATCTTGGCCGACTGGATGATTTGCGCATGTTGCGGATAATCTTGAAGATGTTTTGTGAAGCATGGTGTGTTCCTTGAAAAAGATTGAAGTCCCAGCTATGTGTGGCTGATAGTGTAGTAATGTGCATGAAGTTTTTGTAATAAGCCAAGTTGTATTTTTTTGTAATTGCTTAGTAATAAAATAAGTGTATGTTGTGCTGACTTTGATGATCATTCCAAAGTCGATGTCATGTATAAATAAGAGTCACGAAGTCATTCAAATGTATCCTTGAGGTGATGATGAGAAGGTAGTAGTAAAGAGGGGCGAAAAGCAGAGCAAAGGTGTTGAACTTAAATGGAACTGACTCAAGCATAGTGAAGATGCTAATCTCCAATTCAAGTATGTAATACTTATATTCTTCTATAGATAGTGTGTCTCTTGTAGGCAGTGGGCCTCTTGTGAGCAGTGTGCTCGGGCAGTGAGCCCTAACTGGCAAGTGCCATTTTATTCATCTTATTCTTTTAATAGAGGATACAATCTTGGGTTAGTCACCCCGTAGTTTTTCCATTAACCGGGTTTTCCACATTAAAATCTTGGTGTTATATGTGTTGAATTTGTTTATGCTCTTGAATTATTGCATTATGCTTTCATGATTGAATCTTTGATATGCTCTTGAAATATAAGAAGGTTTAAAGTGAATAAGGAATAGGATTTTTGGTGATAACTGATTCATCCCCCCCTCTCAGTTGTCTTTCCTAAATCCAACAAGGCCACATGTCACAAGGCTCACCAAGACCATAGAGTGAATGTCAAAGGAGACCTTGTTTGTAGGATGGTTGGAAGGAATATAGGGACTTATGGGACAAGAGTCTCAAGGTGTCTTTTGACCAAGATGACATGGAGAGACCATGCTCATGAGAATAGGGATGGTTGGAGGAATAATATGACATGTGGGTGAGGGAAATTAGATAATTAAAAATTAAAATATTTAATTAAGTGTGCAACATGATGAGGTGGATTGTGAGGCAGATTGGATGGTGTGGATTAGATGATGTGGAATTATGGACTTTTGACTTTGGGACGAGATGATTGATTAAATAATTTAAAATTATTTAATTAGGGATGACATTGGAAGAATTGATAAACTGATTTGTTGTAGAATTATGATGATGTGAATCACATAAATAAATAATTAAATTTATTGATTGATAGAGGAATAGGAATTAAAATAAATAATAAATATTTATTTAATTTGACTTAGCCAAGTTTTTGGTGTATACAGGATTTTATACACATAGTAACTAGGATGAACGAACTTGAAGATTCATGTTCATTATCTAAAATAGGGGATGCATTGAAGATAATTAAAAGAATAAGATCAATATAATTCAATTTAGAGTAAACTAGATGGATGGTTATTGGTTTTGAAACAATTAACAATGTTCATCAAACTTAGTTACAAAGATGTTAATTTGGTGAAATTACATAGTTACTAAACTTTATAATCAAAGATCACTTTGATGATCAATGAATCAAGAGGTTCTAGTACAACTCATAGTTTTTGAAGAATTAAAACTTACTATGTAGCATCTATGTTAAGAATAAAAATATTGTACACATCATTAATCTGATCCTTTGTAAAAACTACCCATAATAACTAACTTGTAAAAGTTATTTGTTTCTTACTTTGCTTTACCTTAATTTAACACAAAATTTTTTTGGTAAAAGTTATGTCTTAGTCCAAGTGGGAGTAAAAGTCTTTTCTTCCACATACTATAGAGTTTTTATAAATAGAAACATCTCTAAAAAAGAGATTTAGAAATGTAATAATTTGTAAAATGAATCGCACTCCTTCATATACATTGGGGGTCCATTGATGAAAAGGAACTAGAGAAAGCTTGAATGCAATTCCTACCATTATAGATAGAAGTGCAATCCAAATTCCTGGAGAGTTATACATTTGTGTATTTATAAGACCATTGGCTATTTCTTGAAGTTCAATCTCTCCTCCAAATAGACCATATAGCCAAGAAAGACCATAAACAAGAATGGAAGAACTTGTTCCACTCATAAGTAAATATTTCATAATAGCCTCATTAGACCGTACATCTCTTTTGGTATATCCAGATAATAGATAAGAACATAGACTTAAACATTCTAAAGCTATGAAGATAGTTACTAAATCATTAGTACCACATAAAAACATTCCTCCTAGAGTAGTTGTTAATATGAATAACAAAAACTCTGTTACAGCCATTTCTGTACATTGAATGTATTCCATAGATAGAGGAATACATAAAGTGGAACATAATAAAATGAGAAACCAAAATATTTTATTGAAATTGTTTGTTTGGAAATTACCAAAAACACTGATCGTAGGTTCTTCTCTCCATTGAAATAACAAAACCGCTATGCTTAGCACTAAACTTTGTTAAAGAGATGAAATAGAACCAAGTTGTCTTTTTCTGATCAGAAATGAAATCGATCACTAGAAGAAGAAATAGGCCGAAAATCAAGATACATTCTAGAAAAATGGAACTTCCATAGAAGAGAAGCAAATGAAACTCTTTCATAAAAAGCAACGACTATAGAGGCCCAATCCTCAGATTTGATCTGTAATGTTTCTGTGCCTTGGTAATCAAAACCCAAAGGTCTATGAGCTAACTTATGCTTGGCTAGCCAAGCAGATAATCGACCTTGCATTTGATTACTATTTATTGTCAAAGTATCTATATAAGGATTTGACATTTCTAATGGAATTTCAAAAATTGATTTCCTGCTCATTACTTTTTATATTCATTCACTAGCAAACTCTCGTATTTTCAAGTTTTTCAAAGGGTATGATATCTCTGAAATGGATTCAGATGTTTTGGGAGTTATCTCTAAAGTGGATTCAAACTGAGATTCATAAGATTGATGAAAAAACTTATCCTCCTTATTTTCAGTATGAATACTAGACCCAATATGAAAGCTATGTTTTCTAGTGAAATATATCTTTCCTTGTTGAAACTCGGTCCTATCTTCAGATATCTCTTGACCTATTTTTTCACAAGTTTTATTATAGCATCTATAATAGCTTCTGGTTTAGGAGGACAACCTAGCAAATAGATATCCATAGGAATTAACTTATCTACTCCGCGAATGGTACTATAAGAATTTGTACTAAACATTCCTCCTGTAATAGTACATGCTCCCATACCAATTACATATTAGGGACAAAGGAACTCTATATAAAAAACACTTAATAAAGTTAGACCTATAATATTATAAAAATGAATTAGAAATAATTCAAAGAATACGAATATAGAAGTAATTAACAGCTATTGTAATATCTTATTGTATGTCATAGCTCCACTCTTAAGGTTAGATAACTACTCTTGAATCAGAGAAATTAGTACGATATTAATATTTCTTTTATACCATGAACATTATTCAACTAGTTCTATAGAATTGATTATCTTTAGATTTTAAATCCAATTGTGAAAATGCAAGAAATGGGTAAAAGTTTCTTGAGTTGCTTGTATATTTCTCTCAAAAAGACTTATTGGAAACTAGGTATTTAAAACATATCCTATATCCTTTATGATATCAAAGAACATAGAATTCTTTTATTCCTACTAGTAAAAGTTCATTCTTTCCTTAAACCATTAAAATCTAGGTGATAACCCTCAAAGGAAATTATTTTATTTTGGGGATAGCTTAGTATAGTTGAGGACTTGAAAACGTTATTTCTATAATCATGAGAAATTTAGATAAGGTAGATGGTTTAAAGGCTCAACATACTTGAGAACTAAAATATGTTTCATCCTTGTTACACATTATAGTATACCTTAATATATTAATCAAACTTTTGAGTTGGGTCAAATTAAAATTCAAGAATGTTTATGGTGTATGATCAATCATGTCATTTATAATAATAATTATGTTTTCCCTAAATGGTTTTTGAGTCACTCTTATTATCTCCTAGTTTTCAAGTGTCATTGATTTTGTAAATTATGCAACAAATCTACTATCTTAGACATACTTATAAGTGTATTAGCTATGATGTTGGCTATCAAATGGTTGTTCAAAAACAAATTTATTTAAAAAATAAATGTAAAGGATAAGCTCCTTATTGAACAACTTAAATCTATGGAATAATTATAAAAAGAAAAAAATCATATGTCAATCAATCATAGAATGAATCTTAATTTCTTAAGTATAAATTCATTGGACTAAGACTTTGTCATATGTTATAAGATTAAAGTAAGAATCATAATTGGAAATAAATCATAATTGTATAAGTGATGAAGGAACTTTCAGAGATCATAACTTTTGACTCGGATGTGGGTTTCCTACGGGATTTTACGGGTGGATGTGTTATGAGGTGGCCAATGGTTTCCCAACTGCCCTAGCGAGTTGGACCTCATCTTGGCACTTTTTTGGGGCTTGAAACTTTCATCTTGGCCCTCAAAATGGCAATTTAGTGTTTTTTCCTAGATTTTTAAAAAGTTGCTTTTGTAATAACTCGAAACTCATGTTTCGAATTTAGAATATTAGTTGGCCTTTTGTTCCTACCTTAGTTTTAGGAAGCTTTTGGGAAAAAATTGGATTCTCAAGATATGATTGTAAAATTACCTAAAATGGCAAAATCTGACAATTGTCAAAATTTGCCAAAAAAGGTAATTTTTTATTTTTTTGTTTTTTTTTTGTTTTCTTGGATATAAGAGAGTTTTCTCTCATTGTAGTAGTAGAGTTGATGAATAGAAGTTTTTTTATGATCCATCCTTCAAATCTTTTGTTCTCACGTGATTAATGGCAAAATTATATTGAGTGTATGTTGTGTGCTGCATCAATAAGTAATTGTCAAACCTTAAGTGATATTAGGAGGTACAAATTGAAAACTTAGTGATTTAGAACAACTTCATTTATCTCAAATAAGTTATCAAAGATTCATCCAATATGACGTATGGAAAAAAGTATAACTTGTTTGACTAATAGGGTTAACATTTACAAAAGTTTAAGTTGAGAAAATTATTTAGATTCAAATATCATAAATTCTTATCCATTTTCAAATATAAGTAAGTTGAAATGATTATGCAAGGAATTGATTTTTGTACTATACTATTGAACAATGTTTATTTACAACAATTTAGTTATCAATAATTCATTATAATGTACTAGACTAGATCGTTATGTTCTTTATTGATTAAGTACCTTTCAAGTCTTATGTTTTTTCGAATTGATTAAGTTAATGAAAAAGTATTATTAGAAATTCATAGATCATAAATATATTCAGGGTTGATAATTCAAGTAGTATAGTTGTCTTGTGATTCATAAGTAGTTCAATCGTAAAACGATATTTCCAATAATGATGTTAGAATATTATTGTTATAATGTATTGGTGTAATTTTATTAACAATGGAGGTTAATTAATTTTATTAAAGTATAAATCTAATTAGGGAGTTTTAAGTAAACCTCTTGTTGAGATATATGTCTTATTTTACAATTTTATTAAGTCCTTATTGGTTTCAATTTAAAAGCAAGTTTGTAATGATCATGTAAGAAAATTGTATCAATTCTTTACTTTTGGAATAAAGTCTATTGATGTATGACAAAATAAGTTATCAAGATTTCCTTGTTTTTCCAAGACTGAATCTTCACATACATTATTGATAGAATATCTTTTCTATTATGTTACGTAAAATTATGAATTGATGAAATTGATTAAGTATCTTCTCTGGTACTATTCATTACATATAAGTGAAATGATCAAGCATCTTTACTATAATTTACTTACATTATGTTTTAGAGAAGTATCTTTCCTTTCTCAATTTCTTTATTAGTTATTATGCAAGTTTTTCTTTCCTAATAGATGGGTAAACTTTGTAAACATACATCCAAAAACTCAAACAAATCGCAGTGTTCAGTTTTTACGGTACCTCTGTGTCACATTTACGGGTAATGTTGTCGCATTGAACCAAGTACCTCGTGCCTAACATAGCTGCAACAATGACATCTAGGCATTGTCCCTCTAAATCATCGGGGAGTAATAAGGGACATGTTGAAGCTAAATCTGCAAGAACGGAAAATCTCCTCAGATATCTCATTAAAAAGATTAACTAAAGGATGGATCTATTGAAATGGTTGTGTGGTGATTTTCATGTGAATTTCTAAGTATTGAGGCTAAAATGCTCATTTAGAAATCCTTTCAAACTATCAATAGAAAATGGAGCTTATTGATAACACGAGTCTAAATCAAAGATGACTTGTAAAATGTTAGATATGGTAACTAGTCTAATCCAGAAACCCTATCTACTATATGCTCTCACCTCGCCTTCATGGATCTTGGTGAAAGCACAAGGGAATCAGGAACAAACTTAGTCATGAAATTTCCTAATTTGGCTTGAGGAAGTAAACTAGATTTCATGAGCAAACACCTGATAGGGATTCCTCCACACTAGGACCAATTGACAAACACCCCTTGAGGTCTTTATGGTAGTGGACTAATTTTCGTTCCTGTATCACCTAAGTGGGTGGCAACTGATGAAGAACTGTCTAGGGCAGGGAATAACCCTACAAATGGCTGGATACCCGCTCACAGTTGCATCAAACATAGTGCAAGATAGAACTACATATTTGTATACCCCAATGTTAGTCGCATCTAGAGGGGGCCTTGATCCCGTGGATACAAGGTATGTAGGTAGTCTGGACGGTGAAGGATGCCCCCAGTACTTAGGTCTCCTAGATATAGGGTGTTCTTCTATAATTAACATCGTGATCTAAACTTTCTGTGTAGTGATTTTCGAGTCGTGCTAACATGAGATTGTCCAGTTAGTTTTGTTTAGATGATAAGGATAGCAGTCACTAGAGAAAAAGAAAGTTGTTGTAAAAGAATGTAGGGTGTAGTGAAGAACCTAAGGTATGTGTTGCTTAGTTGTTATCTTGTTAAATGTACAATCTCTATTCACTAGATCAAAATTTTTAATTCCTTGATATTTTTGAATTCAGAGTTTAGTATTATTTTTTTAATAAGGAGTCTGGTCCTTACAAACTGGTTCAAATCATAACCCTCTTTTAGTAGATTGGTGTTTTTAGAGGAACAAGGTTGTTTATCCTTTCTGGTATGATATAATGTGGGCCTCTCACCTAGATTTTAGGACTCTTGTGGAAGATTGGTGTAATACTCCTTTAAAGGTTCAGCTATGCTCTGTTTATCTTAGAAGATAACAATATAAAAATAAAGTCAGGGGATAGAATAAATACACTTTTGGTAATATTTTTCTACCAAAATGAGTAGATTTGTTTGAATCTTAGAGAAGTACAAGAAATAATGGCACATATTGATGTTGAGGGAGGAAATATTATGGAAACATAAATCCATGATTCAATGGTTACTGAGGGTGGGCAGAAATTTTTTCCATCAATCTACACTGAAGCACAAGAAAAGAAATTGCATTCACATCTTGAGGTAAGATGATGGAAATATCATTACTGATGAAGAGATTACTGGAGATGCAACAATTGATTACTTCAAGAAAATTCTTCAACATTCAGGAGAGAATTCTACTCTCCTGGATCAACTTTTGAGTGTAATCGCTACAGTCCTGCTAGAGTTTGATAATGTTGAAATGGTGAAAGAAGTCTCTACAAAAGAAGTTAGATCTACTATTTTTTCTTTAGGACATTTCAAAGCCTTTGTCCTTGATGGTTTTCCCCCCTCTTTTTATCATAATTTTTGGGATATTGTAGGTGATGATGTGATTGTGGTTACCAAGGACTTTTTAAAGTCTAGCAACTTCTGAAGTAATATAATTCTACTTTTATTGTGTTGGTTCCTAAAGAGGTGAGGCTGCAACTTTTAATGATTATAGGTCTATAAGTATTTTTAATACCATGTATAGGATCTTTTCAAATCTCTTAGTCTTTAGAGTTCAACTGCATCTTTAAGATCTTATATCCCAACATCAAAAAGGCTTTGTTCTTGGAAGGTCGATTATTGATCCTATTTTGGCTACTCATGATATCCTCCATTCTATAGATAATAATAGGAAAGAAGGTATGATGCACTTAAAATTGATATTTCTAAGGATTATGATAGAGTATCATGGCCTTTCCTTTTTGTTGTCCTTCAAAAGTTTGGTTGTAAAAGCAAGGTTCTTCAATTAATCAAAGAATGTGTTACTACCCTAAAATGTTTTGTAATGATAAATGAGGTTCCAAAAGGTTTTTTTAGTAGTAGCAGAGGTCTAAGGCAAGGAGACCCCATCTCTCCTTATTTCTTTATCTTAGTGGCTGAGGTTCTTAGTAGGAATATTTCTAAATTGATTAACACTCATAAGCTTGTTTGCGTTAAAGTTGTTACTTCTATTTCACCTTCCTCTCATCAACAATTTGTAGATGATACAATTTTGTTTGGCACCTATTCAATAGTTGAATCTAATCAGTGGAAGATTCTTTTAAATCAATATGCTGAAGTATTTAGCCAACACATTAACTATAACAAGACTATGCTTTACTTCTTCAATACTACTAAAGCTCTTCAAAATAGAATTGTTGGTATTTTGGCGTGTCAAAAGGTCATCCTTCCAGGTACTTATTCAGGTTTGTCTCTTTCTACTAAGAAAATTAACAACAATTTTTGGTCTGGTATTGTTGAAAGAATTTAGAAGAAACTATAGGAGTGGAAAGGTAAGTTGTTAAGTCAGGTAGGAAAATATCATCTCCTTAAGGCCTCTTTACAGAACATCCATATTTACTATTTATCTCTTTTAAGGTCCCTACTTCTATGGCTAAAAGAATTAAACAAATACAGAAAAATCCTTTGGACTAGTGTGGAAGATTAGAAAAGATTGGCCCTTGTTAACTGGGAAACCATTTGTAAAAGTAAAAGAAATGGATGTTTGGGAATTAGAAAAATTAAAAGTTTAAATAAATCTCTTTTGGAAAAAATTAGGTGGAGTCTATTGAATACTAATAAGGATTAGGTGATTATCATTAGAGAAAAGTACCTTAATAACAATGATCAAGTTACGTTTCTTAATAGCTTTAGTCTACCTTTTGGCTAGATTATTTGGAAATCTTAATAGAAAGTTGGAGGGATACTTAAACAAGGTTTGAGATGGAGGGTTGTAATGGTAGTAGGATCTATTTTTGGGAAGATATTTGGAAGGATAATACCCCTTTGGCCAATCATCCTTAGTTCTCTATTCTTAAGGATACTTTTTAAAGAATATTTGGGCCTACTCTTCAAGATTATGTGTTTTTATTGGTTAGTTTGCTCAAAGGAAAAAATTTCACGATTACTCTACTTAGCTTAATGGAATGGATGCTCTTGCTACTTAATTTTAGGGTTTTTTGGGAAGTTTTAAATCATCCCACAATAATGGGTTGCACTTTTTGGCCAAACTTGACATTGAAATCAATATTTTAAACTAAATCTTCACGTTCTGACACCTATAGCTACTAAACCATTAGGAATTTGACGATAATGTGAACTAGTGATTTGTGAGATTTTGTTTGTAGATTCTAAATATATATTTTTTTAAAAAATTGGAGTTAAATTGTAATTTTTTTGCTTCTCCTTTGATAACTGGTTTTTAATAGTAAACAACATTTTTTTAAAGTGATGTGTATTCTGTAGCACATAACTTTTTTTCTACAAAGGATAAAATTCTAATTCTTTTTAATTTAGATTGGTAACACCAATATATAGTGTATACATTTGGTTTCACAATGTTTTGTTGAATATATATTTTTTAATTAATTTTTGAAGTCAAACCAATTATAATTTAGACATAGCCGTATTCCGTAAAACATAACTTTTTCTATACGTATCAAATTTCAATTTATTTCTTTTGTTGAAACAAGGACATCAATACCTAGTGCATAGATATTTTTTAGAATTTTTTTCAGTAATTTACTAATTTTCCATGTGTGTAGAATAAAGAACTTGATGTTCAGTGAAAAACATACATTCACAAGAAATAAAAAATAAATATAATAATCAAATTAAATATATATATATTTTTTTTTTTTGGGAAGCTTATAATAAGGACTACATACTTACAAAGAATAAATTTTAAATGAATTCATTTGATCCCTCAAAAGATAAATCAAAATTGGTTTTTTATCAACATTTTGATAGGTGTAGAGGAGACTCCATTATAGGTATGGTTTAAAACTAGCGGGGTTATATCCAAGGGGGTTTGAATCTAAGGGGGTTTGATCAAACACTTTTCAATTAAAATGCTTTAAAAGGAACCTTTCAAGGCTTAAATCATTATATTTTCTAAAAATATGTGATTTCAACAAAAATCAGGATATCCCAGAAAGTGTAACCCATTATTGTGGAAGGATGAACTCATATGTTTACTACATACTATAGGGAATTTCACTATTGATTCTACCTATTCTATGATTAATACCATCCCTTTAAATGATTTTGATTGGAAGCTTGTTTGGAATTGAACAAAATCATTCCTAAAATCATTTTTTTCTAGTGGGTGGCCACTCATAAAAAGATCCTAACTCTTGATAATATTAGAAAAAGAGGTTTCTATCTCCCTAATAGATGCCAGCTGTGTTTCTCTAATGAAGAATCTATTAATCATATGTTCTTTCAATGTAGTTTTGCTAGGATAATTTGGGAGATGACTTTTATCAAATTGGAAATAAATTAGGTTATTTGCCTATTGAGATTACTTATTTTCTATCTACTTGGAACAAATTCTCCCCTTTCCAACACCCCACCATTAAGGAACTTTGGATTCAAATTCCTCTTCATATTGTGTGGGGAATATGGAAGGAATGAAACAATAGAATTTTCAAGGATACTATTTCTAAAGCTACTAAGGTTTTCTAGTCTGTTAGCTATGCGATCTAGAAAACTATTAATGTGGCCAAGATTGAGAAGCCTAAAAAACATCCTTCTGCCTTGGAAGTAAGAGTTAGTAAGAATTGGGGTATTTCAAGTGACCTGAATAAAGTTGATATGTAGAAAGCCTATGTAAGGTATCACACAAGATGGAAATTTCTACCTCAGGCATGGGTCAAGCTAAACTTTGGTGGCTTCTTAGAAGGGAACCCAGGTCAATCTGCTGTAAGGGGTATTACCAGGGATGACAAAGGATATATGATTGAAAGTTATGCCAAGAGGATTTGATGGAAAACTAATAATGAAGCAGAAGTTTGTGCCCTCTGGTGTGGGATCAAAAGAATACAACATTATGGTTTTCAATATGTGGAAATTGAAGGGGACTCCAAGATTTTCATTGATCTTGTTAAGAACAACTTTAATCCCCCATGAAAAATCAAGAACTATATTGAGGAGATTAGGGCCTCTATTTGCAATTTCAAGTTTATGAATTTCCACCATACCTTTAGGGAGGGAAATAAGGTTGTTGACACTATTGCAAATATTGGTCTTAATTATAATGTTTAGCAATATTGGTCAAATGTACATTAGATATTCCTAACTCCGTTGACATTATAATTCATGATGAAATCATATAAGGATATATTTCCTTTACTAAATATGACCACATGTATTGTGGTCATTTAGAATATTTGGCAAGATTCAAATATTGGCCTCCATCAGTTCGAGAATAGTTGACTCAGTAAGGTAAGTTCTAATGATCTTTCCTTACAAACCATGTGTCACCCTTAAGGTCAATATGAAGTGGTTTAATGATTGTGTTACAAGCAGAGGTAGATAGGTAACTCAAATTATTAATCATAGTTATACTGATTTTAATTTGGGATTCATGCAATGTATTTTTATTTTCTTTGCTTTCTACACCTTTCAGAATCCCTATGTTTCTACAAATATGGGGGACCAACTTTTTAGGTTTAAACTGGTTGATGAGGCTATGTTTTGTCCTATTTCTCTTGCTTTAAGTACATGCTTCCTAAGACATTCCCAAACTTTTATATATATTAACTATGTCTATAATCATCCTTAAGATATTGAAAGCATGAGGAATGGTATATAATATGTTGTTAATTAATTGTGTGTGAATCAATGATTTCTCATGAAATATGGTAGTACTTTATGTTAATTTTAGTAGTTGTGATGCATATATATCATGTGATGGACTAACCCCTCGTGTAGCTAGTACGTGGCTACATTTCATGAAGAGAACTTGGTAGCCCACAACAAAAGAGTTGTTGACATCCATAGTAGATAGTATAGGCACCTACATCCAAAGGAAGAAGGCTCTGAATTGATTGGAATGAGTTACCCATAACTCTCCACTCTTTGACAGTTATCCTTCAATAATTGATGCAGCCATGCATAATGAAGGAATCCTAGGTCATGCTCCATGTTCTATTTTCAGTTTTCACTATTTTCCATAATGACTAGAGAGAGTTACAGTAGGACTGTGTCGTCTACATGGTCTTTATGGAAGTTTAGTTTTCTATTCCTAGTTTGCTTTGTAATAAAGTCATCTTCCTATGTTGTTGGATAATGGACAATTATGTTAACTATTTATTGCTTAGTATTTTTGTTCAAATAGGAGAAGTATGATCTTGTCTATATAGATTATTAGATTCTATATATGAACAAGAAGGTTAGACAAAGATTGTGTTATTATAATTGTTATTGTATTTTCTCTTCAGTATTCAATAAAAGAATGCATGTTTTGAGCTCAGTCAATGGTTTTTAGAGATACAACAGAGACCTAGTTAGATTTTGTGGGATCATAGTCACTCAAGCAAGGGCCACTTGAGGTAACTATGTCTCCCTTATATGTTCATGTGTTTAGTTAATGTTATATGTTTATGTGTATGTGATTAATGCATGTCATAATAACTTATGTTATACGAGTTAATTAGATCTTCATAATCTGTGTTGTTGAGTCAAGGTGATCACCGATTAACTATTAGTTGTTCTCTTGTTTGGAATTATATAAGACCATTTGATTTACAACAACCAACTGAATAGCATTGGTTATTTCTTATTAGCATTACTTATTCCCAGTACTTGTCAACCTTTGCAATAGAGTTCGTTTACTTTTTCAATTAGTTTATTCAAGTATGCACAACCTCTAGATTACAACTTAGGAATCCTTAATTGTACACATAGTATGGGCATCATCCAAGAAGAATATGATTCCCTGGCTTAACAATTTAAATGTAACACATTATAAGATAGTAGATTTCTTGATATAGGATTCATTGGTCTGTTGAGTCATGTGCATGCCCTTTCTGCATCAATGTATTGGTTAATGATAGAGTTTGACACCAGTGTCACATATTGCTCTTATAAAAATGAAGAGCTTTGGGGTATTTTGAGAAAGTAGGGATAACTCACTTCTTCCAACCTATGAAAGGACATGATGTTAATTTGACTATGTAGTTTGTGAATTCTTGGCAACATGGTGAAGTTGTTGTGGGAGGTATCAAATTCATTGTGACTAAGGAGCTGATTGTGAAAGTTTACAGAGTGTGGAAGGGTTGTTATAAAAATTTTATCCAAAGCTTCTTGGAGGATGGAGAGGACCCTTGGTGAGACACCAGAATGGCTATGACAAAATGGCACTACCTGCTCCATGGGCTCTAGTGAGCTTCCATTTAATCAAATACTACACTTTGGAGGGAAGGTATGCTACTCCCCTTTTAGGTTACCTTCATCATGGTAACTTAATTAGCTGCCCTTTCTTTTTCCTTTTCTCACTGGAAAATTATATTAAAGAGGGTGCAAACCCTTCATTACACCAATGCTTAATTCATGCTTTATACCACTATAATGTCCTCCTTACTCCCTCTTTAATCTTTAATATTGGGTCTAAACCTATGGATTCTATCATTAGAAAAAATCCTAGTTCCTATAGTAATTCTAAGGGTTCTATTGGGAAGAAAATATTTGTTGAAACCCAGTCTACCACTAATGTTGTTCAGTCTATTACTAGTAAACCTAAGGGTTCTCCTAGGTCTAGTATGAAAAATAAAATTCTTTTGTGGAGAAAGGTTTGACCCCCCATCCTATTGTCATGACCAAGTCTACTAAGAAAAATATTGTTGTCTCCTATTAGAGGTTCTTAGTATCCAAAGGGTAAGAATGTGATGCAGAAGTCTATTACTATTAAGAAGGACCATATGCCTTCAACCCCTAATGCTAAAGCTAAAGTTGTTTCTCCAAAAAATATTTGATGGACTCTCTTGAGAACATTTTTATTTCTCTGAAAGGTAAAGATGTTAATGTCACCTCCCCTATGAAGAAATATAAGAAAAATGTTAAGATCAAATCTTCTACTACTAAAATCAATCTTGACTCTAGTTTTGTTGAGTTTACTCCTAAAGTTAAGATAGATGATGCTTATTCTCATATTGGAACTATTGGTAGAAGGTCAACCCACTTGTCCAAGGTAGTTGATAATGTTGAGAAAGCCAAAAATAAGGGGAAACGTGTTAAGAGAACTGATAATAGTGGGATTTTCATTGAAGATGTTCCCTCTAATTCTTATATTGATGAAAATGTTAAAATCCACATGATGAAGATAGGAAGAGGACTAGGTGGAGGAAGAGTTAGTGGTTGAGGGAGACATGGAGAAGCAATTTTAGGAGGAAACTAAGAAGGTTGAAGATATTGAGGAAGAGTATGTTGAGGATGAAAATTTTGACTTTCAAGATCCTATTGATGAAGTTGAAGACACTGAAGATACTGATCTCCTTCACCATGAGGAGGAGAAATTTAGTGTTGTGGCTATTGATATTAGTGTTTTTGAATGTGATCTTGAGAAGAATTATGGAAAAGATAATCCCACTTCTTCTAATAATGCTCTTCAAGACCTAATTATTAGGATAGAACATTTGGAGGATATTTATAATAAGACAACTAAGTGCAATACCTATCAAGAAATCTAGGCTAACATGTATGACAACATGAGAATGCACCAACACATGTTGATCAAGGTGGAGCAAGGGGTGTGTGTATGACACCATGAGAATGTACCAACACTTTTTGGTCCTAGAAACTCATAACACAATCACATTTAGGCTCAGTAATACCGAGCCTAAAATTTGATCACATTATAATGCAATCATGTTAATTCTTGCTAAATATAGTAGAAAAAAAGATCCATGGCCTCATTGTTTCAAAGTGATTTTCAGGAGAAGAGAAAAATGCGAGTAGGGTTTTAATGTGAACGCATTTTGGAAAAATTGAAGGAGAACTCCATCGAGAAAGATGTCGTGCCACCATTCCCATCGTGGATGAGCACAAAAAACTCAAAAAACAAAAGAAGGTAGGGTTTTTATCATTTTTCTACATTTCAAAATGAATTGAATTTCTATTTCATTATTTTAATTGAATGTATATTCTCAATTTTTAGTTAATGAACTGGTGCAAAATCCAATTCTAGGGGATCAAATTCCATTTGAGGAGGAGCCTCAAAACCCTCCTCAAAACCTTCCTTCATGTCCTCACCATCCACATGACACACAAGAAACTTATTTAGGGTAAATCCAAGAAAACAAAAAATAGTTTGAATCTTTAGTTCAAACATTAAAAACTCCAAATGCAAGCACCTATCATAGGAGAGCTCTTACCAATTCATTAGAGTTCATTATTTCTCATATTGACTCAGTGATAAACCAAATCACCAAATGGAATGACTATAGGGAGAGGTATCAAAGATTCTATGCTAAAAATTTATCTTACAAACAAGTTAAAGACAAAAAAATTATGAAATCTAAATTATGTGAATTTTTATCAATCTAAAACTAATCAACCAATACATGAGAGATTCAAGTGATTCTAAATTCATTGGTGTGTGCATGATGGTATATCCCAAAAATTTTGGGATAGATGGTATATGATTTTTGATGACCTTCCTTATAATAATAGTGAGGTCTCACAATATTTTTTGTGGAAACTCTATTGTGAGTTCATCTGTAACAAGATTCCTAACTACTTCAACATTCGGGAGTTCCAAGGCAGAGGTGGTGGCTCTACACAAGATAGACATGGGGAAAATTGTGACCATAACCATCCACCTAGACCAGTCATGAGGCCACAACATATCTTACTCCCTTCTAATTTGAAGGAGAACGTTGAGGTGGAGACACTACATTCTCTAAGTTCCCTTATCCAGTCTTTGGCATGACATGGTGATGATCTTACCCAGGATGATGAGGGTGAGAGCAATATGTGTCGTCAATCTCCACATCTTTGTGGATCATGTGGGGCTTTGTCTGGTTATGGGACCCAGGATGCTCCCCATGTAGATATTCTAGATGATCTTGTAGAGTGTCAGGACCATGTGACACAGGGGCAATAACAGGTGATGGACACATCCTTATTGGATGATATTGCACTCACAGATGAGATCTTGCAGGATACATTTAGTATTGATGCCTAGGTAACTTTTTAGAAGGTTCTGCAATTTAATATGTTTGTATTTGAAACCTCTAATTAATTATATGAATAGATATTATAAGTCAAAATTAACATATGTAATTGTTTGTACTATGAAATTCTAGGGTCAAAGTATTCATGTCATATGTATGTTAGCCATCTATTGCAAGGTTATGAGAGGAGGTCTAGTCAATAGGTATGTAATTTATCACAAGATCATAAATATAGTACATGTAATCTTTTTGTCATATATCAATGGTAATTCTATTTAGTGACAATTTGATGATGAATAGGTGGATGTTTGAGCTTCACCATCACGCAAAGGTATCTTCATTAAGGTAAATTTTACCATTTCTAATAATTATGCCTTTAAATAATGTTATGTAGCTATTTTGGTCAAATAACCTTGAACTCTATCTTTAGATGTTGACAAGTATGGTAGATACTCCTCATCTTCTCCAGTCAATAGAGGTGGGCATTGCTGAAGCTATTTTGTCTCCAAATCTTTTGATCGAGGAATGAGCTAGTAACATGTAAATGTCATTTTGTAATTCTTGCTTTATCTTGACATCATTTAATGTACATAAATGATAGTCATTTTGTAATTCTTCTTCATGCTTCTCACAGGAGGTCACAACTCCAACCTATCTAGTAACAGATGAAGAGAGACACAAAATGATCAAGAGGGATCACTAGATATAGGTGAGTGATTGATTACGTATTTCATGTTATATATTTTGAATATTTTCTATATTAATGTGGATATTGTTTGATTGTATTAATAGGTGGAACTTAAAAAATCTCTAACGAGGAGGTCTCTCTGACGGGTGAGAGAGGATGAATCATTGACTGATTCTCCATCTTCACAACCAAGCAAGGGTCATCAATTATTTGATAACAGTTAATAGGAAATTTGATTTTGGGGCATTTTGTTACTTATGCCTATTTGTCTTTGTAAACATACTTTTGTATGTTACCAATGTATATCGTTGTATATGCATGTATGGATTTATTTGTGCATGCCTATATGGCTTGATATATACACTATATGTTATTTTCATGACAGTATGTCTATATGAAATTATGTATATTTTCATGACATTATATATATATATATATATATATATATATGTTGACAACATCCTTGCAAAATACATTTTGTGCATATCTTGCAATCATTGCATTCCATGAGATTGCATTTCTTTGAGGCATCATGTCAAATAGTTCATGCACCTTGTCTATGCTTCCACACATTGCATACATATCTCCCAAGGTAGTTGCAACTACAACATCTGACAAAATTAACATATCCTTTATGCTTTGATGGATGTCTATACCTTGTTCCGAAGATCCCATTTTGGCATAGGCAAGGAGGATGTTGGTTAAGGTTGTGGAATTTGTTTTTACACCCACCAGTTACATTTTCTTGAAATTTTCTTTAAATCCTTATCAAAAATCTATTTTGTTCATATCTTGTAATCATTGCATTCCATGAGAACATTTCTTTGAGGCATCATGTCAAACAGTTCACGTGCATTGTCTATGCTTCCACACTTTGCATACATGTCTACAAGGGTAGCTACAAATACAACATCTGACAAAATTCCTATATCATTTATTCTTTGATGGTTGTCCATACCCTATTCCAAAGATCCTAATTTAGCACAAGCAGGGAGGATGCTTGTGAAGGTTATGGAATTTTGCTTTATATGTGCCAATTGCATTTTCTTGAAAGTTTTTAAAGCCTTATCAAAAATCCATTTTGTGCATATCTTGCAATCATTGCATTCCATGAGACAAAAATTCTTTGAAGCATTGTCAAACATTTCACGTGCATTGTCTATGCTTCCACACTTTGCATACACGTCTACAAGGGTAGCTGCAAATACATCTAACAAAATTCCTATATCCTTTATTCTTTGATGGTTGTCCATACCCTATTCCAAAGATCCTAATTTGTCATAGACAAGGATGTTGCAAGTGTAAAGGTTATGGAATTTGTCTTTACATGTGCCAATTGCATTTGATTTCAAAAGTTTCTAAAATCTTATCAAAAAATCCATTTTGTGCATATCTTGCAATCATTGCATTCCATGAGATAGAATTTCTTTGAGGCATCATGTTAAATAGTTCACATGCATTGTCTGTGCTTCCACACTTTGCATACATGTCTACAAGGGTAGCTACAAATACATCTAAAAAAATTCCTATATCCTTTATTATTTGATGGTTGTCCATAGCCTATTCCAAAGATCCCAATTTGGCACAGGTAGGGGGGGTGCTTAAAAAGGTTATGGAATTTAGCTTTACACGTGCCAATTGCATTTCTTGAAAGATTCTAAAGCCTTTTCAAAAAATCCATTTTGTGCATATCTTGCAATCATTGCATTCCATGAGATGGCATCTCTTTGAGGTGTCATGTCAAATAGTTCACATGCCTTGTATATGCTTCCACACTTTGCATACATGTCTACAAGGGTAGTTGCAAATACAACATTTGACAAAATTCCTATATCCTTTATTCTTTGATGGTTGTCCATACCCTGTTCCAAAGATCCTCATTTGGTATAGGTAGGGAGGATGCTTGCAAAGGTTGTGGAATTTGGCTTTACATGTGCCAATTACATTTGCATGAAAGTTTCTTAAGCCTTTTCAAAAAATTCATTTTGTGCATATCTTGCAATCATTGCATTCCATGAGATGGCATCTCTTTGAGGTGTCATGTCAAATAGTTCACATGTCTTGTCTATGCTTCCACACTTTGCATACATGTCTCCTAGGGAAGTTACAACTACAACATCTGGAAAAATTCCCATATCCTTTATGGATGTCCATACCCTTTTCTGAAAATCCCATTTTAGTATAGGCAAGGAGGATGCTAGATAAGGTCATGGAATTAGTCTTTGCACTCGCCAATTGCATTTTCTTAAAGTTTCTTTAAAGACTTATCAAAAAATCTATTTTGTGCATATCTTCCAATCATTGCATTCCATGAGACAACAATGCTTTGAGGCATCATGTCAAACAATTCACATGCATTGTCTATGCTTCCACACTTTACATACATGTCTATAAGGGAAGCTGCAAATACAACATCTTAAAAAATTCCTATATCCTTTACTCTTTTATGGTTGTCCATACCCTATTCCAAAGATCCTAATTTAGCACAGGGTGCTGCCCTAATAATGGGTTACACTTTCTGGGACATCCTGATTTTTGCTGAAATCACATACTTTTAGAAAATATAATGATTTAAGCCTTGAAAGGTTCCATTTAAAGGATTTTAATTAAAGAGGGTTTGATCAAACCCCCTTAGATTCAAACCCCCTTGGATAGAACCCCACTAGTTTTTAACCATACCTATAATGGAGTCTCCTCTACACCTATCAAAATGCTAATAAAAAACCACTTTTGATTTACCTTTCGGGGGATCAAATGAATTCATTTGAAATTAATGTTTTGTAGGTATGTAGTCCTTATTATAAGCTTCCCAAAAAGTATAATTTTAAATATATTTAATTTGATTATTATATTTATTCTTATTTCTTGTGAATGTAGGTTTTTCAATGAACATCAAGATCTTTGTTTCACACATATGAAAAAATAGGAAAATAGAGAAAAAAATTCTAAAAATACATGTCCTCTAGGTATTGATGTCCTTATTCCAACAAAAAAAATTGAATTCTGATACATACAAAAAAAGTTATGTTAGATAGAATATGCCTATGTCTAAATTATAATTGGTTTGACTTCAAAACTGAATTAAAAAAATATTCAACAAAACATTATGAAACCAAATGCATCCTCTAAATATCAGTGTTACCAATCTAAATTCAAAAGAATCAAAATTTTATCCTTTGTAGAAAAAAAGTCATGTGCGATAGAATACACATCACTTTAAAAAGATGTTGTTTATTGTTAAAAACTAGTTATCAAAGGAGACACAAAAAAATTTACTATTTAACTCCATTTTTTAAAAAATATATATATTTAGAATCTACAGACAAAATCTCACAAATCACTAGTTCGCATCATCTTCAAATTCCTATTTAACGGGTATAGGTGTTAGAAAGTGAATATTTAGTTCAAAATGTTGACTTGAATGTCAAGTTTGTCCAAAAAGTGTAACCCATTATTGTCCATCTACCCCACAGGCAAGGAGGATTCTTGCAAAGGTTATGGAATTTGGCTTTACACATGCCAATTGCATTTTCTTGAAAGTTTCTAAAGCCTTTTCAAAAAATCCATTTTATGCATATCTGGCAATCATTGCATTCCATGAGATGGCATCTCTTTGAGGTGTCATGTCAAATAGTTCACATGCCTTGTCTATGATTCCACACTTTGCATACATGTCTATAAGGGCAGCTGTAACTATAACATCTGACAAAATTCCTATATCCTTTATTCAATCTACAATGAAGCACAACATGATGAAATAACAACATGCATATTTACAACACTTTTAAGAATATGTAGTAGTGTTGGTCATGTCATCAATACATGTTATATCCCTTCTTTCTCATGCAAATGGATAAACTATGTTTTCATCCTCACATACATGGCTTACAACATGTGACAATAAACCAATACAAGTTGTATATGAGCTTAACAACAAATACACATGTGATACAACACCCCAAAACATGCAATAGTGTTGTATGTGTTTCCCAACTTGTTACTACTTCATGCAACTATGGATACTACATACTTGCAACACCCAAATGACCAATGTACTCACATTAGTGACTAGTGTACTTTAACACATAGGGAGAGAGACATATTAAGAGACATAGTTTAACACATGTTTGACATTATATCCTCATTTCACCTTCTATATGGGTTATGGACACAACAAAATGAGGAAGAGAAGAAGAGAGAGACATAGAGAGAGAGAGAGAAACATTTGGCATGATTAACATATCCTCATTTCACCTTCTATATGGTTTCCATGCTTTGCATGTCATCATTTCACCTTTCTACATTTGCTTTACACCCGCCACTTTGCATACATATCTACCAGGGCAGTTGCAACTACAACACATTGAGTAACACATTGGAGAAAACCTTTGTTTAATGCCCTATAAGACATTGGATCAAGTGACAACACCATATCAACCTAAGGAGAGTAGAAGAAAGACCTAAAAATGGAGACTACAACATAGCTTTTAGTTTAGTTTTTTCAACTAGAAAGGTGCTAGGAGTGAAATTTTGCATTCCATACCTTGTGTGGTCAAATTAACTATGCTAACATGTCGAGGTAGGTGGAGGAGTCTTTTTGGTAGTGAAGCCTCATGGTCATTATCGGCTACATCAGATGGAGACAGTCTCTTAAGAGCCCTAAGACAAAAAAAGGTGTCAAACTTTGGACTAGTTGTTCTGTCAAACCGTGACACCTACAAACATATTCTTTGCATGTAGAGGTGGATTTCAAATCCACCTACAAATACCTATCTTGGTTTTTTTAAAATCAATCTCATTTGTGTATGGTGGCAAGGAACACATTGTTCCAAAATTCTTCAGTTTCATCTAGTGGAAAGGTGCTAGGAGTGAAATTTTGCATTCCACACCTCATGAGGCTAAATGGTCTATGCCAATATGTTGTGGTAGGTGGGTAAATTCTAGGGGAGGTCTTGTTTCATGCACCAAGCATCCCAGTCATTTTGGGCTACAGGCTTCTGACAAGGGGACTTTAGTGACTTCGTCAGAAGCCTATAGTCCAGAACAAATGGGACTCTTGGAACACAAAATGAGACCTCCCATAGCATTTACCTACCCACCCTGATGTGTTGGCATAGTCCATTCAACCCCATGAGGTGCGAAATGGAAAATATGGCTTATGACAAGCCTATGTTGAATGTCACTGATGCATTTTGTGTTGGTGTAATGAAATATTTAATTACACTTTATTAAGTTTACTTAGGGTTATTTTTAGTCTCAGGTTAATATTAAGTCATATTAGTGTTTTATTCAACTTGCAAATATAAAAGCAAGTTGTCACATGTAATTCTCAATCCATTTCATTAATTGCATCCTTATTGTGCAAATTATTTCTCTTTGTTTTCTTCTCTTGTGGAAGGTAAATCTTGGGTTTTGTAGGTGTTCTTGGTGTTATGAGTTAATTATCAACTCCAACATGGTATCAAAGCTCCGGATCTGCAAGCCCCTTCTCAGATCTAGGAAAATTTTGTGCAAGATCTTTTGTAGGATGCAATTTTTTTTAGAAAAATGAACCTCACCATTGCACTCAAAAGGCCCAAAAACCCCTATTTTCATATAAGCAACTCTATATTTTGCTGACAGAAAATTTTTGGGTGTTTTTTAGGGTTTCAAAAAAAATTGGTTCTATGAAATCCGTACGACCTGTATGGAATCCGTACGGTCGTATGGCACCTTGATTTCTATGCCACCTCAATTTTCATGTCATTCTCATTTGAGCTGATTTTGATTTTGGAGCTATCTCGATTTGTGTATCATCTCAATTTATGTGCCGCCTTAATTTTTGTGCCGCCTCAATTTCTATGCATAGGTACAGCTGACTTTTTTATTAATTTCTTAATAAAAAAGGAATTTTTTATTTTTGAGGGCTAGCCCCTAGGGTTTAACCCCTGGTTGCATGGGGGACCAGCCCCGAAAGACTCAGCTCTTGGTCATATGAGTGACCACTGCCCTAGCCGCCAGCCCCCAGAGACTCAACCCCTGGTCACATGTGCGTCTAGGAGCTTCAATAGTTCTTTGTTTTGGCCTCTTTGCCCTAAAGGAGCTGTTTTTGTAAATTAGGCATATCTTGAGCATACAAAGTCAGATTTTTGAAAACAAATAGGCATCGAAAAGTTGGTTCCAAGCACAATCCATTGGTGCAGATATGTTTTCTAGATTTTTCTATTGGTGATAGTTATTGATGTTTGAACTCAAGGCATCATTTTTGGCTTTTGAGCTCCGTTCTTGTGTCCAGAATCTCCGTTTTTGAAAACGAATAGGTGTTGGAAAGGTATCAGTGAGCTCTACACAACCACCTATATATTTTGTTTAGATTTAGCCCCAGGTATCTTTTAATCAGTTTGTTGATTTTATGCCTTCTATTGGATATCTTGGGCATGTTGCCTCCTAGAAAGGTTCTATTTTCTTTGATAGGCTTCTATTATTAGCATAAATCTATTTGCATGTTTTGATCTCTAATCATCTAAGGAGATGGGATTCTACCATTAGCATAAATCTAATTGCAGATATTGTGGAAGTAATCAACATGAGAAAGAGATGTGTCCTCATTTCTCACATCATCTTTTTGAAATGCTTTCTTCGATCGCTTCTCCTCCTGATGAGATCATTGCTCCACTGTCACCTACTGCTTCTTCAAAGTTTAGTGTTGCATCATCATTGGCTTCTAGTGATTCTATGTATAGCATATCAATATTAGTATTCCTGATCCACCTCATTGGGATTCCTATCTTGCAGACATATCATCTCTATTTGTGGAGTCTCACAATTCTGATTTGGAGGACACATTTGAGGGTTTATCTCTCTTGTTTGATGCTATCTCAAGTGGCTTTGCATCACCACCTTCATCTTCTATGTTTACAGATGCAGTTCATATCATATCCTCTCATGGTTCTTCTTCTCTGATTGGGTAGACATTCTCTCTTTTGGAGAAGACATATTTTCCCAGTATGAGGTCACTTGAGTTGCATTCAGAGGCACACATTTCAATATGGATTCCTTATTCATACATGATGTGGGAATGGCTTCTACATTCACCAGTAGATCTATTTCTTCTGAAAGGGAGAAATGTTGTTTGCAGGCAGTGGATTGGATTTTGTCTTCGAGATCTCTTCATTGGTCCTAGAGCTTCTTCTTGGAGGGGATTCATATTCTCTTTTCACTCTCTCTTATGGGGGGCACTCATGATTGTACTTTTGTTATGGATTCATTTCTTGGGGGTTCTTAGTGTTAGTCCTTCTTCCATCACATGTTCATTTACTTATTGTATTTTCTCTCTTTTGGAGAGGAGTTTTCTCCCACTGGGTTTTTCTCCTTCTCTCCACTTTATGAGAGATTCTTGTTGTACATGGGTACCTAACATGGCCTTATAGCCAGGACCCATTCTTGCATTACTTGTATGGTTTTTCATTTCTCCCTAAGTTGCACTTATGGGGGGTGTTGGGGTAATTAAATATTTAATTACACTTTATTAAGTTTACTTAGGGCTATTTTTTAGTCTTAAGTTAATATTAAGTCATATTAGGGTTTTTTTAACTTGAAAATATAAAATCAAGTTGTCACATGTCATTTTCAATCCATTTCATTAATTGCATCCTTATTGTGTAAATTATTTCTCTTTGCATTTTTGTCTTGTGGAAGGTAAATCTTAGGTTTTGCAGGTGATCTTGGTGTTATGGGTTAATTATCAACTCTAACATTTTAAAAGAATACATTTAATTTTGGCATGGTCAAACGGATTGGAGTTAACAAAAACTAAGAGAGGCTATTATGAATAGACCTTATGTACGCTTGTAGGTCTAAATGGAACATCCCAGGTGTCACAAATTCTGAGAACTACTCCATCAATGTTTGGCAGTTTCTTACTCTTAGGGATCTTAAGTGGCTTTAGCGGAAGCCTAATCCTTGAATGATTGGGACACTTTGCACATGAAATGAGATGTTCCCTAGAATTTACCCACCCACCCTGACATTTTGGCATAGTCCATTCAGCCCCACAAAGTGTAGAATGATATGCTGAATGTGACTGATGTGTTTTGAAAGAATGCATTTAATTTTGGCATGGTCAAATTGATTGGAGATGAAAAAAATGAGAGAGGTTATTATGGATGGACCCAAAATACACTTGTAGGTCCAAATGAAACATTCCTAGGTACCATGAATTCTGAGACATGCTCCATCAAAGTTTGGTAGTTTTTTACTCTTAAGGATCTTAAGTGACTTTACCGAAAGCCTGTAGCTCAAAACAACTGGGACACTTGGTGCATGAAAAGAGGCCTTCCCTAGCATTTAGACACCCAACCTAACATGTTAGTGTAGTCCATTCAGCTTCACGAGGCGCAGAATGAAAAATATGGCTTATGGTAAGGTTATGTTGAATGTCACTGATGCATTTTGCAAGAATGCATTTAATTTTGGCAGAGTCAAATGGATTGGATTTGACAAAAACTAAGATAATTTATTATGGATGGACCCCATGTGCACCTATAGATATAAAAAAACATTCCCAAATGCCACGAATTCTGAGAATTGCTCCGTCAAAGTTTGATAGTTTTTTGCTCTTAGGGATCTTAAGTGATTTTGTTGGAAGACTATAGCCCGAAATGAATGGGACACTTGGCACACAAAATGAGATCTCCCCTAGCATTTACCCACCCACCTCAACATGTTGGCATAGTCCATTCAACTCCACAAGGTGTGGAATGAAAATTTTTACTCCTAGAACCTTTCCACTGCATGAGACTGAAGCATTTTAGAACAATGTGTTCCTTGCCACCATAGGAAAACAAAATTGATTTAAAAGACCGAGATAGGTATTTGTAGGTGGACTTGACATCTACATAAAAAATACAAAGAAGATGTTCGTAGGTGATGGTTTGACAAAAAAGTCGATCCAAAGTTTGACACCTTTTTTGTCTTAGGTCTCTTAAGAGACTGTCTCCATTTGATGTAGCTGATAATGACTAGGAAGCTTCGCCACTAAAAAGACATCTCCCCTAGCATTCACCTACCCACCCTGACACATTGGCATTGTTAGTTTGACCCCACGAGGTACATAATGAAAAATTTCACTCCTAGCACCTTTCTAGTTGAGGAAACTAAACTAAGTGTTGTACTTGGCTATTGATGAAAAAGTTTGACAGTTGGTTCTTTGGCATGACCATACTATAAAATTGTTCTAACTTGATCCAATGTGTTCTATGGGAATCAATCAAAGGTTCTAGGTAATCAAATGGTATGTATACTCAAGTACGTGTAGTTTTGTTTCATAACATGTTGATTTCTTAGAATGACATGGAGATATAAAAATTAACATTAAATTAATCAAAAATTAACATGAAATCACATTCAATGGTTATCAATTCTTTGCACCAAATGTGAATAAATACATGAGGGTTTGTAAGATGAAACCCTTGTCATTAAAAATCATAGTAACATCATGATATTATGGTCATAATCTCCTCATATGCTATGACAAATCTAGTTCAATAAGATCCTTCTATGATTTCATGTTGCAAAGATAAGTTTGATGCACAACTTGCAACTTTGGTTTCCATGAATGAAACCATAATAAAACATGATGAAACAATCTTTGAAGGAAACCCTATCACTATGATGCATGAAGAACCATGGCTGCTCCCAAGCCTCATAGAGGATATTTTTGCCAAGAATGCTATCATTGGTACTATGAAACCTTCAAAACCTGAGGGCCTGCAAGACAAATGAGAACAATCATCAAGTTGACTCCAAAGGACATAATGGCATGGCCCTTCAAGTAAACATGACCCTTCAAGAAAATATGACACTTCAAGCAAATAAGACCCTTCAAGCATAAATAAGAGTTGCACCATGTTAGGTTAGGGATGCATAAGGATTATGGCTACCTTACTTTCCTTCCAAAACCAACTCCATAAGGATTATTCCTACCTCCATCATACTCAAATCCTACATGCAAATGCAATTGCACTATTTTTCTAAAATGAGTACACCAACATGATGAAATGAGACAATACCATCAAAATCTCCCCACATAAGTCAAGAAACTAGGTTAAAACATGAAATACAATCTCAATACAAATAAGACACTTCAAGAAAACATAATGGCATGAGAAACCACTTGACTTAATTTGATCAAACGAAGCTAATCAACTAGGACCAAGGAGCACGTACAAGGTGGTAAGAAAAATGTCAAAAATATAGAAGGTGAATTGAGAATAGAAAAGAAAAATGCAATCAAATCACAAAACTTAATAATTGTACACAACATACCTTTGTGTCATTCCACTAATTCAATATAATGAATCATTTGGATCCGCTCTACTCTTTATGGTGTCAAGCATTGCTTCATGGTCAGACTCATGAACTTTCCACAAGTTTCTATTCAACGGTCTACCTCCATATTTTATCAAATAAACATTTGATGCCACAACAAGGTTAGAATAATGAAGAATCTTCCTATGTGTGTTGAAATCCTTGAACAACCACACATCAAACTTCTTCACTAGATACCTTCTAAGCCATGTTCCAATAACAACCACCAATCCTGTAGGGTACTCGATGTTTTCTCCATCTATGACAGGGGCTATCAATTTCTTTTTTTACCTCAACACAACAACATGAATAATAATTTGTTCCCTCATAATTATCTTCATCACATGCCCTACATTAAATTGCACAAAAAATATTAAAATTCAATAAATGATAAAAAAAATATATATTAATTTTCATTAGGCAATATATTACCTAGTTCAACTAGATCTAAAATATGGTCGAAGTCAATTGATGATTCCATCTGCATGAGTTATAGTGCTCCTAGAAGTTGAAACATCTGAAGTGGACTTAAAGATCTAGCATGCCATTCATTGACCCATTCTTTTGACTCACTCATTCCAAGAAAAATTTGTACACGATGAACAGAAACATACCGTATACCTCAAATAAATAGTCCATGAAGTTGTATTTGAGCTTCTAAAAGAGTGGAAATCACTTGATCTTATCATTGTACAACAATATTCGTATTTTGTAATGTTAGCTTCTTCTATCAACCAAAATAATTTATGAACTATAGACTTACCTTCATTACCTGGACCCATTGTAGAGTTGCAACATTCAACAATGGATGTTGCATCTGTCAACTTTGCATTTTCCTTATACTTCAACTCTTCTTGTGTTAAGGCTCTTTCAATACATGCTCCAGCACCATCATGCTCCCCTTTTCCATACCTATCCTCAAAGAAAATTTATATATGTTGAACACCACTGAATATATGCATTCTACTCAACCAATAGAACATTCATGAATTCTTAAATTATGATGTGCACAATTATCTAACCATATGGTATGCTAATCAAACATGATGTTCCTGCTACTCAAATGACCATAGAACATCTGAAAGCAACCTTGCACAAACTGTCTAGAATGTATGCATCATCACTAATATAAAAAAATCATACTCCCTTAATATATTTTTGTCTTCCTCTGTACTGTTGGGTGCATGAATGAATGCTATATGAACAAATATAGCAACATGAGTGGAGTTCTAGTACTGTGATTGAACCTCATTCTATGGTTGTAGTGTATAATCTTTGCAAAGTCTACAATTGACATGACTGTATGAAGAGGAAATGTTTCCTTGCATAACTTGAATTGCAAGTCTAACCATCGAGCTTTGTGTGTATGCCTTGCATACTCAAACTATTTTTTCTTGAAAAATATGCATAAGTGCAAATATTGGTATTTCTTCACTAACCAATTCACAATTTGTTTCTTATTTACCATCTTTGATATTGTATGCCACTATCTTATATTTTACAAAAGGTACTAATTCATTTCTAATTGCATGTGCATTCTCCATGTGTACACAAGTTCTCAAAAATTGCAAACCACTGCAACTATCACATGTTCCATCAAACATGATGTCTTATAAAACATTTGTCCATCTACTATTTCACAAAAATGCTTGAAATGAGATCTCTTGCTAATTCAGGTGGAGCCTCTATCATACACTCCTGCAAAAAATCGTTAGTATGCAAAGATACACATAATTCCATGTGAACTCAACAACAACAAATTGTGTGTGTGTGTGATTTATTTTGACATAAAAAGGTTTGTCATTTCAAAATACCTTTGAATAATTTGAATTTGAGGATAACTAGCTACAAATTTGGATAAAAATTATGTTTGAGTCATCTCTAAAAAATGCTTTGGATGTGGCTCATGATTTTGACAACCAATTCTCCTTCTTACAACATCCCTTTGATTAGGAGATACTCTTGTGTTATTTCTCCAAAACTCATCAAGTAGGGATTTTAAGGCTTCAACTATGGCTTTACCTTTCCATGGGAGTCTACTAGAAAATGCACATAGTTCATTTCTATTTGGGTCCTCAATTATTTCATGCCTCCCAACAACTTTCATAACTATTTTTCTACTTATATTTAGTGCTTGACTTGTTTTTCTTATCAAGAGAGATTTCTTTGTTTGATCGCTCACAATAGTTGATGTAATGACATGTCATGTAGCATTACTATCTTTCATGCATGAGGTGGAACCAATGATTTGATATGCATTGACTAGATTTCTTACAATAGATTTTTCACTATTAGTACTTGATGTTCTGAGGCCAAGAAACTTCACAATTGGCATAAACTTAAGATTTTTCATCATCTCAACAAACAATTGACATCTTCCAGTTTCAATTATGTTTTCAAAAAACAAGTTCCATATCTTATTCATGTTTCTTCTACAAGTATGCTTAGGAATCTTGTCAACCATTAGTTTTAGAATATTCTAAACAATCTCAATCAAAAACCTAGGCTTTCTATGCAAAATTCTAGGTGTTCTTATTGGAATTTAAATTGAATCACAAGATACATTTTAGTCACTCAACACTTGATCAATTGGTGTATCATCTACTACAACATGTGCAAATGCATCATCATTTTCAATTAGAGATTGAACATTTTCAACAATATCAATTTGAGATGGCAAAGATGACATACCTTCAACTCCCACATTCAATTTCTTACTTGCACATTCAAGTTTTATCATTCATTCCCTTTATTTCTCCAATTCCTTCTCTCTCTTAGATGCTTTATCATCCAATTCAATCTGTAAAGACAGTTGACCTTCATTTTTGGAGTTCAATTTCTAATTTTCACGAAGTTGTTTCATTCGTTCTCTTTTCTTTGCATTCTCAACTTCACGCTCCTCCGGTGTTAGAGTTTTTTTCTTATTTCCTTGGCATTGTATTAACTTCTATATCACTCTAAAACAATGGTCAAAAGAACACAAAAAATATCTGATAACTTATCAAGTTATAATACAAAACATGCACACTTACAATGCTTTTTGAATGTAAAATAAAAAACTAGTTAATTTGTTCACTATAGTGTTTCAATCCATTAAAACATAAAAAAAATAGTTTCCAATATCAAATTTGAATTTAAAACATGTAATTGGAATCTTGTGCATTGAAACAAGAACAAAAAGTTCATCAATTTTGTCAACCAATGATGGGAGAACCTCAAAAGCATGAAAAGTCTCTTTCAATGTTAGAAAAATCATAGAACAAGGAATAAAACAAAGCATGTTCAACAAAATTCACATGACATGCCTTTTTTCAGTCCGTTAGTCATCATTTTAACTAGTTCAAAATGTGCTCGTATTGTAAAATGAGCACATTTTAAACTACCTAGAATGCTAACTCCCTATCTCTCTCTCCCTTTATATCTCTCCCTAAACCCTAAACCCTAACCCCTAACTCCTAAACCCTAAACATGATGTTCCTCTCTCTCTCTCTCTCATTCCTCTATCTAGCTGTCTCTTACTCTCTCTTTCTACCTCTCTCTATCTCTCTCTAAACCCTAAACCCTAACCCCTAAACCCTAAACCCTAAACCTTTATCTCCCTATCTCTCCCCTATCTCCCTATCTCTATCATCCCTCTACCTCTCAATCTCTCTCCCTATGTTTCTAGACATCTCCATCACTCTCTATCTCCCTATCTCTCCCCCTCTCTCTCCCTCTCACTCTCCCTTATCGATAAAGGAAATGGAAACAAGAAAACTAGGACATGCAAAGAGGGATGAGGATATAAATTGGGAGGATGAAATGGAAACAAGACAAAATGAAAGTTAATTGGATGGGAATAATGATGACAAGAGAGGTGGAAAATAGTAAATTACGGAAAAATTGGTGGGATCTATAGGAAAATTGGAAAGAAAAAGGAAAAAATAGAAAAGCTAGGGTTAGGAGGTGGAAAAGAGGGGAGGAGGTGGAAAAATAAGTCAAATGGACACAAAGAAATGAAGATGAATGATAGGGGAGGGAGAAAATTAAAAATTAGGGGAAATTTGGATAAATCTTAATGGGATTTGAAATAAGGAAAGGCCAAGATAGTGGAAGAACTATAGAAAATAGCTACCTAGTGATAAAGAATTACCTATCCATGAACTTCAAGAAAAGTATTGTAGAGATTTAAAGGGATGAAACAATAATGATTTGATGTAGTATGGACTTATAAATACTCATTCCTTTAGATAAAATAGCTACAGTATAGTGATCAAGTGAGAAATTTGCAATTCATGTGTTCAAAATGAGGGAAGATGAGTATTATTTATGGATTTTTGAAGGAATTCATTCTACTATATTTGGGCTATTTTTGAAAATAATCCTCTTGTAGGAAAATTATCCCTTTAAACAAGGTTCTAACACACATAAATATCACAAGGAGAAGATTCTAGAGGTATGGGGGAGAGAGAGAGAGAGAGAGAGAGAGAGAGAGAGAGAGAGAGAGAGAGAGAGAGAGGGGGGGGGGGAGATAGGGAGATGGAGAGTGAGGGAGATGTCCAGAGACATAGGGAGAGAGATTAAGAGGTAGAGACATCTGGGGAGAGAGATAGAGAGGGAGGAAGAGAGAGGTAGAGAGGGATAGAGTTAGAGACAACATGGGGTCGATAGAGATAGGGAGAGAGAGAGAGGGGGGGTCGATAAAGAAAACAAGATAGAGAGAGGGAGAGAGATATATGCATAAAATTCATTTTAACTACTTTAAAACGTGATTACATTATAATGCAATCACATTTTTCACTACTTCAGGAAATTCCAACCTTAAGGGTTAGATTTTCCTTGGGCATCCAACTCAAAGACTCATAGGTACCTTTGGATGCCAAGGATGTGTTTTTAACAAAAGTTAAAAAAAATTGACCAAATACCGTGTGTGCTTCCCCTATGGTTTACATGTTTTTCAATGTCAATACGAAAAAATGCCAAGATGAATTCAAGTTTTTATTAGCTTTCTAACCATGTATTTTTTAAAAAAATCTAATAAAATTAAGTTTTTCATCTTCAAGTTCTTTTGCTAATGTGTTCTTTTTTTTCAGAAAACCTATGTCTAGTATATTTGGTGTCATTTTTTACATGTTTATCAAAATTTGAAACAAATTACATTTTTAGATTCTAGACTCAATTCTATACACATTGAAAAAATTAATTTCTGATTATTTTACAAAAACAATAGGGGGGAGCATGGTCAAATTTTCATTTTTTAAGATGTGCCCACTTTGAAAATTAATAGAAAAATTATATATTCATAAAAAAATTAAAATAAAAACAGACGTAAACTGCATGGTGTTAGCTAATTTTCCACTAAAGTGATTTGTCTAATACGTAAAAAAAAGTTGATAGTTTAAGGGGAGCACACCAGACACTGTTATATTTTTCTGACAAAAATAGAAGCACTCTGTGTTCTCCCCCTAATTGAACCTTTTAATCTCCATCATTTTTTTTTTAAAAAATAGTAGTTTTGAAACTAGACTTGAACCACTACAAAACTTGTTCTTATCACATCTTCTAATCTTGAGCATGGCTATCTTCAATTTCTCTTGCAAGATCAGTTTTTTTGTTTTATTTTTTTTTTTAGAAAAAAGTGGCCACTTATAACTCCCTTTTGGTCCCCCATTTCCACGTACATAACCTAAGATATGAATGACTTGGTCCAGTTTACTAACAAGATGATGAGAAAGGTAGTTTATGGGGTTATTACTCTTTAGAAGAAAATCAACATAAGTACCAACATGAAACTAAGCTCCAAATTGCCAATAAGAAAATGAAATAGCATAAAGATCACATGGTTTTGGGTGCCTCAAGATGGGAGGATACTTTTAAGTCTATGAAAATAGATTGGGATACCCTACTACACAATAATAGGATGTAGTCTTTTCTCTATTGTGTTGTTGTCTGGTGTTGTCTTTGTTTTATTTTTTGGTTGTCCCTTTGTTGTTTTATTGTGATTTTGTTGTCTGGCCTAATTTCTTGTTTTCCAGGGCCTTTTTTTTTTTTAATGTCCAATGGTTCTTCTAATGGACTATTAATCTTGTTTATTTTGTAAGGGACTGGGACCCTCTTTCCCAACTTATCATAATAAAAAACACTACGATTTGATTATTTATAAATAAAATGTTAACTTGACACCAAAAGATAAATAAAATAAATGAATTAAAACCACTATTATAATTAACTAATTCCTATATTTAATATGAAATTAAGGCAAATAATAAAATATAGGTATATATTGCTAATTTCACTACCTATTCCAAAAATCACAAAGCTTATCTAATTAGAATCTTATAAATAAAAATTATTCTTCTTCTTTTATTAATTAGGCAATACAATGGAAGTAATATTAAGATACATTTCAAGAATTATTTTCATAATAGATTTATTTGTTGTCTATGCAGGTGCAAAAAAATAATAGTGTTATGGGATCAATTTCTTTCTTGTTTGTTTGACAAGATTCTTATGGCAGAAGGACATATATATGTAAGTTTATTTTCTCACAAATATAAATATAAATATAAATATAATGCCAAAGCATAATGTAAAATAATTAAAGAAAAATTTTAAATGCACAAGTGAGGCCTTATGACCTGTAAAAGGGGAAATGACCCTGTGGGAACTTTGCGAATTTCCCCATAGTCGTGGGCTTCCCACAGTCTACTTTCCAAAGGCATTGTCCAACGACCTTTAGCCTACTGCAACCTGCCCTTGGCAACACCCAAAAAAGTATGTTTATCTTTTTTTTAATTTTAAAAAAGATTTTAATCAAGATAAATTATTATTAACTTACTTATATATACAAACAAAGGCATAAAAATTAATTAAATTCCTTTTCTATTATATTTAAATACACACACATATTCTTGTATATGTAGGCCAATGCAAGCATCTCAAAACGTATTTCTAAGAATAGTGGTGTCTTCAACAGATTTAAAAACTTTTCATTTGCTTCAAAAACACACACTACTATGCCACAAAGTGGAAACAGACATAGAACATTTCCAACATTAACCCTTAGAGGAAAGTACAAGCGACATTAACCAATTTCAACAGTAGAAATATTAATCATGAAAGACAGAACAAGAACACAAATTTACGTGGGGAAAATCCTTACAGGTAAAAAACCCCACACTCCAAATCACCAAGCCATTATATTATTCAGCAACCAAATAGTTACAATACATTTACAGGCTCATAGCCTTTATGGGAGATTAACATCTTGTTCCTTCTGAAGAAGAGCTGATAGTATAACCCTGCACAAAGTTCTCCAGCACTCGGGTCAGCATACTGTTATCTTGCTACAAATAGTACATAGTACAAAAATTCACCTTCTCGGCCAGAATCCCCTTCACTTGAACTCTGTTCTTTTTCATCTCTCCTCAGTCCCTTCACATATTGTTAACATGCTGCGTACAACATATAGCATAGGACTTCGAAGAAGAAGAAAAATAGAGCTCACTTAATTGAACTCTCCACACATACTCTATCGATTCCAAATTGCTTTTAGCAATCTAATCAAATCAACCGTCTAAGCAACCAACCGTTTCAGTTATGCTCACCAACCATCCAAACTACTGTTTCTAATTGTTCACATTCGTGAGATTAGTCCCACATGCATCTATCGACAAACACATCAACTGCATATATGCACAAACACATGGTAAGTTTATCATCAGCACTTTTGCTGACAAGACCAAGCAGCTCACCAAACATCAGAAACACCTTGGCTGACGTCTTCATCGGAGTGACCGAAACCTTTGACGTGACTTCTTCCTTCTTCGTCGACAATGTTCCTCCTGTCGATGCCCAAACCTTCATCCTTCGGCATGATCGGAAAGATTAGAAAGACTTCTCAACGCTGGGTCGACAAACACTTCTCACACTGATGCTCAAGCCAATGTCATTCATCAGAGTGACCACAAGCTGTCGGAGCAACATTTCAAGGCTGGGCTGATAGAGGTTCTCACACCGATGCCCAACACTTCGATCTCCATCAGGGTGACCTCTGCCATCGGCCCAAGGACTTTACACTGCACCGATAAATATCTTATCGCCAAACATCAAAATGACAAGTAACATCGGAGGAACTTCCCTTCGCTGGGCTAACAATTGTTCTTACACCGATGGTCTTCACACCGACCACATCATCATCAAGACACAGATCATCGGTGACACTACTTTCATCTGCATCGATAGCAAACTTCATACCGATGACTGTTCATGTTGAACCATTAAACCTGATGAACTCCTAAACGGTTCAATGAAATCTTGAACTATTGAACCTGATGAACTCCTAAATGGTTCAATGAACTCTTGAACTATTGAACCTGATGAACTAAATAATTAAACCTATGCCATTGAACCAAGGAACCATTGTACCTATGCCGTTGAACCAAGGAACCAATGAATGAATTGAACCAATGAGCCATTGAACCTATGATCTGAGTCACAAGTACTCAACATTCTCCCACTTGACAAAGGAATTACAAGAAACCATCAATGCTTAGAACCAAAGTTAATACTTCCTACACTCCACTGTGCTCACAAGCTACATAGAAGCTCCAACTTCAAAACTTCCAGAACACACCCATGAAACCATCCTCCATAAACAAGATAGAACATCAGCTAGATCAACAATCAAAAAATGGACTGCACCCATCCAACTGAAACTAGCACACATAGCCAATGCTAAAACATCCAATCACTCATACCTTGAAGGTATAAACATCAACAAACTCATGCCATCTACATATGCACCCATCAACTACAAATACAAGCTCCATGTGTCAACCAGTCGAAGAAGACCAAACACATCAAGAACTCCCACTGCATGGGTAATGCAGATCTAAAAAAGATCATGGCATACAAAATCCACTAGTAGCATTACATAGAAAATGTAAACATCATGTAGTAACAAGGAAACATCCACCACGATATGCAAAAAGCTATAAATCAATAACCAGTACATCTCACCACCAGTCTAGAAACCTCTCAAGTTCTTCACACCCAACAATGAAAGAGGTAACAGAATAGAACCTTCATGCTATCACCCAACAACATAAGTGAAAGCACATGAGCACAAACTAGTGAGCACTTCATCTCCAATCAAACCTCAAACCAATGTAGTGTGAAACAAACCATCCAGTAAGATAACCAGGACCATAGAAAGTAACTCTACACATCATATACCTGTAGACAATCCTTCTACATACACCAAAGAATGCCAATTGTGTCAAGTATGATCTCCTTCAAAACACCCCAAAGAGAACAGCATAACAACACCCAAACAAACATTCAATCTCAAGAGATCAAACTCAACATTTGTAATCATGCAACTAACATGGATGTAAGCCTCTCAAACCAAAGAAGATCAAACTAATCCATTTCCTGTTTTAGGAAATCAACCCATAAAACCATCTCCTAACAATTCTCATCAATGAATGATATCTTTAAACCCAAATGCAAAAGGAAATAAACATGCTATCCATCTCTCACAATGAATCCTCCAGAACCATCTATGAGTAGTTCAAGATCCATGTCTATGAAATAAAGCATAAAACACCTAAGAGAAACAATGGGCAATACCTCTCAAGTAATAAACTGTCGAGTAAACTATGAGCAGGGACAAGAATGCTCCTCCAACATATACAAGCCATCATGACTCCTCCAAGAGCAATCTCCTCATAGGTCTCTGTTGAACGCACGTCCAACCAAGGTGTAGGCTTCTCAGACTTTCTGCTGAAATCTCTGATTAAGCACAACATATACAGTCTCACCTTATTCTCCATGTACCCATGAGCATCTACAAATAATTATTTCATACTAAACTCCAAATGCATCTCTACACCAACATGAAGTAATCAAGCAAAAAATCAATGCACCTAATACATAGAGAATCACTAGACCACTGTCAAAGCTCAAATCATCTAAATTAGGAACTTATCATGACATCATGATCTTACCATCCCCCTTAGGAGATTACATGCTCCAGGTGAACATAACCATGGTCTCAAGAGTAATGTACCATGCCAAAACTCAAAAAATAGAAATCAAGAAAATATCATGACATGAAACAAACCAAACTCTAAACCAACATCACCTATCAAGCACCAACACCTCAACCAAGGATTTCATGAATCCTTCATTACTCCAAGATGTTACACATCCTCAAATAGTGTCCCTGCAAATGCAAAAGAACCCTTTTGCAGTAACAAGATCTAAGAGCTCCTCCTAGTAACATCTGCAACACTAAAGAAGAACATTCACCACTAAGAGATGAACTCACAGTCAATGCTAAAGCTCCCACTGAACTGTAACAAATAAGCTTTCCAAGCATCATGACCAAACATCTCCTAATCTGAAAATCCTCCAGCTCCACACATTAACATGTCCATGTGACAATAAAACCAAGTGGCACCAAGATCTCCAAACCAAGAAAACACACTATCATTGTCAATAGCTTACACAAACCTATGAATTCAAGCTATTCATGACATCATGATACACATGCTACAAGTCTCCTTAACCAACTATTCAGGTACTCTACAGGATCCATCCTCTCATCCCAAAACAGTCACACTAATGCACAAGTGACCACAGACCAGGCCATCTAACAAATCTACATTAACACTAAAACAATCTGGTGAATAAAGATAGTCCACATCCGAGTCATCTCACTGTAGCTTAATAGGTGATCAACCCACAAAACTACATAACTCATAGATCCAACCAATGTATCATGCAAACTCACTATCACACTAGATACTGCAAAACTGAGATCTCAAGGAATAGATAACAATGTAGACAACATGACTTAAGCATCAGATCACTTACAAATCTGATTCGCCAAACATGTCCACAACTTAAGCACCATAGTATAGAAAACCAACAAGCATTTCCATAGAAATACTGATAGACATATCACTTACCAGCACTCCCATGCAGAGAAAGCATTTCACCTCCTCACACCATGCATGAGGCATGCATGCAAAACTGCAACTATATCATCTAGTAACACCCCAAAAGCCAGGGTCTAGAAATAGCTTAACTGCAGCTTCACAAAACCACAAGTTTTTCTCTTGACCATGTAAAACCTGCAAAACCACTGTGTTTGAAAAACACCCATGCACATCCATACCCACTTCACATCTGGAAGACCAAGAATATGAATCAAGAAACACCATAACAGTTAAACCAGAAAAATGGATCATCATGAATATGCATAACCATAGATTTTAGGAAAACTATGAAACCTCTCAAAACCAAGGAACATGATTCTGAGACACACAAGTACAAAGCATCCACTAAAGGAAACAACAGTTCAAGAACTTTAGGCCCACTTGTAGACCAACTCCACAACCACCAACATGCACATGCATCCAAGGGAGATAGGCTATTTTAGAAGCTCTCAGACCATCCAATGATCAACTCCATAGCCTACATGCAATCAGGGTAACAAAAAAGTTATGCCTTCCAATACCAGGACAATTACACCCAACACAATCACATTTCTCCATAGCTAAAAAATAACCCAAGCTTCTCCATATCATCAGGGAGCCTCTCACACAGACACCCAATACAGAGATTTGTTGCATCTCCACCATAGAGTAAAATATTCCACCCCATGCATCAGGATTATATCACTGCCAACTAGGAGCCTCAAATCACATCATTTCAATATGACCAGCTCTAGTTTCTCCATCTTCACCATCCTTCAAGCACTGCTGAAATAGAAAAACAAGATCAACTGCCAAACTTTACTCAAAACAAGGATCAAACATCAGATGATTCCTTCAGATTTCCTCAAGCCTGTCACACTAAGAAATCATCACAAAAGGAATACCCAGACCTTATACACTAGGAACTCTTACATGCAAACACATCCAGCACACAAATGTACATATGTGAGCAACAAAGCAGATCCCAGAAGAAGGCTCTGATACCACTTGTAGGCCAATGTGAGCATCTCAGAACATATTTCTAAGAACAGTGATGTCTTCGACAGATTTAAAATCTTTTCATTTGCTTCAAAAACACACACTACTATGCCACAAAGCGAAAATAGACATAGAACATTTCCAACATTGACCCTTGGAGGAAAGTACAAGCAACATTAACTAGTTTCAATAGCAGAAATATTAATCATGAAAGACAGAACAAGAACACAGATTTACGTGGGGAAAACCCTTACAGGTAAAAAACCCCACACTCCAAATCACTGAGCCATTGTATTATTTAGCAACCAAATAGTTACAATACATTTACAGGCTCATAGCCTTTACAGGAGATTAACATCTTGTTCCTTCTGAAGAATAGCTGACAGTATAACCCTACACAAAGTTCTTCAGCACTCGAGTTAGCGTACTATTATCGTGCTACAAATAGCACACGGTACAGAACTTCACCTTCTCGGCCAGAATCCCCTTCACCTGAACTTTGTTCTTTTTCATCTCTCCTTAGTCCCTTAACACACTGTTAACATGTTGCCTACAACATACAGCATAGGACTTCTCTGAAGAAGAAAAATAGAGCTCACTTAATTGAACTCTCCACACATACTCTATCGATTCCAAATTGATTTTAGCAATCTAATCGAACCAACCGTCCAAGCAACCAACCGTTTTAGTTACGCTCACCAACCATCCAAACTACCATTTATGACTATTCACATTCATGAGATTAGTCCCACATGCATCCGTCGACAAACACATCAACTGCATATATGCACGAACACACGGTAAGTTTATCATCGACACTTTTTCTGACAAGACCAAGCAGCTCAACGAACATCAGAAAGACCTTGGTCGATGTCTTCATCAGAGTGACCGAAACCTTTGACATGACTTCTTCCTTCTTCGCCGACAATGTTCCTCCTGCCAATGCCCAAACCTTCATCCTTCGACATGATTGGTAAGATCGGAAAGACTTCTCAATGCTGGGCCGACAAACACTTCTCACACTGATGCCCAAGCCAATGTCATTCATCGGAGTGACCACAAGCTGTCAAAGCAACATTTCAAGGCTGCCTCGATAGAGGTTCTCACGCCGATGCCCAATGCTTCGATCTCCATTGGGGTGACCTCTGCCATCGGCCCAAGGACTTTACACTACATCGATAAATATCTTCTGGCCAAACATCAGAATGACAAGTAACATCAGAGGAACTTCTCTTCGCTGGGCTGACAATTGTTCTTACACCGATGGTCTTCACACCGACCACAACATCGTCAAGACACGGATCATCAGTGACACTACTTTCATCTGCGCTGATAGCAAACTTCATACCGATGACTGTTCATGTTGAACCATTGAACCTGATGAACTCCTGAACGGTTCAATGAACTTTTGAACTATTGAACCTGATGAACTCCTGAATGGTTCAATGAACTCTTGAACTATTGAACCCGATGAACTGAACAATTGAACCTATGTCGTTGAACCAAGGAACCATTGAACCTATGCCGTTGAGCCAAGGAACCAATGAACCAATTGAACCAATGAGCCATTGAACATGTAATCTGAGTCACAAGTACTCAACAGTATATACATATATTTTGTAGATGAATAAATACTTGATACTAACTCATTTTTCACAACATATTGGAACTTAAAAAACTAAAATATAATGCATGTACATAACACTCTCTGTGGATAACTTATTTCCACCAATTGATCACATCATTTAAATAGAATTATACAATTCCTTGACATTTACCCCAATCACAACAATTATGGTGAATACAACAAATGTTCAAAAATTCCAATGCCTAAAAAATACAATGTAAATTACAAAGGATCTATTTCACTCAATAATGTAAACATATACAAATAGTCTCTGGGTAGCCTTTAGCACAACCTGGAACCATGATGACAACATAAAATAGGAAACCAAGGCATGCTTTCTGATGATGATTGTTGCAATCCTCTTCATTTAATTTAACAATCCAGGGTGGTGTTCAAAGGTTGTATGCATTAGGAACTTAAATATTTTTGGAAAATAGTTCTTTCTAACAAAAACAGAAAAAAATTGAATTAATCTAATGAAATCACACATGCAAAATTTAAACACACTTCCATAAATTAAAACTATAAAATTAAAACATGTTTCCATGAATTAAAAATACAGAAATAAAATAGCTCTTACATTAAAATCTAATTTAATACATTTAAAATAAATTGAAATGCATAAAACTAAAATAATACAAACAATCAAATAAGTACCAAATGTTATCCTCTTCCTCGGGATGAGCAGCTTTCTCCTCCCTTGGAATTGGACCAAGATCATTCACCCAACTTTGTGTCCAATGCTCCATATATCTTATTTCTTCAACAAAATATTACAAATTTATTTCTAAAACTGTTGTAGCTTTCTTATTCTAAAAATTTGTCAAAATAAAACTCTCTTTTCTTTAGAGTTGAGAGGTTTATTTATACATTGAAAATCTTCACCCAACTCCCTAAACTAGTGGAAAGCATAAGTACACTTGTCTTTCACATTCCTATGATAAAGTAACAACTCCCTTTATTCTCTACATCTATCTCTCCTACTCCTATGCTAAAGGAAACAAATTCCTTTATTCTCTCTATATAGGAAACAAACTCCTTTATTCTCTCTACTAATCCTATACTAAAGGAACACCATCCTTTATTCCCTCATTACAAAGTAACAACACATCCACATCTTTTTAAGGGAAAAGGTTGGATAGACTTATTTATTTTTGCTCCTTTTATTATTTTCCCTCAACAATTCATCTTCAATTTTTTTAGAAAATAGAAGGTTGAGATAATAATAAATCCATGGTTTAAGCCAAATTATGAAGTTGAAACACCTTTGGTTGAGATCAAGTTGGAATACTTCAGAAGTTGGCTTCAAAAGTGATTTTACAATAATTTAGAATACTTCAAGGTTGGCTGAAAGAGGCTAGAATACTTCGAGACTAATTTTGCATCATTTTAAAACATATTGCATTCTATTTTTTTTAATAAACATTAGAAAACGTTAGAAATTAAATTGCAATAGACTTCTAAGAAACAAACCAATATATATCTATATTATATTTTAAATAAGCTAATAGTTTCGTAGAACTACATTTAAATCCACTTTTAATGCTAATTTTAAGAGAAAATAGAGATGAATTTAGATGAGTCATTTCTAGTCTTATCACTCTCCACCCTACAGTTAGGTTTGTTACACAAACCCACCCCCAAGCAAGAGATCTTTCAAGAATAGGGTAACACATGCAACCAAGAATACAACATGCAAGCATATTAAACACATATGCATACACCCCAAAGGTTAACTCATAAAACTATGAATCCTCAAGTGGATTCTACAAAAGGGGGAAAGAGGAGATAACCCTCCCTTTTAGGGAACCATAATACTTCATTATAGCAACCTCCAAAAACACAATTCACCACAACACCACCAATAACATCCATATTACAAAAAATTTAAAATCAACAATGCCCCAACTTCAAAAAAAAAACCCAACTCCTAAAAGGTTCCCCAAGAGAGGCTTCATGCCTCTCTCAACCCCAACACATGGGAGGCTCTCACTCCTTAGGGTAGATCATCTTCCTACACAACACATTTCCCCAAAACAACTACAAACACACACACACACATAGCATGCAATCCATCACTCAACATTCACATACAAAATTTTACAAAAAAAAAAATTGAAATGAAAGCCGAAAAATGCCTACCTTTGGCTCTCCAAGTTAAGAGGAGCACAACAATGGCCAACCCTTGAATCTGGTATCACAAATTTCTCAAGATCTTTGCCAAATTCTCAAAACTAATTTCCTTCTCACCAATTTCTTCCCCGAAAATTCGTACACACCCTAAACCCCAAAACAATTTTCATAAATGAAAGATTTAGAAAAAGATGATCAAAATGAGAAACTTCTCAAACTTAAATAATCCCAAAAATCACCCACAAGTGGAAGTGAAGAAAAAGGAGGGAAACTTTCCTTCTCCCCATCCTTCTAAAAAGGAACTTTCTAATAAGTCAGTTTCCCTTATCCAAATTTTAAAAAGAAAAAAATGAAATAAATTTTAAAGATAATTCAAATAATTTAATAGCTACTCCTTTTCCCAAACTTTAAAATAAAAATAACAACATATACAACCAACAATTAACTAAATTACAAATAAATACCTAAACATAATCACACACACATTAGTCTTTATCCCTTTTTGAGTTAGGCTAGGATAATTGGTTATACACATAATATTCTTGAAGTCTTCTTTGCCTTGGTTACCTACCTGCACAACTCAATTTGGAACATCGATAGATCATGATAGGATAGCTGAAGCAACGTAAAGATATTAACACATTCATGTAACATACAAATATCCATTCATTCACATTCAAATATAATTTAATTCACAATCTAATTTCAATCCCAACAAGTAATTTCATTCAATTTAAATAATCCCTTCAAGACATAAATTTCCATAAAAAATATGCATGTTTTAACATATAATAAAGTAACACATAAAAAATGTCTAAATCCCATAGTCTCAACATAGAAGTACCATAATAATAATGACAATAATAAAATTCAAACTAAAATTTCATAATACTATAAGTAAGTCTTATATACAACCTCTAAATATCTCATTTCTGTTTCTCATAACATAGATTTGTACACAGTGCACTTCATATATCAATGGCACTACACCATTTAAAATGAGGAAATTTTCTAATGCATAAGGCCAAAATGTTTGAACCACTCATCCATACTTTCCCCCTTCCATATGCTATTTCTTTCCCACAATCCAAGAATACAGAATTGATGTTGATACCATAGCAACTTTGAGTAATTTCTGTATTACTCAAAAAAATTTGAAGGCTATTTAGGGGAAAAGATCCAATATCTGAGATAGTTCATATGGTTGACATAGTTTTGGTGCATTTAAGGTCCAATATTTTTAAAAGTTTAGCACTAGTAGTTGTGACTTAAAGGTTGTTAGTGTTGACTAGGTAAGTGCACAAAGATGAGGGACCAAAAGAGGGTCTTAAGATGCCACTTCTTTGTTCTAAAATCAAGAAAGATTGATGTTGGATGAGAAATTGAAGATAGTTACACTCAAAATTTGAAGGTATAACAAAAACAAGTGTCGTAGCGCTCTGAATCTAGTTTCTAAACTACTAGTTTTTTTCAAAAATGGTTGAGATTAAGGGGTTCAAAAAGGGGGAACACACAAATTGGTCCTATTTTTCTCAAAAAACATAGCATAGCATCTAGTGTGCTTGCCCTAAAATGTTCACATTTTTTAGTATTTCAAACATTGCTTCAGTGAGAAATTAGCTAACACCATGTAGTTTATCCCTAATTTTTCTAATAAGTTTTTCATGAATAATTGATTTTTTACTAATTTTCAAAGTGGACACATCTTGAGAAACAAGAAATTGAGCATGCTCCCCCCTAAATTTTTTGAAAACTAATTGAAAATCATTTTTTTTTAATACGTGTAGAATGGAGTCTAGTTTGTAAAAATGTAACTTATTGGAAATTTTGATGAACAGTTAAAAGAAAAGTAAAAAATACCAGACACTAGTTTTTGACAAAAAATAGATACACTAACAAAAGAAATTAAAGATGAAATCCTTAAAATACTCAAAATGTGAAAAAAATTATATGGTTAGATAGCTAACAAAGAGCTTAAGATTATGGTGGTATTTTTTTCAACTTTTCATTGAAAAAAGTGTAATCCTGATGGGGAGTACACTCTAGATTATGTGAATTTTGTTAGAATCTAGAAAAACATGTCCTTGGACAATCTAAACATAGTCCAAGCCTTTGGGTTGGAAGCCCAAGGAAAATCCAAGCCTAAGGCTTGGAAATTTCCAAGGCAAAGCATAATGCGAGTGCGTTATAATGCACTTGTATTATGTGCATTCACATAACGCAAGCGTGTTATAATGCGCTCACATTATGCTAAACTAAAACACTCACTCCCTTCCCTCCTCACTCCTTCCCCTCCTCTCTCTTTCTCACCTCTAGTTCCCTCCTCTTTCTCTCATTCTCTACTTCCCTCCCCTCTCTACATCCTACCCTCTCACTCTCTACTTCCCTCCCCTCTCTACCTCCTACCCTATCTCTCACTCTCTATTTCCCTCCCCTCTCTACCTCCTACCCTCTCTCAGTCTCTAATTCCCTCCCCTCTCTACCTCCTACCCTCTCTCTCACTCTCTACTTCCCTCCCCTCTCTACCTCCTACCCTCTCTCACTCTCTCTTCTTCCCTCCCCTCTCTACCTTATACCTTCTTTCACTCTCTTCTTCCCTCCCCTCTCTACCTCCTACCCTCTTTCTCACTCTCTACTTTGCTCCCCTCTCTACCTCCTACCCTCTCTCACTCTCTACTTCCCTCCCCTCTCTACCTCCTACCCTCTCTCAATCTCTTCTTCCCTCCCCTCTCTACCTCCTCCCCTCTCTCTCACTCTCTACTTCGCCCCCTCTCTACCTTCTACCCTCTCTCTCACTTTTTCTTCCCTCCCCTCTCTCCTCCTACCCTCTCTCTCACTCTCTACTTTCCTCCCCTCTCTACCTCCTACCCTGTCTCTCACTCTCTTCTTCCCTCCCCTCTCTACCTCCTACCCTCTCTAAGTCTCTACTTCCCTCCCCTCTCTCTCTCACTATCTACTTTCCTCCCCTCTCTACCTCATACCCTCTCTCTCACTCTCTTCTTCCCTCCCCTCTCTACCTCCTACCCTCTCTCTCACTCTCTACTTCCCTCCCATCTCTACCTCCTACCCTGTCTCTCACTCTATTCTTCTCTTCCCTCTCTCTGATTCTCTACTTCCCTCCCCTCTCTACCTCCTACCCTCTCCCTCACTCTCTACTTCCCTCCCCTCTCTACATCCTACCCTCTCTCTCACTCTCTTCTTCCCTCCTCTCTCTACTTCTTACCCTCCCTCTCACTCTCTACTTCCCTCCCCTCTCTACCTCCTACCCTCTCTCTCACTCTCTTCTTCCCTCCCCTCTATACCTCGTATCCTCTCTCACTCTTTACTTGTCTCCACTCTCTACCTCCTACCCTATCTCTCACTCTCTTCTTCCATCCCCTCTCTACCTCCTACCCTCTTTATAAGTCTTTACTTCCCTCCCCTCTGTACATCCTACCCTCTCTCTCACTCTCTTCTTCCTTCCCCTATCTCCCCGTACCCTCTCTCTCACTTTCTTCTTCCCTCCCCTCTCTACCTCCTACCTTCTCTCTCACTCTCTACTTCCCAACCCTCTCTACCTCCTACCCTCTCTCTCACTCTCTTCTTCCCTCCCCTCTCTACCTCCTACCTCTCTCTCACTCTCTACTTCCCTCCCCTCTCTACCTCCTACCCTATCTCTCACTCTCTTCTTCGCTCCCCTCTCTACCTCCTACCCTCTCTCTCAATCTCTACTTTCCTCCCCTCTCTACCTCCTACCCTCTCTCTTCCACTCTCTACTTTCCTCCCCTCTCTACATCCTACCCTCTCTCTTCTACTCTCTACTTCCTTCCCCTCTCTACATCCTACCTTCTCTCTCACTCTCTTCTTCCCTCCCCTCTCTACCTCATTCCCTTTCTCTCACTCTCTACTTCCCTCCCCCCTCTCTCTCTCACCCAACTACCTCCTAGTTTTCCTTTTCCTAGCTTTCCTGGTTTTCCTTTCCTTTCCAATTTCCCTTTATATCCCACCAATTTTCCCCTATTTTACTATTTTCCACCTCTCCTCATCATTATTCCGATCCATTGAACTTTCATTTTATCTTGTTTCCATTTCATCCTCCCAATTTATATCCTCATCCCTCTTTGCATGTCCTAGTTTTATTGTTTCCATGTTCTTTGTCGATAAGGGAGAGGGAGAGGGAGGAAAAGGGAGAGAGAGAGAGAGAGAGAGAGAGAGAGAGTGGACTAGTTTTCTTGTTTTCATTTCCTTCATCGATAAGGGTGAGGGAGAGATAGAGGGGAGAGATAGGGAGATAGAGGAGTGATAGGGAAGAGAGAGGAAAGAGATAGAGAGATAGGGAGAGATAGATAGGTAGAGAGATCTAGATGAGACAAATAGGGAGAGATATATGAGATAGAGGGGAGAGATAGGGAGATAGAGAGTGGGCGAGATGTCCAGAGAGATAGGGAGAGAGATTGAGAGGTAGATGGATGATAGAGATATAGGGAGATAAGGGAGAGATAAGGAGATAGAGGTTTAGGGTTGCTCAGGTTTAGGGATTAGGGGTTAGAGTTTAGGGGCATTATTTGGGGTTTTGGGAGAGAGTGAGAGAGGGTTAGTAGGGTTTATGAGTTTAGGGTTACTTAAGTTTAGGGTTTAGGGGAATTATTTAGGGTTCAAGGTTTTAGGGTTGCTCAAGTTTATGGTTTATGGTTTAGGGGCATTATTTAGGGTTTAGGCATTTTAAGAGAGAGATATGTTTAGGGTTTCTCAGGTTTAGGGGCATTATTTACGGTTTATGATTTTAGGGTTGCTCAAGTTTAAAGTTTAGGGGTTAGGTTTAAAGGGGAATTATATGTGGTTTAAGGGTTTAGCCTGGTTTCCTAAGTTTAGCATTTAGGGGTTACGGGCATTATTTGAGGTTTATGACTTTAGGGTTACTCAAGTTTAGGGTTTACGGTTAAGGGGTTAGTGTTTAGGGGAATTATTTAGGGTTTAGGGGTTTAGGGTTGCTTGGGTTCAGGGGTTTAGGGTTTCTCGAGTATAAGGTTTAGGGGTTAGGGTTTAGAGGTTTAGGGTTTAGGGCTTAGAGAGAGATAGAGAGAGCGAACCGATAAAGATTGGGAGAGATAGGGAGATAGAGGTATAGGGTTGCTTCAAGGGATTATGGTTTAAGGGTTTGGGGTTTAGGGGCTAAGTGTTAGGGATTAGGGGTTAGGGGCATTATTTAGGGTTTAGGGTTTATGGTTTAAGGGTTAGGGGTTAAGGTTTAGATAATTAGGTTAGGGTTTAGAGAGAGGACCGATAGGGAGATATAGAGGAGACTGAGGGGAGAGATAGGGAGATAGAGGGTGAGGGGCATGGCCAGAGACATAGGCAGAGAGATTGAGAGGTAGAGGGATAATATAGATAGGGAGATAGGGGTTTAGGGTTGATTGGGTTTAGGGTTTAGGGGTTAGGAGTTTAGAGAGGGAGAGATAGGGAGATAAAGGTTTAGGGTTTGGGTTTTAGGGGTATTATTTAGGGTTTAGGGGTTTAGAGAGAGAGGGAGATAGAGAGATAGAGAGGTAGAGGGATGATATAGATATGGAGATTAGGTAGAGATAGGGAGATAGGGGTTTAGGGTTGCTCAGGTTTAGGGTTTAGGGTCGCATGTCAAAAGCAGTCTTTCTATCTTGATCTCTCTCCCTCTAGGCTCTTTAAACACTTAAAACACTTATAGTTATTTGCATGCATGAAAGCACAAAGGTTTCATGCTTCCCAAAATGCGCTCACATTATAACACGAGCGCGTTATAATGCTAGTGCATTTTGGGAAGCAAAAAATGGGAAAAAACATGTGGGATTCATGACTCGGACCCCACATGTATGTTATTCCCTAATTTTCATGCATACTATTGGACAAGAAAATACTTTTTCATGGTGTTTGACATTTTAAGAATCATTATTTGATCAATCCACCACCTTTTTTTGTTTTTTCAATATAGAAGAACTAGTTTTGCATGTTATTGGACAAAATTTGATTATTTAAACTAAAAGTTTCATGTTTCATATTGTTTCAAAGATAATTTTCATGTATTTAGATTGATTTAATGATATATGTTTGTTTTTTTCATAAATTTCACTAATCCTATTCTAGAGTTATATAGAATTCAATATTGAATACGAAGGAACATGCCAAAAAGATCAAATTTTTGAGGATTTTGAAGCCAAATTTTGGAGGATTGGTCAACTTGAATCTCTTCTTTATGTATTCATTACTTTATTTCATGTTCTTTAGAACACTCACAATCACTAAAAGTGGAACTATCTAAGTTAAAAAAGTCATCATTATGTGCATTAATAGAATTAGAATCATTAAAATATGATATATACATGAATTTATTATATCTTGAATCATTAATATAATTTGTTGTATCTTAAATTTGAACTATGTCATTGATACCTCCCTATAACAAAGTATTATCATCATTCTCTCTAATGTAACCAGTTGTATCAACATTTAAAATATAGTGCTATTGATACTACAAATCTAATATATTTAGTTTACATATAGCAATGAGTTGTCACTATCATCCTCTTGGTTATTTACCTCTAAAAAATTAGTTTGAGTTTCATTTATTGGACCTATACTAGATAAGTTCTTTGTTGTTTTCAAGTACCCTCTAAATTTTTTGGACTACCATCTCTAGGTTTCTCCAAGAAATCATATTAGTTAGGCTACAATAAGCTCTATATTTTAGTCTTTTGCCATCATAAAACTCAGTCAAAAGATCACCAACAACTTTGTCATCATAAATAGCATTAAAATTACTTCTTTCTTGATGATTTCACCCCTTAGCTATCTTGAATAGATAATTTAAACTATAATTGATGCTCTTTACATGTTCACCATGATGTTAGTATTTTGTCTCTTGACATTTCAAACATATCTATTGAAGGCAAGGAGTCTTGAATAGTGTCTTACGACTTAGACCAATTGTCACATCATTGCTAGTCAAACCAAGGACATTCTCCTAACTTTTGAAGATTACACCGTAGTTAGTATTACACAAAAGAGATGAAACTTTAAGAGTTTTATCATGGTAGAATATGAGATCAACAATCAACATGTGCTCATCTATGTCATCAAGAACATATAGGCCTAGACTGTCATTACACATTTGACTTCTAATCTAATCATGTCAAAATCAACAAGTTTGGAGTCATTTATTAAATAAACATAATCATAAAAGGCCTCTTCATTTCCACTCTCAATAGTGTCATATAAACCATTCAACTCAAGCTCATCATTGGGACTAGGTGTGCCATCATACTCAATGTCTTCTTTAGTGCCAATTGACTAATTTGTATTCATTGATTGTGATAATTCAACACTTTCAGTGCTTACAAGGGTACACCATACTTACCTTGTTTGTCATAACAATCATCATGCTGATTATTCTTTATGCTTCTAACATCATTATTGTGTTCCTTGTCATGAAATCCATTGGTTTTTTTCCAAATTACCTTTGTGATCATTACTCCCATGACCTTGATTGAGAATAGATTGCTGATTTGAGATGACTTCATACTTGTCTTCATGAGCTACTCTAACTAATTCACCACCTACAATATAAGAATTTGGGTTGTCCTTTAACATGCAGGTAGGTCTAGTTTTACGTTGTGAGTCTCCATTTGGAATGGTTGGTCCATCACAATGTGCTTGTCATAACTCTCCTTAGTGCTAGTGACTTCTTGTATCTTGTCTTGAGTAGGTGTATCCATGGGAGGTTAAGAAAGCGTGTTTGAGAAGATATGTTAAGAAAATGTGAAATTAACCTAGAGATTGTAAAAACTGTGTTTGAGAAGATATGTTAAGAAAATGTGAATTTCACTTTAATTATATATGATTATATATTTTTAGATTTGTGTATGAGATTACTCTACTCTATTGTACCAAGATGGACTAATTTTGTAAAGCCTCACAAATCATGTAAAAGTATTTAAACCAACTCAAAAGTAAATGAAGTAAATAATCCTCTTACATACAACTTCGTGATAAACAAAATCAAACAGATGTAAATAATCCACTTAGATACAATATTCAAAGGTAAAAGTTGTAATTAATCTGCTTAATTACAATATCTTCAATAAAAGATAATCTCAAAAATATGAATCTCAATGTCAATAAATCTTACATAATTGTGCTTAATCTAGGTAACAAGCACTATAAAATAATATACATAAATCTATTGGCAAGCATGCCATAATACATCTAATCAAGTACAATAGTTAATTACAACAATAATAAATAAATAAATGCACTCTCCAGCTGCACGAACCAAGTGGTTCACCACCTACAAACCGAGAGATGGGATCATGGCTTAGGTGCTTTTCCACCCAACCATGAAGTATTTACACTTCCCCGGATACCTTCATGAAATGAAGGAAACTCGGCCCTACATGAAATGTCTAGCTACCTAGTAACAACTGCAGGAGGGAACACCAGATGCAACCCTAATGTCTGAATGTGCAATTCTAAATAATGAAAAGCAAATTGTCTCACAATAGGATGTGGCAGAGATATCAATAAATAGGTTTTCTAGACAATAAACATCTATTTCAATGTTATTTCGATTAGATCTAATCATTTCAAGTAAATTGGTCAATTCTAGAAAAGAGGAAAAGCCATCTCTAAATATCCACATTCGGCATTGCAATCCCAAAAGTAACCCAATAACATTCCTAGATGAAAACTACTTCTTTCCCCAAGAAGAAAGAAATGAAATAAAATAAGAATCACAAATTCAAGATTTACAATAAGTCAAATCAGTCCCTTTTCCCAAATCATCAAGTAAGGAAAAATACAATTTCAAGCAACAAACCATCTTTTGTTCATACAATCGAAATCATAATGTCATCAAATTTATATAGCTTCTAACCTTATATTTCAGTCATAATGTCTAAAATATTAATATATCTCATTGTTATTTCTATGACAGGAGGTTTTAAAAACAATAATAAATAGTCTATAAGTTTGTTTAATGACATAAACCTCAAGTCCATATGAAAATCATATTTCCTAATAAATATTCATCCTTATTGCTTTCAAAAATCAGTGACAGGAAGTACTTTCAATCCAAATATCTAACCAAAAAGTTCACGAATCAATCAAAATTAACTTACTGTCAAAATTGTGACAGGAAGTCCAAAAACAATCAAAGAGTCTTCCTGTCGCATAGCGACAGGAACTGTTGCCAAAAATAAGAAATTGAACAAGAACATAGTTTAATCCAGTTTCAGTTTTATTTATAATGCAATAGATTTTTAGCCTCATCATTCATAGGAAAGTAAATAATGTAGTCTACTATCTCTATTTTGTCTCTGTTTGAATCGACATATTGTTTTAACAAGTTTTAAGCAAAGTTGTAGGAATAATTTGTTCAGTTACAGGAAGTCAAATATGCTGCTACAACAGAATAACAAGTTTTGGACAGTCATAAAGGATAGCTACAGAAGCTAGTTTTCTCAGTATACAGGGTTAATAATGGAATTACTACACCAAATTAAGACTAAAAATAATATCAATAAACTAAGGAATTTATCCATGGTTTCAGACAGTCAAAGATTTGATAAGGAGAAATGATTATCTTAATCATAAAGAAACCTATGAACAGTCAAGACAAGATTAGCTATACCAGACCGATGCTATAACTAATCCATAGATGGGTAGGTCGACTACAGGTAGAAATAAAGGGGTCAATCTCCTCAGTAACCATAGATCGACCAACTATTAGATCAAAGGCAGCCATAAAACCAATTGGCTAAAAAGTAGGTCAACGACCACCAAGGAAGGCAAAAATGGCCAAAAAGAAATAAAAGTAGCAACCAGGCACAAATAGAAGCAACAACCAGGCAAAAAAATAGAAGCGGCAAGATAGAATAGAAGAGGCTAGACAAAATAGAACTGGCCAGACAAAATGGACGGACAGTCAAAACAAGGGTTGACTAAACAAAAATAGTTGCCCAACCAAAACTGTTGATAAAACCATTTCTCAAACAGCCAAAACAATGAAATTACAACGTAAGAAAAACCATATGAAGATCTTGGAAAAATTGACAGTTGGTGAAGAGTATACAACTGCTTTCGCTGCCTCCTTATCTTCCTCCTGTCGCTGAATTCCTTCCCGCCTCTGTCACTCCAGAAAATTAGTTTTCTTCTCTGCAAATCATGGGTAGTTTCTTCCTGCCCAGATCCCTTATTTTATCATAGACAATTCCTCTTATTTTTGGCAATCTTGTCTTAGGTTTAGAAACTGAAGTTTGCATTCTTATTTGCATGACAATTTGGCCAATAGAATTCGAGAAAAAAAATGCTATTTTAAAATTGTATAATAATAATATCTTTTGTACTTACTATCGCATGGGTGATAAAAACATATTTTAATTCTTTTATCAGCTCTCTAAATATAATAATGCTAATTTTAATATTATTTAACTATTTTAATTAAAACAAAACCATTTAAATAATCAAAAGAGAAATGCAATGCAATATTGCATATATATATAATTTAATATATTTATTTATTTTTAAGAATCATATTGTCTTCCAAACATCTTATAAATAATATTTTATTATTTATTTAAATAACACACAATACATCATTTGAATATATTTTGAAAAGATATTAAGTCAATGTAATCACATCATGCATTTGAAAACGATTAAAATTTACACATTAAAGCAATAAAAGCCAATCAATAATGCATATACAACTACGTGATGTATGTGATTGCATCAGGGTAATCCATCCTTCAGTTCTTGCCAATTGGCTAGAACATCTCTACCTCAGCCATTCTCTCATCTTCAACAAGTACCTGCATCCATTTGCACTCAACTCAACGTTAATAGGTTAGTGTCTCCAAAACATAGCCGAAGCAAATCATTGTATCAATATTCAATATTTAAACAATTTCCAATTTTCATCAATATAACTCATAATGATTACCTCCACGTATGCAAAATCACTTAAAGTAAAATCAGTCACAATAATTGTTCACTAAACTAGAATAATCATATTGTTCATAAAAATGAGACATGACATCCTTCTCCAATTGGAAGAGACATCATCCTGATGTCTTATTAAAAATCAAAATGATAAAGTGTCCATCAAGCACCAATAAAGTATCGAGGTTTCATAAAACAATAACATCAACTCAAAGTATCAAAGCATAACTGAACTCAAAGTATCATAAAATAATAATCAAACTCAAAGTATCATAATCCATGCATGAATAAGAAATCTAAGCTATATCCTCAAATGAGGAAAAGATCTATCAATCTCCTATACATCCTCCCATGTGGCACTGTCCTTAGAATACTAATCCCATTAGACCTTATATTGCACCACATCTCTGCTATGTAACTTAATGTTGCGCTTCCCCAGAATTTAGGTGGGCTCCACTAGCACCACTCATGGATCCTGAACCTATAAAGCACGCCAATCAAGAATATGTGACACATCAAGATGATAAAGCTTAAGTAACTTGACACATGAAAAACATTATGGATTCTGGCAAGTGTAGGTGGGAGAGCAAGTCTGTAAGCTACATGATTAATCACTTCCAGAACTTTGAATGGTACTACAAAATGAGGAGCAAGTTTGGATGCTTTGCCAAATGATACTAAACTCTTATGAGGTTTGACCCTCAAAAAGACTTTGTCACCAACTAAAAACTGTCTAGGAGTTCTATTCTTATCTGCATAACTCTTTTGACGATATGAAGCTTGCTTCAACTTTTCCTTGATTAACTTCATCTGATCATCCATTTCTCTTAACATTTCAGGACCAATCACAATTCTATTATCCACCATATCCCAACTGATAGGTGTTCAACACCTACGCCCATAAAGAGCTTCGAAAAGTGTCATTCCCAAAGATGCATGGTATGAATTGTTATACGCAAACTCAACCAATGGAAGGTACTCCTCCCATTTATACTGTTGATCCACACAATACATTCTGAGAAGGTCTTCTACCACCTGATTAACTCTTTCTGTTTGATCATTCATTTGAGGATGAAAAGCCAAACTTAAATTCAACTTTGTACCCAAAGCTACATTGAGAGTTGTCCAAAATCTAGATGTCATGTGAGTGTCTTGATCTAAAATGATCATCTCAGGCACTCCATGCAATCTAAAAATCTCATGTACAAACTTCTTAGCTAAGACCATAGAACCATCTGACAGATTCCCTAAAATGAAATATGCTACCTTAGTTAACTTGTCCACAACCAGTAAGATGACATCATGCCTATTCTTAGACATAGGTAACCCTTGAATAAAATCCATGCTTATATCTTGCCAATTGTGCTCAGGGATACTGTGTGGATACAACAATCTTGCTAGATGCACATGCTCGGCCTTGACTCGCTGGCATTCCAAACATCGAGCTACAAACTCTATCACATCCCTCTTAAGTCTAGGCCAAAAGTATAAAGGTTTCAAACCTTCGACCATCTTTGTCACTCCAGGGTGACCCGAATAAGGTGCATTGTGAATCTCTTCAAGCACTAACTTCCTCAACTCTCCTGAGTTAGGAATGTACATCCTTCCTTGATACCTCAAAATTCCATTAGATTCGATAACATAACCATCAAACTTGTGATCTAAGGGGTCTGCTTCCAAAGCTTGCTTTACTCTTTCATAATGCTCATCTCCTTGAAGATTCTAAATCACTTTCTGTTTCAAATTGGATCTCATAGTAACAATGGCAGCCAGATGTCTTCTCCTACTAAGAGCATCCACTACTCTATTCTCCTTTCCTTTTATATACTCAATTCCAAAGTCATACTCACTAAGGAATTCTAACCATCTTCTCTATCGTGCAGTGAGGTTAGGTTGAGTAAATATATACTTGAGCCCTAGATGATATGTCTTTAACTCAAAGGGCTTACCTAGAAGATAATGCCTCCACATCTGAAGTGCATGAACTATGGCAGCTAACTCAAGATCATGCAGCGCATAGTTGAACTCATGTTGCTTTAGCTTTCTTGACTCATAAGAAACCACTTGCTCATTATGCATCAACACTCCTCCTAATCCTTCCCCTAAAGCATCTATTATAACTGTAAAGTGTCCATTAGGATACGGTATGGTTAGGATAGGAGCAATTGTGATCTTTTCCTTTAACACTTGGAAAGATTTCTCACACCTTTATGTCCATTCAAATTTCTTACCCTTCCTTTGAAGTCTGGTAATCGGTGCTGCTATGGTTGAAAAAACTTCCACAAACTTTCTATAATAACCTGCAAGTCCCATAAAACTTCTGACTTATGTCACACTCTACAGTGCAGGCCATTCCATTATTGCTTTTATCTTCTCAGGATCAACTACAATCCCTTCTGCTGAGATCACATGACCAAGGTAGTGCACTTTATCTTGAAAGAATGTACACTTAGATACATTACCATAAAGCTTTCTTTCTCTCAACCGCTGCAAAACAATTCTTAAATACCTTTCATGTTCTTCCAATGATTTAGAGTATATCAATATGTCATCAAGGAAGATTAACACAAAATCATCTAAACAATCTCTAAAAATGCTATTCATCAAATTCATGAAGGCTGTTGGATCATTAATCAACCCAAATGGTACTACTGTGAACTCGTAGTGACCATATCGAGTCCTAAAAGTTGTTTTAGAGATGTCCTCATCCTTAATCCGCAATTGGTGATAACTAGATCTCAGGTCTATCTTCGAGAACATTGTTTCTCCTTTCATCTAATCAAAGAGCTCATCTATCCTTCGAAGTGGATACTTGTTCTTTATAGTAGCCTTGTTAAGCATCCTATAATCAATGCATAATCTCAAAGTACCATCCTTCTTCTTAACAAAGATGACCGATGCACCCCATGGTGACACACTAGGTCTAATGAACCCTTGATTTGACAACTCCTGCAATTGTGCCTTAAGCTCATACAACTCTGTAGTAGTTATTTTGTAGGGTGCATTAGATTGTGGCTCAGTCCCTAGTAGTAAGTCAATTGAGAAGTCAAATTCTCTCTTTGGCGGCAATTCTGTCAACTCTACAGGAAATACATCTCTGAAATCTCTAAGGATTGGATAGTCATTGAACACTGGTTCTTCTTTATCAAGGTCCATTACTTGGACAACATAAATGGCACATCCTTTCCTCTTGGCTTACTTCAATTGCATAGCCGAGATTTATCTAAGCTCTAAAGGTCTCTTTGCTCCAACAATTTCCACTTGGTTCCCTAGATCATCCAAACATCTAACAACCTTGTCTTCATAGTTTACTAAGGACTTATGTTCAGTTAACTAGTTGATTCCCAGAATTACATCATAAGAGCCTAAAGGTGCTACATACAGATTCACTTGTGTCTAAAAACTAGGAAGCTCTAACTCACTGTAAGCTAGACATGCATCTACCCTCTTCTCTACACTATTGCCATATTGTACCATCCAAGAGTTTTCCATATGTCCAGGTCTAATAGATAACTTAGATACTACTCTATGATCTACAAAGCATTATGTGGCAGCAATATCAATCAAAATAGAAACAGGTAGTCCATAGAGCTTACCTTGGAACTGAATAGGTGTTGCTTGAATTTCTGCTTGCCGATTATCCACTACGACATGAATCTGATGTCGTGGTGCTCCTTGGTGATTCTTGTTTCCTCTTTTATGTGGACATGCATTTGCATAATGCTCTCCTCCATAGTTGTAACATCCACCCTTAGGTGCTCTCGGTCCTTTAGTTCTTTCCCTTTTATTATTGTTTCTGTTATTATTGCCACCTCTTTTGTTCCCACCATTCCCATCCTAAGAATAATTGCCTCTCTTCAGATTCCTAATCTATCTATTATTGCCCTGGTTTTTATTCTTTTGATAGTTCTGTTGATTATTCTGTGATTTCTTATTTGAAAATTTAGCATCTCTTTGCTTATGGTAATTTGCCATCTGCTGCAACCTCTGCTCTTGCTTTATTGCTTTCTCAAAAGTGGCATCCATAGTGAGTGGGTTATAAATGTCCACCTCAGCTCCAATCTATGGCCTCAATCCCAAAATAAACTTCCTGATTTGAAATCTCTCATTTGTCTGATACTGTGGAAAATATTTTAGTAAATGAGAAAACCTTTCCTAATAACTGGTCCCAGACATACCTCCTTGGATCAAGTTTTGGAACTCTATCATCTTCGTGTCGAAGAATAACTGTGATTTAACCATCTTTTTTTAAATAACTGCAAGAAAATCTCCCAAGTTATCTCACTAGGTAACAACTTTTTATCCGCCTTCTCATTATCCCACCAAATTGTTGCTTCACCAGTCAACTGGTAAGATCCCCACATTGCCTTAGTGTGATCTGAAAGGTTTCAAAGTCTAAAGTACTTCTCCATTTCTATTATCCAGGACTCATCTCCATCTCCAATGGTCTTTCCATCAAATTTTAGTGGAGATACTTTCTTGAGATCTTTCCCCAATTCTTCAGCTATCTTTGCTTGATTATCAGCACTAGCTCCAACTTCAAGAATTGGAACTTTTGTCCTTGGGTTCTCATTTTATGTCTCAACCCTTGGGTTTTCATTAGCATTATGACCTCTAGGAATTCATCTGATCTCTTGCTCAAGAGTATTCATCCTCATGTCCTGTCAGGTCAAGAGATCAAGAATACAGTCAAATCTTCCATCTCGGTCATTACTGGCATCTCCACGATCCCCAGCAATTCAACCACCATGAGCACCTCCACGTGCACCTCCACATGATCCTCTACCTCGACTACTTCTTGATCCGCCACCACGATTGGTATTTCTTGTATTCATGATGGATAATCTGTATCAAGTTTGCAACTTTAGCACAATAGTCCCAAAACAAAGGCCCTAGTGTTAAACCTAGAGCTCTAATACCAAATGTAAAGCCTCGCAAATCATGTAAAAGCATTTAAACCAACTCAAAAGTAAATAAAATAAATAATCCGCTTAAATACAACATCGCAATAACCAAAATCAAAAAGATGTAAATAATCCACTTAGATACAATATTCAAAGGTAAAAGGTGTAATTAATCCACTTAATTACAATATCTCCAATAAAAGATAATCTCAAAAATATGAATCTCAATGTCAATAAATCTTACATAATCATGCTTAATCCAGGTAACAAGCACTATAAAATAATATACATAAATCCATTGGCAAGCATGCCATAATACATCCAATCAAGTACAATAGTCAATTACAACAATAATAAATAAATTAATACTCTCCAGCTACACAAACCAAGTGGTCCACCACCTACAAATCAAGAGATGGGAACATGGCTCAGGTGCTTTTCCACCCAACCATGAAGTATTTACACTTCCCTAGATCCCTTCCTAAAATGAAGGAAACCTAGCCCTGCATGAAATGTCTAGCTACCTAGTAACAACTACAGGAGGGAACACCCAATGAAACCCTGATGTCTGAATGTGCAATTCTAAATAATGAAAAGCAAATTGTCTCACAACAAGATGTGGCAGAGATATCAATAAATAAGTTTGCTAGACAATAAACATCTATTTCAATGTTATTCTGATTAGATCTAATCATTTCAAGTAAATTGGTCAATTCCTGAAAAGAGGAAAAGCCTCTGAATATCCACATTTGGCATCGCAATCCCAAAAGTAACCCAATAACATTCCTAGATGAAAACTACCTCTTTCCCCAAGAAGCAAGAAATGAAATAAAATAAGAATCACAAATTCAAGATTTACAGTAAGTCAAATTAGTCCCTTTTCCCAAATCATCAAGGAAAAATACACTTTCAAGCAATAAACCATCTTTTGTTGATACAATCGAAATCATAATGTTATCAAATTTATATAGTTTCTAACCTTATATTTCAGTCATAATGTCTAAACTATTAATATATCTCATTGTTATTTCTATGATAGGAGGTTTTAAAAACAATAATAAAAATAGTCTATAAGTTTGTTTAATGACATAAACCTTAAGTCCATATTACAATCATATTTCCTAATAAATATTCATCCTTATTGCTTTCTGAAATTAGTGACAGGAAGTAATTTCAATCCAAATATCTAACCAAAAAGTTCATGAATCAATCAAAATTAACTTACTGTAAAAATTGTGACAGGAATTCCAAAAACAATCAAACAATCTTCCTGTCACACAGCGACAGGAACTGTTGCAGAAAATAAGAAATTGAGCAAGAACATAGTTTAATCCAATTTCAATTTTGCTTATAATGCAATAGGTTTTTAGCCTCATCATTCATAGGAAAGTAAATAATGTAGTCTACTGTCTCTATTTGAATCGACGTACTGTTTTAACAAGTTTTAAGCAAGGCTGCAGGAACAATTTGTTTAGCTACAGGAAGTCGAATATGTTGCTATTGTAGAATAAGAAGTTTTGGACAGTCATAAAGGATAGCTACAGAAGCTAGTTTTCTTAGTATGCAGAGTTAATAATGGAATTACTACAGCAGATTAAGAATGAAAATAATATCAATAAACTAAGGAATTTATCAATGGTCTCAGACGGTCAAAGATTTGATAAGGAGAAATGATTATCTTAATCATAAAGAAATCTATGAACAGTCAAGACAAGATTAGCTATAGCAGATCGATGCTATAACTAAGCCATAGATGGGTAGGTCGACTACAGGCAAAAATAAAGGGGTCAATCTCCTCAATAACCATAGGTCAACCAGCTATTAGATCAAAGGCAGCCATAAAACCAATCGGCTAAAAAGCAGGTCAACGACTAGCAAGGAAGGCAAAAATGGCCAGAAAGAAATAAAAGTAACGAGCAGGCACAAATAGAAGCAACAGCCAGGCAAAAAAAATAGAAGTGGCCAGATAGAATAGAAGCGGCCAGACAGAATGGACGGCCAGTCAAAACAAGGGTTGACTAAACAAAAATAGTCGCCCAACCAAAACTTCTGATAAAACCATTTCTCAGATAGCTAAAACAATGAAATTACAATGTAAGCAAAACCATATGAAGAACCTGGAAAAATTGATGGTTGGTGAAGAGTATGCATTTGTTGTCTCTTCCTCTTTATCTTCCTCCTGTCGCTAAATTTCCTTCCCGCCTCTATCGCTCCAGAAAATTAGTTTTCTTCTCTGCAAATCATGGGTAGTTTCTTCCTGCCCATATCCCTTATTTTATCATAAAAAATTCCTCTTGTTTTTGGCGATCTTGTCTTAGGTTTTGAAACTGAAGTTTGCATTCTTGTTTGCACGACAATTCAGCCAATAGAATTTGAGAAAAAAAATGTTATTTTAAAACAGTATAATAATAATAATAATATCTTTTGCACTTACTGTCACATGGGTGACAAAAACATATTTTAATTCTTTTATCAGCTCTCTAAATATAATAATGCTAATTTCAATATTATTTAACTATTTTTAATTGAAACAAAACCATTTAAATAATCAAAAGAGAAATGCAATGCAATATTGCATATATATAGTCTTCCAAACATCTTATAAACAATATTTTATTATTTATTTAAATAACACACAATACATCATTTGAATATATTTCAAAAAGATATTAAGTCAAAGTAATCACATCATGCATTTGAAAATGATTAAAATTTATGCATTAAAGCAATAAAAGCCAATCAATAATGCATATGCAACTTCGTGATGTGTGTGATTGCATCAGGGTAATCCATCCATGAGTTCTTGCCAAGTGGCTAGAACATCTCTACCTCAGCCATGCTCTCGTCTTTGACGAGTACCTACATCTATTTGCACTCAACTCAACGTCAATATGTTAGTGTGTCCAAAACATAGCCAAAGCAAATCATTGCATCAATATTTAATATTTAAACAATTTCTAATTTTCATCAATATAACTCATAATAATTACCTCCATGTATGCAAAATTACTTAAAGTAAAATCAGTCACAATAATTGTTCACTAAACTAGAATAATCATATTGTTCATAAAAATGAGACGTGACAAATTTACCCATGGCTTATTCATGATGCATATAGAAATCATCATCATGTCAAGGAAATGAGCAAAGTCTTTAACACCAAAAGAGCGTGAAGCTGAGAATGAGAGGAAAAGAGAAAGAAAGAGGTGAATTCATGAAAGTAGGAAATTGTCAACCATACAAGAAGACATTCCACTATTACTAATTGAAGAGGAACATGACACATCTAATGAAGCTAAGAGAGAGATGGAATTGGAGGCACAAAGGGAATGAATGCAAAACCTTCATTCAAAGAGGAAATTGAATCTTGAAGTTAGAGGTACTCCATCATCCATAGGTCAAGTTGAAGGAACACCATCATTATCTTCTCAAATTGGAGGCACTCCATCTTTCACAGGTGAAGTTGAAGGTACATCTTCATTCTCTTCTCAATTTGGTGGCACACCATCATTCACACGTCAAGTTGAAGGTACACAATATTCTCCATCTTAACTTCAAGCCTTTCCATCTTTTTCATCTCCAATTGAAGGTACGTCATCTATCCCATCTCAAGTAAATATTGAAGAAATTCCTAATGTTGGGTCAACTTTACCAATGAAAACACCTCCTATAATTTTGCATAGAAATCCTAAGTTTCTAATTGATATAGATGAGAATGTTTTGAAGCCCATGCAGGATAGGTTTCCCAAGCGTACTTGCCAAAGATATGCCAATAAGATATGGGAATCATTCTTTGAGAACTAAAATGAAACTAGAAGATGTCAACTATTTGTTGAATTGATGAGAAATCCAAAATTTAGGCCCATTATGAAGATTCTTGGCCTAAGAACATCGGATGCCTCAAGTGAAAATCAATTGTAAAGAATCTAATGAGTGCATATGAGAGTGTGGGGTCCACCTCATGCACCAAGGATAGTAATGTCACACGACATGTCATTACATCGACAATAGTAAGCCAACAAACAAATAAAGCTTGCCTCATTAGAAAGACAAGTCAAGCATTGAAAATAAGTAGAAAAACTCTAATGAGAGCCGTTGGAAGACGTGAAAGAGTTGAGGAGCAAAACTCCAATGAAATGTGGGAATTCTCTGGGAGACTCCCATGGAAACACAAAATTATTTTTGAAGCCTTGAGATCCCTAGTCATCAAAGAATTTTGGAAAATTAACACAAGGGTATCTCTTAATGCAAGAGATGTTCTAAGGAGAATTGGTTGTCGAAACCATGAACTACATCCAAAGAATTTTTTGGATGTGACTCAAACATAATTTTCAAGAAATTTCAAGAGATGTATCCTCAAGTCAAAATTAGTCAAAGGTATTTTGAAATGGTAAAGCCTTTTTATGTCAAAATAAATCACACATGCACAACTTATTGTTGTAGAGTACATATTGAGTTTTCTAATCATTATGGTATTTATAGATATATATGTGTAGATTTGCATACTAACTATGTTTTGTAGGAGTGTATTATAAAGTGCCCACCTAGATCTTCAAGAGATTTCATATCGAGCATCTTATGCCAGAGAGTAGATGGTCAATTATTCCACAATAGCTTATGCTTAGATGGCGTGTGTGATCATTATGGTGGGTTGTAACATTTGCCAATTTGTCAACATATGGAGAACACACATGCAATTGGAAATGAGATAGTAAGTTTTAACAAATACAAGATAGTGGCATATAGTCTGAAAGATAGAAAAAAAAAAAGAAAAAAGGTGTGAATTGGTCATTCAAATATTCCAGTGTATCAGTTTATCTCTATTTTCTAAGATAAATAGTTTACGAGTATGCAAGGTATACCCATAGAGATCGATGGTTGGACTTGTAATTCAAGTTATCCAAGGACACATTTCCACTTGGTACCATCATTTTAGTTATTGATTTTGTAGAGAAATACACACTACAGCCATAGAATGAGGTGCAATTGCAGTATTACAACTCTATGCAAGTTGCTATATTTGTGAAAATAGCATTCATTCATGCAGAAGATAGTACAGAGGACAACAAGAAGATCTTGAGGGAATATCATTTGTATATCAGTGATGATCACACATATTCTACGGAGTTCATACAAGGTTGATTTTAGATGTTCTACTATGATTTGGCTAGCAGGAGCTTATCATTTCATCAGCATATCATATGGTCAGATAATTGTGCATCACAATTCAAGAACTCTCAGATGTTCTATCAGTTGAGTAGGATGCACAAGATGAATGGTGTTCGACATATATGGAATTTTTGTGAGGTTGGGCATGGAAAGGGCGAGCATGATGGTGTAGGAGCATGTATCAAAAGAGCATTGGCAAGAGAAGAGTTGAAGTACAAAGACAATGCAAATTTGATAGATGTGAGATCTATTGTTGAATGGTGTAATGCTACAATGGGTCCAAGTAATGAAGGTAAGTCTATAATTCGTAGATATTTTTGGTTGGTTGATGATACTAACGTTGCAAAATATGAGGATTGTTGTACATTGACAAGATCAAGTGAGCTACACTCTTTTAGAAGCTATAATGCAAGTTCATAGAGTATTCATACACGGTGGATGATATGCTTTTATTCTTCAAGTACAAATGAATCTTGGTATGATTGTGAGTCAAAGGAGTGGGTCGATGATTGGTGTACAAGAAGCCTAAGTCTGATTGATATGTATCAACTACCAACATCAGTACAACTCACAGAGATTGAATCATCAATTAACTTTGACCATGTTTTAGATCTAGTTCAACCAGGTATTATCAGCATTCAAAATTAATAAAATTTAATATTCCATCTTATTTTATAGTTTTTCTTGTATTATTAACTATATTCATCGAACTGAATGCACGTATCAATGCAGGGCATGTTTATGCAATTATTGCAGCTGAAGACAATGAAGAAGGAATGGATTATTATTTATCATTATGTTGAGGCAAAAAAGAAATTAGATTCCCCTGTTATAGATGGAGAAAACATCAAGTACCCTATAGGATCAATGGTTGTTACTAAAACATGGATTATAAGGTACCCAGTGAAGAAGTTTGATGTGTGGTTATTTAAGGACTTTGACACACATAGAAAGATTCACTAGTAGAAAAATAGGCAATAAATGACTAAAAATTGTAAATAAACTACTAGATGGTAGTTTATTTACAATTTTTAGTCATTTATTGCCTATTTTTCTACTAGTGATTCTTCATTATTCTAACCTTCTTGTGGCATCAAATGTTCATTTGATCAATTATGGGGGTAGACCATTGAACAAGACCTTGTGGAAGGTTCATGAGTCTGACCATGAGGCAATACTTGACACAATAAAGAGTAGAGTAGACCTGGATGTTTCATTGGATTGAATCAGTGGAATGACAGAAAGGTATGTTAATTTTCTTTGCTATCCTCATTTCACCTTCTATATTTTAGCTACTCATTTTAGCTAAATAGTGCAATTGCATTTGCATGTAGGATTTTGGTATGATGGAGGTAGGCATAATCCTTATGAAGTTGCCTTTAGAAGGAAAGTAAGGTAGGTTTTCATGATTATTTCACGATGATATGTCCTTTACTTACTATTTCATAATGAGTTTTAATGATGTTACTATGAGTTTTAATTCATTTTAATGAAGTTACTATTTCATAATGAGTCTTAATGAGTTTTAATGACAAACCATCATTTGTTTCTTCACATTTGGTGCTAACAATTGATAGCAGCGGTAAGGGTAGCCTCAATTGATACCCTACAAGACATTGGATCAAGTGAGAATACCTTTATAGTACTAAATTTTCATCTACTAGAAAGGTATTATGATTGAATTTTTACATTCAACATCTCCTGGGGCCAAATGAATAGCACCAATGCATTTGAGTGGGTGAGTAAATGCTAGGGGAGATATCTTTTTGGTGACAAAGCCTCATGGTCATTCTTGGCTATATCGAACATAGACAATCTCTCAAGAACCCTAAGACAAAAAAGGTGACAAACTTTGGACTGACTATTTCATCATACTGTGACAACTAGGAACATCTTCTTTGCATGTATAGGTGGATGTCAGGTCCACCTACAAGTACCTACCTCAATTTTTTTAAACCAATTTTGTTTGCCTATGGTGGCAAGGAATGCATTGTTCTAAAATGCTTTAGTTTCATGCAGTGGAAAGGTGTTAGGAGTGACATTTTGCATTCCATAGGTTGTGGGGTTGAATCGACTATGCCAATGCATCAGTGTGGGTGGGTAAATTCTAGGGGAAGTCTCATTTAATGCACCAAGTATCCCAGTCATTCGGGACAGCAAGCTACCAACAAAGTCCCTTAAGATCCCTAAGAGAAAAAAACTACCAAACTATGTTGGAGTAGTTCTTGAAATTCGTTATAGTTGGGAATGTTCCATTTGGACCTACAACTGCACATGGGGTCTGTCCACAATAACTAAGCTCTCAATTTTGGTCAACCCTAGTCCGTTTGACCGTGCCAAAATCAAATGCATTCTAGCAAAATGCTTCAATTTCATGCAGTGGAAATGTGCTAGGGGTGACATTTTGCATTCCATAGCTCATGGGGTTGAACTGACTATGCCAACACGTTGAGGTGGGTGGGTAAATGCTAGGGGAGGTCTCATTTCATGTGCCAAGTGTCCCAGTCGTTTGGAGCAGTAGGCTATCGGCAAAGTCACTTAAGATCTTAAGAGAAAAAACTGGCAAACTATGATGGAGCAGTTCTCGGAATGCATGGCAGTTGGGAACATTCTATTTTAACCTACAGGTGAATGTGGGGTCTGTCCACAATAACCTCTCTTAGTTTTGGTCAACTCAAATCTATTTGACCATGCTGAAATCAAATGCATTCTTGCAAAATGCTTCAATTTCATACAACACAACCTTGTCAGGTGCCATATTTTTGTTCTATTCCTTGTGGGGCCAAACTAACTGTGCCAACATGTTGGGGTGGGTAGGTAAATGCTAGGGGAGGTCTTGTTTCATGTGCCAGGTGTCCCAGTTGTTTGAGGCAGTAGGCTACTAGCAAAGTTGAAAGGTGCTAAGATTGAAATTTTGCATCCCACAAGTCATGGGGTCGAACCAACTATGCCAACATGTCTGATTAGGTGAGTAAAGACTAGGGGAGGTCTCATTTCATGTACCAAGTGTCCCAACCATTTAGGTTAGTAGGCTATTGGCAAAGTCCCTTGAGATCCCTAAGAGTAAAAAATTACCAAACTATGACGGAGCAGTTCTCAGAATTCATGGTAGCTGGGAACATTCTATTTGGACCTACAAGTGCTTGTGGGGTCTATCCAAAATAACCTCTCTCAGTTTTGGTCAACTCTAGTCCATTTGATCGTGTCGAAATCAAATGCCTTCTTGCAAAATGCTTCAGTTCCATGCAATGGAAAGGTGCTAGGAGTGACATTTTGCATTCCATAGCTCGTGGGGCCAAACTAACTATGCCAATGCATTGAGGTGGGCAGGTAAATGCTAGGGAAGGTCTTGTTTTGTGCGCTAAACGTCCCAGTCGTTCAGAGCAGTAGGCTACTGACAAATTCACTTAAGATCTTAAGAGCAAAAACTGCCAAACTATGATGGAGCAGTTCTCAGAATTCATGGTAGCTAGGAACATTTAGTTTAGACCTACAAGTGCATGTGGGGTCCATCCACAATAACCCTTCTCAGTTTTGGTCAACTCAAATCTGTTTGACCATGCTGAAATCAAATGCATTCTTACAAAATGCTTTAGTTTCATGCAGCACAACCTTACTAGGTGCCATATTTTTTGTTTTGTTCCTCATGGGGCCAAACTGACTATGTCAATGCATCAGGTTAGGTGGGTAAATGCTAGGGGAGGTCTCATCTCATGTGCCAAGTGTCCCAATCATTCGGGGTAGCAGGCTACCTACAAAGACAAAAGGTGTGAGGACTAAAATTTTGCATTCCATAGGTTATGGGGTCAAACTAACTAATCCAACACGTCCGGGTGGGTAGGTAAATGCTAGGGGAGGTCTCATTTCATGTACCAAGTGTCTCAGTCATTCTGGGCTACAAGCTACCGATAAAGTTGAAAGGTGCTAGGAGTGAGATTTTGCATTCCATAGCTCGTGGTGCCGAACTGACTACAACACGTTGGGGTGGATGGGTAAATTCTAGGGGAGGTCTCATTTCATGTTCCAAGCATCCCATTTGTTTCAGGATGTAAGCTATCGCCAAAGTCAAAAGGTGCTAGGAGTGAGATTTTGCATTCCACAGCTCATCAGGCTAAACCGACTACACCAACACATCGAGGTGGGCGAGTAAATGCTAGGGGAGGTCTCATTTCATGTGCCAAGCATCCCAATCATTTTGGGTTGTAAGCTACTAGCAAAAGTTGAAAGGTGATAGGACTGAAATTTTGCATTCCATAGGTCATGGGGTCAAACCAATTGTGCCAACATGTCTGGGTGGGTGAGTAAATGCTAGGGGAGGTCTCATTTCATACGCAAAGTGTCTTAGTCATTCTAGGTTGCAAGCTACCAACAAAGCAATGCTTGGCACATGAAATGAGACCTCCCCTAGCATTTACCCACCCAATCAGATGTGTTGGCATAGTCAGTTGGACCCCATGACCTAAGGAATGCAAAATGTTAGTCCTAGCACCTTTTGACTTTGTCGGTAGCCTGTTGTCCTGAATGACTGGGATGCTTGGCACATGAAACGAGACCTCCCCTAGCATTTACCCACCCACCCCAACACATTGGCATAATTGGTTTGGCCCCATCAGGAGTAGAACAAAAAATATGGCACTTGGCATGGTTGTGCTGCATGAAATTGAAGCATTTTGCAAGAATGCATTTGATTTCAGCATGGTCGAACATATTTGAGTTGACCAAAACTGAGAGAGGTTATTGTGGATGAACCCCATGTACACCTATAGGTCCAAACAAAATGTTCTTAGCTACTACAAATTTTGAGAACTGCTCTTTCATAGTTTGGTAGTTTTTTGCTCTTAAGATCTTAAGTGACTTTGTCGATATCATGCTACTCCGAATGACTGGAATGCTTGGCGCATGAAACAAGACCTTCCCTTGAATTTACCTTCCCACCCTGATGTGTTGGTGTAGTCAGTTTAGCCCCATGAGCTATGGAATGCAAAATACCACTCATAGCACCTTTCCACTGCATGAAACTGAAGCATTTTGCAAGAATACATTTGATTTCGACACAGTCGAACAGATTGGAGTTGACAAAAATGAGAGAGGTTATTGTTGATAGACCCCACATGCACTTGTAGGTCTAAACAAAACATTCCTAACTACCACAAATTCTGTGAACTACTCCATCATAGTTTGGCAATTTTTTACTCTTAGGGATCTTAAGGGACTTTGTCGGTAGCCTGCTACTCGGCCCGAATGACTAGGATGCTTTGCACATGAAATGAGACCTCCCCTAGCATTTACCCACCCACCCTGACACATTGGCATAGTCAGTTTGGCCCCACAAGCTATGGAATGCCAAATGTCACTCCTAGCACCTTTCCACTGCATGAAACTGAAGCATTCGAGAGATTGTCTGTAAAATGTCACTCCTAACTTCACACCTCTAACAGTTGTGCATTAAGTCATGTTTTATTAGTCCGATGATGTGGAATTACATGATTGGTTTCTTTTCAGATCTAAACAACACATTTCATTCAATTGTAAGTACTTGTAGTCAATACTAACAACCGTAAAGTCACAACTAGTAGTGTTAAACTTTTAAAAATATTAAACCTTAAATCCACAAATACTATCATGGAGAAGCTTATTGTTACATACCCAACTTATGATTTAGTTTAATCTTACTTTTGTGTGGTAATTAGGATGATTAATCATAGTTTAATTATTTGATGTTTGTGGAAAATATCAAATAGAATCATTGATTATATGAATATTGACTAATGTTAGAAAATAGATTACATGTTGATACAATTATTTAATTATTTTTATTTGTGAATCAAATGATGATACACTAATCATAGTTACATGATTATGAGTGTGATCAGGAAAATAATCTTCCTTCAAAGATGGAAGGAGAGTATTATTCGAGAGGAGATAGATTTTGGGAAAAGGTTAGATTTCCATCTGAGTATCAATTTTAGTCCTTTAGAACCCAACCAAGGAAGAGTAAGTTTGTGTCTTTCCCTTGTTAGTCATTTTCATTTCTGTGTTGGCATGAGAATTTAAGTTAACTTGACATCATCTACGTTGATTCGACTAAATGATATTCTTAGAACATGAACATAAGTCGATAGATAATCTCATCAAGTTGTCGAGTACTTCCTTATTTCCTTAGCTATTTCCTTATTAGGGTTTTGTGATTATTTTTCTTTTTATATATTACTTATGGTCATATGGAAAAGAACGGGGAGTGGTACTCGACCCTAAAGTCACATTTTGGTTGTGCCACCCCATTATTGTTGATGTTATCAATTGGTGACATCTTGGATTATTTTGTTTACCCTTAAACATCATTTAGATACAAGGGAAACTTTCTGTGATATATTATTCTAGCCCTTGTGATTGGGCACCTTAATATTATTAATGTATATGACTTATGTTTAGTAATCCAACCACTACCCATGATGAGTGGAGTGAGTGGAGGCCTATTTGAATCCATCTTAATCTCTATCTTTGCTGCCCACTCCATTATGGATGATAATGGACTATTGGAGCCAAAGGTCATGGGGTGGCAGAGGTTAGTTATCTATTTTCACCACTATGTTGAGAAAAAGGTGGCAAACCTTGTTGCATGGGATGCATGCAAGAGTATCGAAGGTGCTTATGTTTTTGAGTTATGTTTTGTGTATGCTTATGTTGTGTGAGAACAGGTTGGGGAATCAAGGGTTTTGTAAGAAAAGACTGCTATAGAAGTAGCGAGCTGGGGAGTGCAAGCAAGCTTGGGTTAGAGCCATTGAAAGGAACTCGAGAGTCATTCCTTGATAGGCCAAACTCCACTATATAATCCTTAATAGGTATGAAGTAGACTTTGAAATGAACTCATACTTGGTATGTCAAGTAAGATATTACTACTGCATTATGTATGTGGTCCATTGTGTCGACATATGATAGTAAATGATTGTTGTATTATCATTTGAAGGCCTTCAAGGCCATAGACATTGTTGTGATAAAACTGTGAGTTGTCTTTAAAGGCCTTTGAGGTTGTAAATGTATCTTTGTTGTAAACTTTGTTTGGTATTTAACCTGGCCGAAGACATAAGGCCGAGCCTTGCATAGTTGTTGCATGCAAGAAGCCTTGAATGCTGATATGGCAAGTGTTATAAATGTTGGCAAGAGACACTACTCCAGTATGGATCTATATGTTGTCATTGATGGAAACAAGTCTCAAAGATCCTATCACCATCATAGGAAGAGATATCTCTGGAAGAACATATTAGATTCTAGGTCTGGTTGACAAAAAATGGCTAAGTATGGAAAGTATGAAGAGTAGAGGACAGTAAGCCAGCAAGTATGCCTCCGCAATTGAAGACTTGCAGATGCAGTTTAGGTATGATGTCAAATGGTGTTTGATAGTTTTATGCCTAAGAGATTAAGTCCTAATACTCTCTAGAAGTCATCTTGAAGAAATGTCTAAGACCGGGTAAGCAAAGGTATAGCAGGAACAGTGAACAGAGTCTAGTGCAGTTCTCTACATTCATCCGTAGACAAATATTTCATCATGCAGTTTTGAGGTGTTGAAAACACTTATATGAAGTGTCTTATTCCAGAGTTATAAAATCTAAAATCCACCGGAAGATTAGCTACAAGCTGCTAAGTATTGGCATAGCGTTTGATAGAGTTTGACAGAGATAGAGTCTAAGTTCTGATGGTCTGCATTTCTCTGCAAGATGATATCTTTCCTTGTGGTTATAAGGTTAAGATTGGTAATGTATAAAGAGTCCTTGGTATGGTTTTGGAAGTGTTTTGAGATCCTCAGCAAAAGTTGTAAGTTAGCAGATCAAGTTGTTAAGCATACTTTTGAGGAACAAGTCGACTAATGAGATAAATCATGATGCGAAGAAAGGATTGTGTGTGAAAGATTTATGTAAGTAATTAAATGATTAGAGCTGACCTATATGAACACGTTTCAGAGAAGATTTGGGTCCACGCAACACATAGTACATTAGATTGAGCGACAAAGTACATTTTTTTATGTACATGTTTCACTTCTTGATGACGACCTGATTATGGATTAAATCATGATGTGGATATATATATATATATATAAGAGTGTTGATCTTCAGTGGAGAGTGAAGTTGTAGTGGTGTGTGTGTGTGATGCAAGGATGTGAATGGAAGAGCAAAGTTAGAAGAGCAGCAGCAATGAAGGCTTGGGATTCAGAATTCAGTTACTAAATGACTACACCCTGGCATAGTGGTAGATGCTTAAGCAGTATTCAGTTTTCATGTGCAATATGATTGGAAGCATGTTTTTGTCTTCAAGGTAGTGAGCCTTCAATAGGGTTTAATAGCCCTCAGGGTTTAATAGCCCTTATTGTAATCTTGTTAGGTTTAGGGTTGAGGCAGTGATCCTGCTAAACTTAGTTGTACTTCATGGTAATGAGCCAGTATGTTAGGCTCATGGAGTGACCAAGCCTGAACATCATTTTTTAAAGATTGCAATATATTTATGAGAGCTAATCATCTCCGTGGTTTTTCCCATTTTGGGTTTTCCATGTAAAATCTTGGTGTTATGTGTCATGCTTTTGTGGATGTTGTTCATTTGTATATTATGCTTCTATTTGATTAATCCTTTGAAATGGTTAAAAGTAAAAGTGCAAGAAAAAGTTTATAGAACATTGATTCACCCCTCCCCTCTCAATGTTCCTGACAATCAAAAATTGGTATCAGAGAAAGGTTCCTTGGAAAAAGTTTAACAGCTCAAGGAAGATCTGGGATAGTATGATCATGGTAGCAAGAAGGTATGGAAATTATGAGAGATATAATCAACTAGAAGCAACTCTTATGGATCTTGAAAATTCTGAAGCAGAGGTCAGAGATCTGAAGGAAAATCTAAAACAAGCTGATGAATGCATCTTAAAGCTGAAGGAGCAAGTCAAGAAATTCAAAGATAAATTCAAGGAAGTCAGTGATCAATTGATATCATAAAATGAAGCCCTAAATGATTTGGACGTAGAAGTTACAGAAAGAACAAGAGCAGAAGATGATCTAAATTTGATTGTGAAGAATAGATCAAAAGATTGTGCTAAACTTGAAAAAGAAATTATAAGTTTAAAAACACATCTGAAAAAGGCCAGAAGTTTTTAAGGAAAAATTCAAGATAAGTAATGCAAAGCTTGATGAAATGATTGCTAGCCAAAGGAATGTTGATGACAAACATGGTTTAGGATTTGAGAAAGAAGAAAGTTTAAACTCTAGACAAATGAGCATGGAGTCAAGGGAAAACAAAGGATATCAGCTCAAAAATCAAAGAAGAAGACCTAGAAGACCTCTAGTCAGACAACCAAATGCTCAAAGGTACCCATCTTTCAATGGTTATTGTAATTCTTGCAATAAGTTTGGTCATAGAGCAAATGAATGTAGAAATCATATCAGGAAAAGTTTCAACAATGGAAAGAATGAACAGTCATTCAAAGGTAAATGCTTCACTTGCAATAGGATTGGTCATAGAGCTATTGTATTTAGAAGTAAAGTAAGTCAAAATTCTATTAGGTGCAATACATACTATAAAATCGGACACCGATCGAATGAATGCAGAAGTTTGGTAAGAACTAATTTTTAAAATACAAGGAACAGTCAGTCATTCAATTAAAGGTGTTTTGCATGCAATAGATTTGGACAAATGGCTAATCAATGCAGATCAAATTCAATCAATGGAAGGAATCAAGGTCAAAAGAATGTGGTATGTTTCAACTCCAACAAATCTAGACACATTGCAAGGTTTTACAGAAGCAGGAATGTGAAGAGAAATCACTATTCTAAAGAAAGGAAAATGGAGCAGAGGAATGATAAAGTAAAAGAAAGAACTAATCTAATTGAAACCAAGAAAGAAATGAACAAGGTATGGATCAAGAAAGAAGTAATAGAAGTCAAGGATCAATCCGCACCACTATTCGGTGCAGATACTTCCTCCGGGAAGTGGATCGAGAGCTCTGGCTTAGGGGGAGCAGTGTTGAAAAATTCAAAACCCCCAACTAGAATGTGGATGCCAGAATTAGGCATGAAGATGTATAATGTAATCTAATGTGACACACCTTTTAGAAGAAAAACTAGAAGAAAAAGGGTCAATGCGGCATATTGGGGAGCGATCCTAATCAATTGTGTTCTATAGTGAAAGGTTTTGGCAGCTTTTTGGAAATGAGTATTTATGATGACTAGGTCAAGCCATGCAGAGGATAAAAGGACACTTGATTGATTTCAAAATCAGTTTGCATACAAGTGACCAAGGTGAACCAAAAAAAAATCAAAACATACTCTCCAAAGAATTTCAAATCAAGATCAAGGAAACCCTATTCTAGCGAAAGAGGTATTTACAACTTGAAACCCTACTGTGAAAATTAAAATTGCTCTAGAAAAATGTTTACTAGTCCTCATGTAATTGAGATAGGAAAAATGTCTCGCCCCAATTTTAAGAAACAATTCTTCAAATTGTTGAAAAATGACCGGTTAGGGGCATTCTCAATTACTCCACATGGGATCATGCATATGGAAGATATCAGGGCATACATTCATACCAGTTTAGAAGAATATGATCATATGAAGTTAGGAAAACTATATTTGGATGAACTGACTACTACAGACATTGTGTTGAAAGATGATTACAAAGTTCTAGGAGAAAAGAAATTTCACACCTAGTTGGACTTTCCCGCAATTCTGATTGATGCATGGGTCAAGCTTATTCTAAGTAGAATTCATGATGAATCTTTATGGCTTGATGAATCCTATTTGATAACTAAAGAAGCCATTAAAGTAGTAACCGGTATGAGCTCCTCCAAAAGGGTTCCAGGCATAAAGAAAATGAAGAACAATGTGGTAATGCAGCTAACAGGAGCCAAACCTGATAAGAATGGTCTTACAGTGAATGATATCAGCGATCCAGCTGTAAGATTTGCATCAATGATTATCAAATACAAAATATACTTCTCCAACAAGGAAAATTCTATGTCTGCATTAGCTATATACATAGCGTATGACATGATAAAAACAATATGGATTATGATCTTTGTGAATTTCTTTGGAATGAACTTATTGAGAACTTGAAAAGGGCAAAAGAAACTAATCATCCTTTCAAATATGGAACATTGATTACATGTTTACTCTTTTACTTCCTAAAAGAGCTACCTGGTCGAGGAAATGTTATCTAGCTTGATCACATTCCTGTAGCTACTCAAATAAGAAATCATTTACAGAGTTTGGGTAATGCAGATATGCAAAATGAAATCATGTGGAAATATTTTAGACATTTTCAACAGAAAACGGTAAGAAGGTTCCAGATACCTAAAAAAGTAGTGATAAAGTATGAAAAGGACATTGTATTCATGGTGGATAAAGATAAATGCTTTATGGAAGCTGTGGAACCAAGACCTGTATGGGTCCCTGCACTAGGTTATGAAGTTGCAGAAGATGTCTTAACTGAATTAGCTGATACACTACTAAGTAAACCTACTGATCCTAAAGAGGATAGATTTGGGACTTTCTCAAAATTATCTTCTAGAATGTTGATGGAACCTGAGTAGTCAGAAAGAGCATCAAATGAACAATTAAGTAAGGTAGAAACCAAATCAGGAGGATTTGAGTTCACAAGTACTCTAGCAAGATGAGCATCAAACACTTCAGAAAGGAAAGATAAGAGATCTGAAGAGGAGAGACCAGCATCTAGTCCCAGAAAAAGAATAAGGATCTCATCCTGTTGACATTTTCTTCTGAATCAGCATTAGGGTTTGCCACTTCTAATGCACAGGCAGATTCAGGCCAACTGAATACAGGAGGTTGCGTGAGCTCCTCCCCTTCACTTCTGGTTCTGCCGCACCAAGGGGGGTATCCCTATAACTCAAGATGTAACCTTGACTAGCTCAAAGATAGAAAGATCTAACTTGACAACAACAGGCAGAATACTCTCATGTATGGACCAAGATCTGTATGATAGATCACAAGGCTGGCAACATTCTTGGACATGATGTCTGGTTGGGTATGAGAGTATGCAGGGGGTTCCTAATCCTACTCCTACAACTAACAGGTGGAGGTATGAAGTGTTTTGATATGAATTTGGATGCAAAGCTGGACATGGTGTATAACACAAGAACACAGCATGACTGGTGCCTATCCAGGGCTTGGAGTCAGTAGACATACACCTGTGAATGATCAGCATAAATAGCTAAAACTGGATTTCAGGGGGATACACATGATATCTGCCTTACAGATATCTCCCAATATAGAGTGTTGAGCTATCTCTACTTATGGCATCCCTACTGCAGTATACCCTTCCCAATGTTCAACCTGAAAACAGTTTAATCTGCCCCTTGAGCAGAGGTTAAAAGATCAGACATTCAACATAGGAATTCTATGCTCTAGAATCTAAACATAAGCAAACATCCAGATCCAGAAGAAGGATACATGCAATACTGGAGACAGAATTAACACAACACATGCTAAGGTAGCATTACTCATATAAGATCAACCATGAAACCAGTGGATTCATGCCAAGTCCTACAACAGGAGATACATAAACTCACAAGAAAAACTGTACAGAGCAACCAGATCAGCTGGTTTTGGATTACAGAGCCAAAAATCTACAACTTTCAACAACCTCAAAAGAATAACACCATCTGCATTATAAAGCAGGAGGGTGTCTTCAGCATCAACTACCAGGTTGACCAAAATTCCCGCCAGATATACAGTACCATAGAAATGGCGCTCAAACTTGAATGCAGCAGGTAGGGGAGGAGACAGGAAGATTTTTCGAGCCTTGCGCCGCCGCCTAGGGATTCAGATCTTCAATCAGGTACAACATTCGTCCACGCCATCGCCCATACCTCTGCAACAATCGCCATTGATGGCGCACCAACCCGCGGCCTCGGGAAGAGCATCAAATAGACAGTCGCAACCGCTTCCCGCCGAGATTCATCATCATGATATTTGAAAATGCAGGATAACATTATCCCACATGCACCCCGCAGCAACCTCCTTTGCACTTTATATACTAGGTCATGAGCATATATCATGTCGGTGCTTTTGCTCCTGACGACATTAGTATATAACCTCATCATCATCATCCTCCAGCAGCATGATATCCTGTTGTTCGAAATATCACCCTGACGTCATCATGATATTTGAAATATACCCTTCATGATAATCGGCACAACTTGATCCTTCGGAGGAACGTCCTCCTGCTGAGCTTATAACAAAAGTCTGGCCGATGAACATCCTGATGACGTCATCATCATATCCTGCTGACGTCATCATCATATCTGCCTACTGCGCACCTCCTCATATCCGGATGACGTCATCATCATGTTTGCAAATATCAGGAGGTCTCTTCAAGATGATCAGTGTTAGAAATATGACCCCCGCGGGACCTTGATGACGACATCATCATATTAACATCATCATGATATTCGGAAGACAACCGGATATTTGGAAATATCCTCCTGATGTTCAAATATCAGGTTGCACTGTAGCTCCTCTATAAGATCGGGGTGATAACTGAATATGATGATGCTGCTTGAAAAGATCACCCCCAGTAGATAATGCGCGAAGCTAGCAGGCGGATATCTCCCTGATATCAGCATCATCATGATGCTCGAGCAAACATATATCCGGGTGATATGAAAATATCACCCCTTCCTTCGGAATATCATGATGCAGATAGGCAGAAAGAAAATATCACCCTGATATACGGATGACGTCAGCATCATCAGGATGAAAAACAAAGAACAAGAAGTGATACAACATCATCAGGATGATATTGACTAAGATCATCCTGACGTTCCAAAATATGATGACCCTAGTGAATATCGGGTCGTACTTGAAACTCTTCAACATCATCATCAGGATGATCATAACCAAGATCACCCGATGATAGAAATATCACCCCGGCGAAATATCATGAAGGCAGAAAATATGATGACCTCCACAAGCAGCAGGATGACAACTGAAAAAATGATGATGATGACGACCCTTAGGATAAAACAAGTTAGGTCGAGCAACTCAAAGAATAAGCAACATCATCATCATGCTCGCGCAAGGTGATAAATGGAAGATCACCGGAGACTTTGAAACATCACCCTCGCAAGCAGATAAGGGCGCACTGTAGCTCGTCAGCATCATCAGGATAAAACCCGAACATCACCCGACAGCGAAATATGATGATGACGATGAGAAACCGGTCGACGAAGAACATGATGATGCTGACCCTCATGGAAACAAACATGATGATGATGACCTCCTCCTCAAGAAAATATGATGATGCAGCTGAAAAATACTGAGGAGGTCCGTTACTTAGAGCATTTTTTGGATACTTAGGGAGAGTGCCTGAATGAAAATTTTTCAAAAAACTACCAGTCAATTCAGGCGTCAACAGTGGCTCTGTCTGGGGACGTGCAGGTGAAAGACTGCAGCGAGAACCCCAGATCTCTGGGATGCAGACCAGTCCCTTATCCATTGGGCACAGAGTCAAATACTGCACTGACCTGCATCACCAAACACACTTGATGGCCTAAGGCCACCAAGAAAAGAAAAACATGTATCTCCCTTTGTCAAATATCTTGTTTTCATCTGCATGCACTGGGTCAAGCTTGGAGATACTACAAAGATCCACCCACAAACAAATCTTGTCATCTGCACATTCAACCCTCTGATTTGGCTTGTCATTATCACCCCTGTGCAGATAACCTTCAGCATCATGTGCCATGTGGGTGTAGAATATATCAGGCAATGCATGCTCAAATGGTATGTAACACTTATCATCATCTGCATCAGCAGTATGCATTGTAAAATGATCTCCTAGTTGGACTGCAAATAGGAAACACTCAGAGTCCACCACACAACTAGGAAGATCAGGGCTCATTGTGTTATATGCTGGCATATCAAAAGAAAAGCTTTCAAAATCACAATTGTGCACATCATGTACACAACCATCTGGCACACCAGGCTGGAAAAGATCAGGCTCTGACACCTCTTTACAATCAGGCACATTTTTACAATCACTTACCTGATGTATGTTGTTTCCTCTTTCATCAGGATGAGAAACAGAATCCAAGCCAAAAATAGTGTCTAGATCTTCACCACACTCAGACAGATCCTCATCACCACATGTGTCATAAATGGGTGGCCCAGGTACATCAGCTTCATCATAGTATGCCATTTGTTCATGGGCAGCAGAGCATACCTCTTCATCACCAATGGATTCATTCTGTGGAGGAGTATCAGCCTGTGTATCATAAGCAAAACAGCCATCAAATGAAAAACAGTCATGCTCTGAACTAGCACTTATTTCAATTTCTGACTGCTCTTCATGATCTCCATGTGTTTGAAAGATAGGCAATGGGTCACACATAGGACTGCTTCTCTGTTTGCTTATATCTTCTCTGTCTTGAGTACAATACTCACAATTTTCTCCACAGGTCCATTCTAAAAATTGCTCATTGCTGTCCACAACCTCATTATTGTTTTCATGGTCAGCTGCCTCATCATTGCAATGGGAATCCTCATTAGTCCTTTCACTGGCATCCTCAACTGGTGAACAATCCAGTTGAGCAGTATTGTTAGCATTGTGTTCAAATACAGCAATCTCAACCTCTATGCTTTTATTTTCATTTTTATCTGCACATGATGCCATAATCATTTGGTCATTTGCAGCCTCATAACCATTTCTCACACCAAGGCCTGGGGACAGGGGTTTCAGCAGGTACACATTTCTCATTTCTTCTACATTCTCAATGAACCTGTATGCCATCTGCATACTTGTCACCTTGAAATCCCTCAGTAATGCACTAGAGCCCTCCTCAAAAGCTTCAAAGAATATGCCAACACAGGCTGAAATATCAGGTCTGAAACTTTCAGGGACATGTGAAAGGGCTACTGCAAACCTATGACTGAAATCAACACATGGCTCTTCATCTTGTTTTCTGATTCTCATCAATTCTGCAACAAGATCAGCCGGTTCTTTTGCAAATTCTTCCTTGAAACAGTCAGCAAGTTCATCCCAACAGGCAAAGGATCTCTTTGGAAAGCTCAAATACCAGTCTTTTGCTTTTGCATCAAAGGACCTAACAAGAAACCTCATCCACATATCCTCATCTCTGAAAGAATATTTTCCCATAAAACTTTGAAAATTTTGGATATGTGCATTCCCATCACATACATTGTGACCACTAAACCTAGGCATCTGACAGTATATCCTAGCAGGCATAGTTTCTACTTTGTAATCCACCCATGACAAATCCAGTTGGTCATACAAAGGATCAAAAGGGCTGACAGGAGGTTTAGCTTTCCGACTGGCAGACACAACAGGGTTACTGCTTCTTAACTGGGCCTGCTCAGCCTCTAAGAATATCAACCTATTTCTTATCTCTTCTATTCCTTTATCCAACATTTCACCACTGAGTGTGGGATAACTCATACTTGGATTCATAAAAATCTTACTCTTAGACATCCTTTGTCTGTCTAAGACCTAAGGCTTCCCCTGGCATCTAACCTATGCAATAAAACAGCAAATAAAGGGGAAAGAACAAGGTACCTTTTCTCATACAGATGCAGAAATATATACATCTTTTTTGTCACATCACATACATCCATCTCACATGTGCATTTGGATCTTTTTTGCAGAGTCGCCACCTCTCCAGAGAGGACAAAATTTTCAATAGCTGAAAGCTACTTTTCCAGGTTCATTCCACCAGCAGAGTCGCCATTTTGTTAGTGACTCGGATGGGCCACAGGTATATCATTTTTTAGTCCATCAATCCTTCCCCAGCGGAGTCGCCATTTTGTTGACATTTTCTTCTGAATCAGCATTAGGGTTTGCCACTTCTAATGCACAGGCAGATTCAGGCCAACTGAATACAGGAGGTTGCGTGAGCTCCTCCCCTTCACTTCTGGTTCTGCCGCACCAAGGGGGGTATCCCTATAACTCAAGATGTAACCTTGACTAGCTCAAAGATAGAAAGATCTAACTTGACAACAACAGGCAGAATACTCTCATGTATGGACCAAGATCTGTATGATAGATCACAAGGCTGGCAACATTCTTGGACATGATGTCTGGTTGGGTATGAGAGTATGCAGGGGGTTCCTAATCCTACTCCTACAACTAACAGGTGGAGGTATGAAGTGTTTTGATATGAATTTGGATGCAAAGCTGGACATGGTGTATAACACAAGAACACAGCATGACTGGTGCCTATCCAGGGCTTGGAGTCAGTAGACATACACCTGTGAATGATCAGCATAAATAGCTAAAACTGGATTTCAGGGGGATACACATGATATCTGCCTTACAGATATCTCCCAATATAGAGTGTTGAGCTATCTCTACTTATGGCATCCCTACTGCAGTATACCCTTCCCAATGTTCAACCTGAAAACAGTTTAATCTGCCCCTTGAGCAGAGGTTAAAAGATCAGACATTCAACATAGGAATTCTATGCTCTAGAATCTAAACATAAGCAAACATCCAGATCCAGAAGAAGGATACATGCAATACTGGAGACAGAATTAACACAACACATGCTAAGGTAGCATTACTCATATAAGATCAACCATGAAACCAGTGGATTCATGCCAAGTCCTACAACAGGAGATACATAAACTCACAAGAAAAACTGTACAGAGCAACCAGATCAGCTGGTTTTGGATTACAGAGCCAAAAATCTACAACTTTCAACAACCTCAAAAGAATAACACCATCTGCATTATAAAGCAGGAGGGTGTCTTCAGCATCAACTACCAGGTTGACCAAAATTCCCGCCAGATATACAATACCATAGAAATGGCGCTCAAACTTGAATGCAGCAGGTAGGGGAGGAGACAGGAAGATTTTTCGAGCCTTGCGCCGCCGCCTAGGGATTCAGATCTTCAATCAGGTACAACATTCGTCCACGCCATCGCCCATACCTCTGCAACAATCGCCATTGATGGCGCACCAACCCGCGGCCTCGGGAAGAGCATCAAATAGACAGTCGCAACCGCTTCCCGCCGAGATTCATCATCATGATATTTGAAAATGCAGGATAACATTATCCCACATGCACCCCGCAGCAACCTCCTTTGCACTTTATATACTAGGTCATGAGCATATATCATGTCGGTGCTTTTGCTCCTGACGACATTAGTATATAACCTCATCATCATCATCCTCCAGCAGCATGATATCCTGTTGTTCGAAATATCACCCTGACGTCATCATGATATTTGAAATATACCCTTCATGATAATCGGCACAACCTGATCCTTCGGAGGAACGTCCTCCTGCTGAGCTTATAACAAAAGTCTGGCCGATGAACATCCTGATGACGTCATCATCATATCCTGCTGACGTCATCATCATATCTGCCTACTGCGCACCTCCTCATATCCGGATGACGTCATCATCATGTTTGCAAATATCAGGAGGTCTCTTCAAGATGATCAGTGTTAGAAATATGACCCCCGCGGGACCTTGATGACGACATCATCATATTAACATCATCATGATATTCGGAAGACAACCGGATATTTGGAAATATCCTCCTGATGTTCAAATATCAGGTTGCACTGTAGCTCCTCTATAAGATCGGGGTGATAACTGAATATGATGATGCTGCTTGAAAAGATCACCCCCAGTAGATAATGCGCGAAGCTAGCAGGCGGATATCTCCCTGATATCAGCATCATCATGATGCTCAAGCAAACATATATCCGGGTGATATGAAAATATCACCCCTTCCTTCGGAATATCATGATGCAGATAGGCAGAAAGAAAATATCACCCTGATATACGGATGACGTCAGCATCATCAGGATGAAAAACAAAGAACAAGAAGTGATACAACATCATCAGGATGATATTGACTAAGATCATCCTGACGTTCCAAAATATGATGACCCTAGTGAATATCGGGTCGTACTTGAAACTCTTCAACATCATCATCAGGATGATCATAACCAAGATCACCCGATGATAGAAATATCACCCCGGCGAAATATCATGAAGGCAGAAAATATGATGACCTCCACAAGCAGCAGGATGACAACTGAAAAAATGATGATGATGACGACCCTTAGGATAAAACAAGTTAGGTCGAGCAACTCAAAGAATAAGCAACATCATCATCATGCTCGCGCAAGGTGATAAATGGAAGATCACCGGAGACTTTGAAACATCACCCTCGCAAGCAGATAAGGGCGCACTGTAGCTCGTCAGCATCATCAGGATAAAACCCGAACATCACCCGACAGCGAAATATGATGATGACGATGAGAAACCGGTCGACGAAGAACATGATGATGCTGACCCTCATGGAAACAAACATGATGATGATGACCTCCTCCTCAAGAAAATATGATGATGCAGCTGAAAAATACTGAGGAGGTCCGTTACTTAGAGCATTTTTTGGATACTTAGGGAGAGTGCCTGAATGAAAATTTTTCAAAAAACTACCAGTCAATTCAGGCGTCAACACATCCATTATAGAAGCCACAATTGAAGGAGAAAAGAAAAAGAAAGTCTCATTTTGTGAAGAAAAGGTGACAAGAGACACTGATGCTTCAGTAAAAGAAGTGCTAGAAAAAGAGAAATAAGATTGGGATAAACCAGAATTACTATAGGGCCAAATAAATCTAGACACAATGTCTCCGGCACAAAAATTTAAGTGGGCTTCAATTGTTCAAGCAAAGGCTCAAGAAGAGTTGTTGAAATCACTTACTAAGGATAGTAAATTGATTGATGAAGCATCTGGGATTTTGGAGAAGTTGTTGCTTACCCACAAGAGGGATTCATCCATGCCCCCAACAAGTCATTTGAAGGGACTAATAAATTCAGTAAGTAATCAGTTTGAATCTTTTAAGAAATCTGTAGAAACAAAAGTAAGGTAGGAATTTGAATGAAAAAGACTGGAAGAATTAAAGACAATAATAGCCAAGGATAAGATTTCGTTAGATAGTTCAATACCCAACATTCAAACAGCTATGAAAGAAGCTGGAGATGTGTACAAATTTTGCCTATCCTAGCCAAAAGCTACTCAGGAGATTGAAGAAAAGATCAAAGAGCTAGAACAAAGAATGATGGACATCTCTAACAAATTTGATCCGACAACATAATCAGTTAGAAATAAGGAAGCAAAATTCATCCACATCCACAATGATTTGTCTGAGTTATTAAATTGAAAATATCAAATATAAAGCAGAATGGGACAACTAAGGAGACTAGTCTACCCTAAACTGGACTCAATGACAAATCTTACTGCAGAGGCTAGGGTAGTTGTACAAACATGCACACCTTATGATCTTAATAAGGCAGAAGCTTTAGCCTTTCTCTATAATGGACACATTCAAATTTTGGATAATGCTCAGAAAGGTTGGGATAATGAGTGGGCACAAATCAAGAACTTATTCAATGACATTCTTAAATACATGTAATACAAAGAGGTAGATTGCACTTGTAAATATGCGGCAGACTATATAAATTTTTGAAATTTTGACAAACTTTTGGTTCTAGATCACACTCTTTTCCATTGATGTCAAAGGGGGAGAAGAAGTTCAATGAAAAATGGATACTCATCTCAGGGGGAGTAGGAAAATAAAGTGTATACAGTAAGGGGGAGTAGTCAAGCATTTTTCACTAAGTGTTGCCATCAATGCCAAAGGGGGAGATTGTTGGCAAGAGACACTACTCTGGTATGGATCTGTATATTGTCATTGATGGAAACAAGGCTCAAAGATCCTATCATCATGACAGGAAGAGATATCTCAAGAAGAACATATTAGATTATAGGTCCGGTTGACAGAAAATGGCTAAGTATGGAAAATATGCAGAGTAGAGGACAATAAGTCAGCTAGTATGCCTCCGCAATTGAAGACTTGCAGATGCTGTTCAGGTATGATGTCAGTTGGTGTTTGATAGTGTTATGCCTTAGAGATTAAGTCCTGATACTCTCTGGAAGTCATCTTGAAGAAATGTCTAAGTCTGGATAAGCAAAGGTATAGCAGGAACAGTGAACAGAGTCTAGTGCAGTGTTCTGCATTCCTCCGTAGACAAATATTTCATTATGCAGTTTTGAGGTGTTGAAAACACTTATATGAAGTGTCTTATTCTAGAGTTATGAAATCTGAAGTCCACCAGAAGATTAGCTACAAGCTGCTAAGTATCGGCATAGCGTTTGACAGAGTTTGATAGAGATAGAGTCTGAGTTCTGATGGTCTGCATTTCTTCGCAAGATGATATCTTGCCTTGTAGTTCTAAGGTTAAGATTGGGAATGTATAAAGAGTCCTCGATATGGTTTTGGAAGTGTTTTGAGAGCCTCAGCAAAAGTTGAAAGTCAACAGATGAAGTTGTTAAGCATACTTTTGAGGAACAGGCTGACTGGTGAGATAAATCATGATGTGAAGAAAGGATTTTGTGTGAAAGATCTATGTAAGTAATTAAATGATTAGAACTGACCTATATGAACACATTTGGGAGAAGATTTGGGTCCGTGCGACACACGGTGCATTGGATTGAGCGAAAAAGTACATCTTTTTATGTACACGTTTCACTTCTTGATACCGACTTGATTATGGATTAAATCATGATGCGGATATATATATAAGAGTGTTGATCTTCAGTGGAGATTGAAGTTGTAGTGGTGTGTGTGTGTGTGTGATGCGAGGATACAAATAGAAGAGCAGAGTTAGAAGAGCAGCAACAATGAAGGCTTGGGATTTAGAATTTAGTTACTAAATGACTGCACCCTGGAATAGTGGTAGATGCTTGAGCAGTATTCAATTTTCATGTGCAATATGATTGGAAGCATGTTTTCATCTTCAAGGTAGTGAGCCAGCAGTGAGCCTTCAATAGGGTTTAACAACCCTTATTGTAATCTTGCTAGGTTTAGGGTTGAGGCAATGAGCCTGCTAAACTTAGTTGTACTTCATGGAAGTGAGACAGTATGTTAGGCTCGTGGAGTGACCAAGCCTAAACATCATTTTGTAAAGATTGCAATATATTTATGAGAGCTAATCTCTTTGTGTTTTTTCCCATTTTGGGTTTTCCATGTAAAATCTTGGTATTATGTGTCATGCTTTTGTGGATGTTGTCCATTTGTATATTATGCTTCTATTTGATTAATCCTTTGAAATGGTTAAAAGTAAAAGTGTAATAAAAAGTTTATAGAACACTGATTCACCCCCCCCTCTTAGTGTTCCTGACAATCAACAATAAACTATATCATATATTTCTTAATGCTCTCATTGTAATGACTCGAGCTGACTATGCTCAATATCGAGAATGTATTGAACCATAATGAGTGTTGTATGTGTGTTATGAATTTGGCTTTGGAGTAGGCTGAGAGCCTTACTCAAGCCATGATAACATTATCATTAAACTTTCACCTTTGACCATGCCCATGGCATATGTTATACTGGTCTCGAGGACTGCCAACAAGTGTTCTCGACTGTTAATAATAGTTATTATGAAAAATATGGTGCATCCTGTTGGTTCTCAAAAACGCAGGCTTCAAGCCACAAGAGGTTGCCAATCTCTTGATACGTTTATGGTCAACAAGACAAGGTCTGTGTGATAGGACCCCCTTCTCTTTTGGCTTTGCCAGACCTAGGCGGGCGTACCTATGTAAATGAGGCAGACATAGACTGTGTGTTTCCTAATCTAGCAATCTATCCACTATGGCAATTGGAAATTGAAAGATGTAATTCTAATTTGGTATAAATTGTATAAGCAATATCAAGGTAAATCCTATGTTTAATTGATAGAAAGTTTTAAGTAAAATGAAATGGGTGAGACCAGTGCCTTGTTGGGTAAATGGAGTCGAATGAAAATCTGAGATAAGTGGCTTATATTTGGTAGTAATTCTAATTTTTTGATACACTAATATTGATTTATAAATTGTATAAACGTGTAAGGGAATGACTGACAGACTCTTCTTAATAATCCAACTGACACAACTAGGTTACTTTTATTTATCAAAAGGATTTTTAATCCCTGCATGAAGGAACCAATTGAACAAATCAAGCAAGAAGAGTAGATGTCATCAACTTGGAGACAAAATGCTGATCCTAATTATGTGGTTCTTCTTATTGATCCAATTAATACTCCTAGATTACTTGATGGACTAGAAGGATTTAATTCCTTTAAGGAAACCAATTAATCATATCACACAAATACAACAAATGTACATTGATAAACTGAGTATATACTTGATATGCCAACTTAAATAATAAGGAGGCATTAAAGTGGAGACAACTAGATAATTGAATAATTTAAACAAACAACTGATACCAATATAGCGCCACAAAATCGAAGATCTTTTATTTACTTCTTCGAAATTATGCTTGCAACATGGTCTTTTACAGTATAATTTATGTGACAAACATTATGAAAGTTTCTGAAAATGAATGGGTTGGAATGGATGAAACCTACTCCTACTTGTGATGATTTTTATCTAATGATACTCCCTATGGCCCCTTTCCTTTGATTTCATCTAGTATATATACATTACATCTTCTAGGGTTATGACCCTTCATACCCATCCTATGCGTCCCTTCATTTGCCGTGAAAGATAATGATTTTGCAAAACATTAGTCTCTTGTTTGTCTTTCTCCTTAATTATTTTCCATCATCTGAGTAAATAAATTTGCTAATTAGTTATCTTTTGTCCACAAGTTCACTTTGCATTCTCACCCAATCAGGAAAATATAATCTTTGGGTAAGAAAGATTTTACCACCTCCATGAATTCCTTGGCAATCAAAAATTACCTTTCATTTTACATTCCCGTGCAAAATGTTTTGCCCACATATTCTACAATAATAGTCTTAAATGCCTATTAATATTCCTCCATTCATATTTACATTTCACCCATTTTCCATTTAGAAAATTCATTCGTTAGGTAAAACAATTACTCATTGGTTTAACCCTCCATGTGCAAATATTTTATTTTTGGGTGAAACATTATACTCCTCAAAATAATTATCTTTTCCCACACACTTGCAAATATATTTTGAGCCTCCACATTAAAAATGTTTCATATTTATCCCACACAAATTATTTCTCGAGGCACTTTATATTTAATTACTTTTTACTTCCACCGTTGTCCCGCATTATTTGGTGGGAGTTTCCACGTCAATGCGGGAAGGGTCTTCAATTTCACCGCCCTCCTGCAGCCATTTCATTTTCCTTTTGCGGTAGGGCGGGAGAAAATATGAGCCATAATATTTAAATATATTTCTTTACTCCTCTTTCACCTCCTGAACTATATTTTATTTTATCATTTTATTTGTCTTGCCATTGAAATTACCACTTATCCCATATGTGCAATCATATTTATGTTTCATTTTATTATACATTCCACCGCTACCATGCAGGCATTTTTCTTTTATCTACGAGAGTGCGGGAGCCATCCCTAAATTTACCGCTCACCCGCATTATACTGCTCATCCACACATAAATTTAGTACCACCTGCGGTAATGCGTGGAAGCATTTCGCTCTTCCCGCAAGCCCACACCTATTGGATGATCCCTGCGGGAACACGGGAAGCTTGCACCTGGTATTTTCAATTATAATATTTGAGAGATCCTCCTTTGATTTAGACTTCATGGTTCAGCACCAGTTGGAAGGAGGCCAGGAAATGGTTGTGAAATCTGGCTTTAATATCAACGGATTCCATTTATTTGAATATTTCCAAAGCTTATCAACACACTCATTTAATTGATATCCTTCAATCCTTCATGCCAAGGGAGTATCAAAATAAACCAAATGCAATTGCAGACCTTTCACCATGGCAGTAAAGAAATAATTCATTTTCCTCCTTTTGTGACAACGTATGTTCTGCAATTCATTGTCCATTTAAAACTGGCCCTTTCATCCTTGATCTGAGTTGAAAAAGCTTTTTTACAGTCATAATTCTTCCCTCTCTAAAATAATTTGATGAGACTACTTCTAGCACTTGTCGGCCAGTCCATACAGAGAAAAACAACATTGAATTGAAGAGATTCATTTTAGAATCAAGTAGCTTTAGCAATGGAGTTAATTTCCCCTCGTGAATAATAGCACACAATATATGTTGCCTTTGTTTACAAAGTTAAACTTTATAAACTGCTAATATATTTAGGGCTTTCAAAAGCTATCCAAGTTCAGTTTAAAACATATAAAATGTCTTAAAATTTGTCATTTGAACTTTAGATCTTAGGGGAAATTTTTCAATTTCGGTTGGAAGGCGAATAGGGTAATTTCACTGAGGGTACACGGAACATCCTGGAGCTACAAGAATTTGCAATGGACCACGATCAATTATTTCAAAAGTGGGTTTCCAATGGATTTTGAGCAGCTCACCAAATTGGGGTACTTCCTTTGTAAACTGGCCCTGCCAGAGCATGTAGCAAGAAAAGTGAAGTTTAATTTAATGCACCAAATGAGCTCATAATCTGATGAAATTGAAATTGGAAACATTTGAGGCCAAAACACCAACTGGTCACAATTAGAATATCAAAATTTGCAACTTTTTTGGGGTGCCAAATCTAGCACGGGAGCAGTCATAAAATAATTAAAAAGCATATCAGAACTCTTCTGACGACCATGAAAATGCACAAACATATAGATTTTAAACCCAAGAATTCAATGCAACCAACAGTTTGGAAAAATGTGTCTCGAGATGCAAGATATAATTGTTCAAAGTAGCCCACTTGGCCTTTTCTGCAACTACACCTGTGAAAAAACCTTATTAGGGCTTACCAACTTGCAATTTTAAAAAACTATCAAATCTCTTCCTGGAAAGCTGCGGTTGGAGGATTTAGTTCATTTAGGTAAAATGAGTATGCATGCAAGTGGGTTTCTCGCCAATCATCTACCTTCTCAAAATATTTAGGGTCAAAGTTGACCTCTCTAGAGGTGAAAATTATGAAATCGGGGCTAAGTGCATTTGCTTTTCATTTAAAAAAAATAGAAAATGATGTGTTGGAGCCTTGAAACCAAACACAGAAGATGATTTTGATAATGTGAATCAGGAACACCGATCGGTTTGTCAGGATCATCATTCAACTACTAGATATTAGCCTCCAAGGTTGGCTTCGTGAGCTGATTTCACATTGTGTAGGTAGCAAATTTTACCAAAACCCTTCAACTTGACTCCTCAAAACTCAGTCAAATCTTTTCATAGGAAGCTGTAATAAGACATGTGCACTCATATATGATAGAAAAGCATGCTTGCAAAGTGATTTTACCTAAAACTAAGCAGGCTTCAAAATATTCCACTTCAAACTAGGCCACTTGAGCATATTGTGCAAGTGCATTTTTGAGTAATCAAATTGATTTTTTCATCATGGGATCCTGAATTTCTACAAAATTTGGTAGGAAATTTTAGGTCCCAACAGTGGCTCTGTTTGGGGATGTATGCCCCTTGTGGGCATAGAAAGATCCCAAATCTCTAGGGAGCAGACCAGTGCCTACCCCATTGGGCGATAGAGTCCAAACGTCACCTTTTGCCCTAAAACGATATGGTTTGAAAAAACCACACCATAACTGATGGCTCAAGGCCATCAGAAAAAAAAAATCCTCTTTTTTCCTCTGACATATATCTTATTCTGATCTGACTCCATCAGACTTTTCTTGAAAAAATCCATATGATTTATCCTACTATATCCACCGGCATTGGAAACTTTCAACACAATTTTATATTCAGCGTCGCCCTTATCTCTTTTTAGCTATTCACAATTAGACAGATTATCTGAAACTTTCCATTATCATGTGATACATTCTTGTGAGATAGGAAGTATTCACCTTCAATACACCATTTTGTATTATTCTTCTCACTGTCATATATTGTAAAATACTCCCCTGGCTGACATGAAAACTGAGAATACTCATTGTTTAGCATATAACTGAAATCATTCAGTCTTTTCTCATCATAAGACTGCATAAAAAATCTAAAAGCATCATAGGGCAATTGATGCAACCTAGGGAAACAATTGTCAACATGGCACTTATTTACGTTGTTCACTCTACCATCTGAATGCTTCTCACATTGGTTTGAGAAATTTGCCATACCAACATATTTTGAGATAGCTTCATCTAAGATGTTTTCAGCATCCTCCATATCATCAATTAGCAGTGACATCAACTTCTGATCAATACATTCATCATTATGTATGTTTGGGCTAACTGATGTTGAGCATGTATTATCCATGACATATGAATTGATACCATTCTCAAAGATCCTCAATCTTGATTTATATATCTCCTCTTGAACAGGGACAAACATAGAATCTTGGTCTGCTTCAAGAGTTTTTCCATCATCGTCACGTTAAATGTCTTCACTATCAAAACAAATGTATGCTTGACATGGAGCTTTCAAATCATTCCCATGTGTATATCTCTGATATTCCATTGTTAGCAGTTTTGAAATTTGTTCACTGTTGAGTGAACTTGTTTCCTCATTTATCTCCTTGTTGACATTTTCCTTATCATTTTGATCATCACCACGATACTTAAGATCAATAAAATCAAGTATGCCCATTTTCTCAGCACAATTATTTCTTTCAGAAGTTGACATATCATCCTGATTATCTACTTCGTCCTCCTCATAACATGGATTTGTAAGCACATGAAATTCTTGTTCCGACATACCATTTTCCATTACTTCTTCCTCCTGATTGTGAGTTTGCCCTGTTTGAAAATAATCATCCTCTTTCCCCCCAAACTGTTGATTCATATATTGCGGTGGGTGGGCTGGAACAACAAAAGGATTTGTATTTTGAAGATTGCTTTCATCTCTTGATATACCATATGCCATTTCATTAGTTGGAATATATTGTGGCTCCAAGTGTGATGTAAAAATATTTTGCTACGTATGATATCCATATGGGGGCTGATGGTAAGCATTTTATTGGGTGGGTTGATGAGACTGCACATTCTGATGTGACATATGTAGGTGGTGATATTGTGGGGCATACCGATGTCCAGGTGGTGTATAGTATTGGGGAATGTTACCTGCATTTATAGGATGGGGCCTTTGTGGTGACATATTATATTTGGTAGGGTTGCCGCATGCATTATGAGATACTTTGAAGTTCCTAGAGCATATGTATTCTGAGAGGGCTCATGTGAATTGATATTACCACCTTGTGGAGGGACATATTTTGGTGGTTTTGATGCCTATATGTTCAATTGTGCCAATTGTCTATCTTGGCTTTCTTGTATCATCTGTTGTATCCTCTTGAGCCATTGTTCTTTCCATTCTAAATACACTTCTAATTCCTGATTAGTCATGCTATCAAGATCAACAACAGCTTGATCAGCAAACCTCTCATGTTCTTCATAAGAGCTGCGAGAATCACTTAATTGCAAATCCACATGATTGTCATCAAAATCTAGATTTTCAATGGATTCTTCATAACATTTACAGTCACAATCTGTTATGCAAGATAGACCCTCTCTATCTCCATCCTCATCATGTGGGCTGTTATAGTCTTTATTTTCATTTGCATACCCATCCTTTAATGACTTCATTTTTTTATCATCCTCTTGATATTCATTATCATTGGATTCAATATTGATAGCATCCTCATACCTTTTCCTTTCTATGATTGGAATCAATTTACCCACTTGGTCTAGAGTAACTGGTTTTAGTGATTCAGGCCAATAAATTGACATAGGCTCATATGCTAGCACGAATGTCTTAATATATAAGGACTCGTTAGGCCTAAGATTAAAAGGTATCTGCAGATAGATATCCACCAACCTGTTGAACAAATCATATCCAAATTCTCCTTTATGTCTCCTTAGTTCAAAAAATGCATCTAAAGCGGGTATGTTATATTTTTTCATGCTGGAACCTTATCCCCTTATTTGAATATGCAAATATTCATCCTGGCTGAGATTTTTATTTAGAGTCGCCACCTCTTGTCATAAGAGGAATAGATTTTATCTTTTCTGGTCCTTCTTGCCAGCAGAGTTACCAACTTGAATTTGAATTTAAAACTTTACTAACTCTGTAATGAGATGGTCTTCAACTGGATTTTTGAATTAATCCCCAACAGAATCACCAATTTGTTGGTTCTCAAAAAAGTAGGCTTCAGGCCACAAGAGGTTGATAATATCTTGATACGTTTTTGGTCAACAAGACAGGGTCTGTGTAATAGGACGCACTTCTCTTAGGACTCTGCCAGACCTAGGTGGGTGTACCTATGTAAATGAGGTAGACTTAGACTGTGTGTTTCCTAATCTAGCAATCTATCCACTATGGCAATTAGAAATGGAAAGATGTAATTCTAATTTGGTATAAATTGTATATGTAATATCAATGTAAATCCTATGTTTAATTGATAGAAAGTTTTAAGTAAAATGAAATGGGTGAGAGTAGCGCCTTGTTGGGTAAATGGAGTCAAATAAAAATCTGAGATAAGTGGCTGCTATTTGGTAGTAATTCTAATTGTTTGACACACTAATATTGGTTTATAACATGTATAAACGTGCAAGGGAATGATTGATAGACTCTTCTTAATAATCCAACTGACACAACCAGGTTACTTGTAATTTATCAAAAAGATTTTTAATCCCTGCTTGAAGGAACCAATTGAATAAATCAAGCAAGAGCAGTAGATGTCATCAACTTGGAGACAGAATGCCGATCCTAATTATGTGGTTCTTCTTATTGATCCAATTAATACTCCTAGATTACTGTGATTGACTAGAAGGATTTAATTCCTTTAAGGAAACCAATTAATCATATCACACAAATACAACAAATGTGCATTGATAAACTGAGCATATACTTGATATACCAACTTAAATAATAAGGAGGCATTAAAGTGGAGACAACCAGATAATTGAATAATTTCAACAAACAATTGATACCAATATAGTGCCACAAAATTAGAGATCTTTTATTTACTTCTTTGAAATTATGCTTGCAACATGGTTTTTTACAGTATAATTTATGTGATAAACATTATGAAAGTTTCTGAAAATGAATGAAATAGAATGGATGAAACCTACTCCTACTTGTGATGATTTTTATCTAATGATACTCTCTATGTCCCCTTTCCTTTGATTTCATCTGGTATATATATACATTACATCTTCTAGGATTATGACCCTTCATACCCATCCTGTGCGTCCCTTCATTTGCTGTGAAAGATAATGATTTTGCAAAATATTTTTGTAAAACATTAGTCTCTTGTTTGTCTTTCTCCTTAATTATTTTCCATCGTCTGAGTAAATAAATTTGCTAATTAGTTATCTTTTGTCCACAAGTTCACTTTGCATTCTCACCCAATCCAGAAAATCTAATCTTTGGGTAAGAAAGATTTTACCACCTCCATGAATTCCTTGGCAATCAAAAATTACCTTTCATTTTACATTCTCATGCAAAATATTTTGCCCACATATTCTGCAATAATAGTCATAAATGACTATTAATATTCCTCCGTTCATATTTACATTTCACCCATTTGCCATTTAGAAAATTCATTCGTTAGGTAAAACAATTACTCATTGGTTTAACCATCCATGTGCAAGTATTTTATTTTTGGGTGAAACATTATAATCCTCAAAATAATTATCTTTTCCCACGCACTTGCAAATATATTTTGAGCCTCCACATTAAAAATGTTTCATATTTATCCCACACAAATTATTTCTTGGGGCACTTTATATTTAATTACTTTTTACTTCCACCATTGTCCCACATTATTTGGTGGGAGTTTCCACGGCAATGTGGGAAGGGTCTTCAATTTCACCGCGCCCCCCCCCCCCCCCCCCCCCCCCCCCCGCAGCCATTTCATTTTCCTTTTGCAGGAGGGCGAGAGAAAATATGAGCCATAATATTTAAATATATTTCTTTACTCCTCTTTCACCTCCTAAACTATATTTTATTTTATCATTTTATTTGTCTTGCCATTGAAATTACCACTTATCCCGTGCATGCAATCATATTTATGTTTCATTTTATTATACATTCCACCACTACCCCGCAGGCATTTTTCTTTTATTCGCGGGAGTGCAATAGCCATCCCCAAATTCATGGCTCACCCACATTATACTGCTCATCCGCACATAAATTTAGTACCACCTGTGGTAATGCGAGGAAGCATTTTGCTCTTCTCACAAGCCTGCACCTAAGTTGGATGATCCCTACGGGAACACGGGAAGCTTGCACCTGGTATTTTCAATTATAATATTTGACAGATCCTCCTTTGATTTAGACTTCATGGTTCGGCACCAGTTGGAAGGAGGCTAGGAAATGGTTGTGAAATCAGGCTTTAATATCAATGGATTCCATTTATTTGAAGATTTCCAAAGCTTATCAACACACTCATTTAATTGATATCCTGCAATCCTTCATGCCAAGGGAGTATCAAAATAAACCAAATGCAATTGCAGACCTTTCACCGTGGCAGCAAAGAAATAATTCATTTTCCTCCTTTTGTGACAGCATATGTTCTACAATTCATTGTCCATTTAAAACTGGCCCTTTCATCCTTGATCTGAATTGAAAATGCTTTTTTACAGTCATAATTCTTGCCCCTCTAAAATAATTTGATGACACTACTTCTAGCACTTGTCGACCAGTCCATACAGAGAAAAACAACATTGAATTGAAGAGATTCATTTTAGAATCAAGCAGCTACAGTAATGAAGTTAATTTCCCCTCGTGAATAATAGCACACAATATATGTTGCCTTTGTTTACAAAGTTAAACTTTATAAACTGCTAATATATTTAGGGCTTTCAAAAGCTATCCAAGTTCACTTTAAAATATATAAAATGTCTTAAAATTTATGTCATTTGAACTTTAGATCTTAGGGAAAATTTTTCAATTTCAGCTGGAAGGCAAACAGAGTAATTTCACTATGGGCACATGGAACATCCTGGAGCCACGAAAATTTGCAAGGGACCATGATTAATTATTTCGGAAGTGTGTTTCCAACAGATTTTGAGCAGCTTGCCAAATTGGGGTACTTCCTTTGTAAACTGGCCATGCTAGAGCATGTAGCGAGAAAAGTGAAGTTTAATTTAATGCACCAAATCAGCTCAGAATCTGACAAAATTGAAATTGGAAACATTTGAGGCCAAAACACCAACTGAGTCATCTTGAGAATTTCAAAATTTGTAAATTTTTTGGGTTGCCAAATCTAGCCCGGGAGTAGTCGGAAAACAATTAAAAAGCATATCAAAATGCCTCTAACAACCATGAAAATGCACAAACATATAGATTTTCAAACCAAGAATTTAGTGCAACCAACGATTTGGAAAAATACCTCTCGAAGTGCAAGATATAATTGTTCAAAGTAGCCCAGTTGGCCTTTTCTAAAACTACACCTGTAAAAAAACCTTATTAGGGCTTACCAACTTGCAATTTTAAAAAACCATCAAATCTCTTCCTGGGAAGTTGCGGTTGAAGGATTTAGCTCATTTAGGTATAATGCGTATGCGTGCAGGTGGGTTTCTCACCAATCACCTTCCTTCTCAAAATATTTTGGGTCAAAGTTGACCTCTCTGGAGTTGAAAACTGTGAAATCAAGGCTAAGTGCATTTGCTTTTCATTTTGAAAAAATAGCAAACGATGTGCTGAAGCATTGAAACCAAACACAGAAGTAGATTTTGATAATGTGAATCAATAACACCAATCAGTTTGTCAGGATCATCATTCAGCTGCTAGATATTAGCCTCCAAAGTTGGCTCCCTGAGCTGATTTCACATTGTGCAGGTAGCAAATTTTACCAAAACCCTTCAACTTGACTCCTCAAAACTTAGTCAAATCTTGTCATAGGAAGTTGTAATCAGACATGTGCACTCATCTATGATAGAAAAGCATGCTTGCAACGTGATTTTGTATAAAACTAAGCAGGCTTCAAAATATAACGCTTCAAAGTAGGCCACTTGAGAATATTGTGCAGGTGCATTTCTGAGTACTCAAATTGATTTTTTCATCATGGGATCCTGAAATTTCTGCAAAACTTGGTAGGAAATTTCAGGTCCCAACAGTGGCTCCGTCTGGGAATGTATGCCCCTTGTGGGCATCGCAAGATCCCAAATCTCTGGGGAGCAGACCAGTGCCTACCCCATTGGGCGATAGAGTTCAAACGTCACCTTTTACCCTAAAATGATATGGTTTGAAAAAACCACACCATAACTGATGTCTCAAGGTGATAAAAAAAATCCTCCTTTTGCCTCTGTCATATATCTTATTCTGATCTGACTCCATCAGACTTTTCTTGAAAACATCCATATGATTTATACTGCTATATCCACTTGCATTGGAAACTTTCAACACAATTTTATATTTAGCTTCGCCCTTATCTATTTCTAGTTGTTCACAATTAGACATTATCTCAAACTTTCCATCATCATGTGAGACATTCTTGTCGCATAGGAAGTATTCACCTTCAATGCACCATTTTTTATTATTCTTCTCACTATCATATACTGTAAAATACTCCCCTGGCTGACATGAAAACTAAGAATACTCATTGTTCAGCATATAGCTGAAATCATTCGGTCTTTTCTCATCATAAGACTGCATAAAAAATCTGAAAGTATCATAGGGCAATTGATACAACCTAGGGAAACAATTGTCAACAAGGCACTTATTTACGTTGTTCACTCTACCATCTAAATGCTTCTCACATGGGTTTGAGAAATTTGCCATACCAACATATTTTGAGATAGCTTCATCTAAGATGTTTTCAGCATCCTCTATATCATCAATTGGCAGTAACATCAACTTCTGATCAATACATTCATCATTATGTATGTTTGGGCTAACTGATGCTAAGCATGTATTATCCATGACATATGAATTGATGCCATTCTCAAAGATCCCCAATCTTGATTTATATATCTCTTCTTGTACAAGGACAAACATAGAATCTTGGTCTACTTCAAGAGTTTTTCCATCATCGTCACGTAAAATGCCTTCACTACCAAAATAAATGTATGCTTGACATGGAGCTTTCAAATCATTCCCATGTGTATATCTCTTATATTCCATTGTTAGCAGTTCTGAAATTTGTTAACTGCTGAGTGAACTTGTTTCCTCATTTATCTCCTTGTTGACATTTTCCTTATCATTTTAATCATCACCATGATACTTAAGATCAATAAAATCAAGTATGCCCATTTTATCAGCACAATTCTTTCTTTCAGAAGTTGGCATTTCATCCTGATTATCTACTTCATCCTCCTCATAACATGGATTTGTAAGCACATGAAATTCTTGTTCCAACATACCATTTTCCATTGCTTCTTCCTCCTGATCGTGAGTTTGCCCTGTTTGAAAATAATCATCCTCTTCCCCCCAAAACTATTGATTCATATATTGTGGTGGGTGGGCTGGGACAACAAAATGATTTGTATTTTGAAGATTGTTTCATCTCTTGATATACCATATGTCATTTCATTAGTTGGAATATGTTGTGGCTACAAGTGTGATGTAAAAATATTTTGCTGCATATGATATCCATATGGGGGTAGATGGTAAGCATTTTGTTGGGTGGGTTGCTGAGAGTACACATTCTGATGTGACATATGTAGGTGGTGATATTGTGGGGCATACCGTTGTCTAGGTGGTGGATAGTATTAGGGAATGTTACTTGCATTTATAGGTTGGGGCCTTTGTGGTGACATATTATATTGGGTAGGGTTGTCGCATGCATTATGAGATACTTTTGAAGTTCCTAGAGCATATGTATTCTGAGAGGGCTCATGTGAATTGATATTACCACCTTGTGGAGGGACATATTTTGGTGGTTTTGATGCCTATATGTTCAATTGTGCCAATTGTCTATCTTGGCTTTCTTGTATCATCTATTGTATCCTCCTGAGCTGTTGTTCTTTCCATTCTAAATACACTTCTCATTTCTGATTAGTCATGCTATCAAGATCAACAACAGCTTGATTAGAAAACCTCTCCTGTTCTTCATAAGAGTTGCAAGAATCACTTAATTGCAAATCCACATGATTGTCATCAAAATCTAGATTTTCAATGGATTCTTCATAACATTTATAGTCACAATCTATTATACAGGATAGACCCTCTCTATGTTCATCCTCATCATGTGGGGTGTTATAGTCATTATTTTCATTTGCATACCCATCCTTTAATGGCTGCATTTTTTGATGATCCTCTTGATATTCATTATCATTGGATTCAATATTGATAGCATCCTCATACCTTTTCTTTTCTATGATAGGAATCAATTTACCCACTTGGTCTAGAGTAACTAGTTTTAGTGATTCATGCGAATAAATTGACATAGGCTCTTATGCTAGCATGAATGTCGTAATATATAAGGACTCATTAGGCCTAAGATTAAAAGGTATCTATAGATAGATATCCACCAACCTGTTGAACAAATCATATCAAGATTCTCCTTCATGTCTCCTTAGTTCAAAAAATGCATCTAAAGGGGGTATGTTATATTTTTTCATGCTAGAACCTTATCCCCTTATTTGAATATGCAAATATTCATCCTGGCTGAGATTTTTATTTAGATTCGCCACCTCTTGTCATAAGAGGAACAGATTTTATCTTTTCGGGTCCTTCTTGCCAGCAAAGTTACCAATTTGTATTTGAATTTAAAACTTTACTGACTCTGTAATGAGATGGTCTTCAACCAGATTTTTGAATTAGTCCCCAGCACAGTGGCCAATTTGTTGGTTCTCAAAAATGCAGGCTTCAGGCCATAAAAGGTTGCCAATCTCTTGATAAGTTTTTGGTCAACAAGACAGGGTCTGTGTGATAGGACCCCCTTCTCTTTTGGCTCTGCTAGACCTAAGCGGGTGTACCTATGTAAATGAGGCAGACTTAGACTATGTGTTTCCTAATCTAGCAAGCTATCCACTATGGCAATTAGAAATGGAAAGATGTAATTCTAATTTGGTATAAATTGTATAAGCAATATCAACGTAAATCCTGTGTTTAATTGATAGAAAGATTTAAGTAAAATGAAATGGGTGAGACCAGTGCCTTGTTGGGTAAATGGAGTCAAATAAAAATCTGAGATAAGTGGCTTATATTTGGTAGTAACTCTAATTGTTTGGCACACTAATATTGGTTTATAACTTGTATAAACATGCAAGGGAATGATTGACAGACTCTTCTTAATAATCTAACTAACACAACCAGGTTACTTGTAATTTATCAAAAGGATTTTTAATCCCTGCTTGAAGGAACCAATTGAACAAATCAAGCAAGAACAGTAGATGTCATCAACTTGGAGACATAGTGCCGATCCTAAGTATGTGGTTCTTCTTATTGATCCAATTAATACTCCCAAATTACTGTTATTGACTAGAAGGATTTAATTCTTTTAAGGAAACCAATTAATCATATCACACAAATACAACAAATGTGCATTGAGAAACTAAGTATATACTTGATATACCAACTTAAATAATAAGGAGGCATTAAAGTGGAGACAGCCAAATAATTGAATAATTTCAACAAATAATTGATAGCAATATAGCACCACAAAATTAGAGATCTTTTATTTACTTCTTCAAAATTATTCTTGCAACATGGTCTTTAACAATATAATTTATGTGATAAACATTATGAAGTTTCTGAAAATGAATGGAATGGAATGGATGAAACCTACTCCTACTTGTGATGATTTTTATCTAATGATACTCTCTATGTCCCCTTTCCTTTTATTTCATCTAGTATATATACATTACATCTTCTAGGGTTATGACCCTTCATACCCATCATGTGTGTCCCTTCATTTGTCATGAAAGATAATGATTTTGCAAAATATTTTTGTTAAACCTTAGTCTCTTGTTTGTCTTTCTCCTTAATTATTTTCCATCATCTAAGTAAATAAATTTGCTAATTAGTTATCTTTTGTCCACAAGTTCACTTTGCATTCTCACTCAATCCAAAAAATATAATCTTTTGATAAGAAAGATTTTACGACCTCCATGAATTCCTTGGCAATCAAAAATTACCTTTCATTTTACATTCCCGTGCAAAATATTTTGCCCACATATTCTGCAATAACAGTCATAAATGACTATTAATATTCTTCTGTTCATATTTACATTTCACCCATTTGCCATTTAGAAAATTCATTCGTTAGGTAAAACAATTACTCATTGGTTTAACCCTCCATGTGTAAATATTTTATTTTTGGGTGAAACATTATACTCCTCAAAATAATTATCTTTTCCCACGCACTTGCAAATATATTTTGAGCCTCTGCATTAAAAATCTTTCATATTTATCCTGCACAAATTATTTCTTGGGGCACTTTATATTTAATTACTTTTTACTTCCACCGTTGTCCCGCATTATTTGGTGGGAGTTTCCACGTCAATGCGGGAAGGGTCTTCAATTTCACCGCCCTCCCGCAGCCATTTCATTTTCCTTTTGCGGGAGGGCGGGAGAAAATATGAGCCATAATATTTAAATATATTTCTTTACTCCTCTTTCACCTACCAAACTATATTTTATTTTATCATTTTATTTGTCTTGCCATTGAAATTACCACTTATCCCATGCGTGCAATCATATTTATGTTTCATTTTATTATACATTCCACCGCTACCCTGAAGGCATTTTTCTTTTATCTACAGAAGTGCTGGAGCCATCCCCAAATTCATGCCTCACCTACATTATACTGTTCATCTGCACATAAATTTAGTACCACCTGCGGTAATGTGAGGAAGCATTTCGCTCTTCCCGTAAGCCCACAACTAAGTTGGATGATCCCTGCGGGAACACGGGAAGCTTGCACCTGGTATTTTCAATTATAATATTTGAGAGATCCTCCTTTGATTTAGACTTCATGGTTTAGCACCAGTTGGAAGGAGGCTAGGAAATGGTTGTGAAATCTGGCTTTAATATCAACGGATTCCATTTATTTGAAGATTTCCAAAGCTTATCAACACACTCACTTAATTGATATCCTGCAATCCTTCATGCCAAGGGAGTATCAAAATAAACCAAATGCAATTGCAGAGCTTTCACCATGGCAGTAAAGAAATAATTCATTTTCCTCCTTTTGTGACAGCTATGTTCTGCAATTCATTGTCCATTTAAAACTAGCCCTTTCATCCTTGATCTGAGTTGAAAAAAAATTTTACAGTCATAATTCTTGCCCCTCTGAAATAATTTGATGACACTACTTCCAGCACTTGTTGGCCAGTCCATACAGAGAAAAAAAATATTGAATTGAAGAGATTCATTTTAGAATCAAGTAGCTCCAGTAATGGAGTTAATTTCCCCTCGTGAATAATAGCACACAATATATGTTGCCTTTGTTTACAAAGTTAAACTTGATAAACTGTTAATATATTTAGGGCTTTCAAAAGCTATCCAAGTTCACTTTAAAACATATAAAATGTCTTAAAATTTATGTCATTTGAACTTTAGATCTTACGGAAAAAATTTCAATTTCGATTGGAAGGGAAGTAGAGTAATTTCACTGTGGGCACACGGAACATCCTGGAGCCATGAAAATTTGCAAGGGACCACGATCAATTATTTCAGAAGTGGGTTTCCAATTGATTTGATCAGCACACCAAATTGAGGTACTTCATTTGTAAACTAGCCCTGTTGGAGCATGTAGGGGGAAAAGTGAAGTTTAAATTAATGCACCAAATGAGCTCAAAATCTGACAAAATTGAAATTAGAAACATTTGGGGCCAAAACACCAACTGGGTCACCCTTAGAATTTCAAAATTTGTAACTTTTTGGGGGTGCCAAATCTAGCCCGGAAGCAGTCAGAAAATAATTAAAAAGTATATCAGAACTCTTCCGATGACCATGAAAAGGCACAAACATATATATTTTCAACCCAAGAATTAATTGCAACCAATAGTTTGGAAAAATGCACCTCGAGGTACAAGATATAATTGTTCAAAGTAGCCCACTTGGCCTTTTCTGCAACTGCACCTATGAAAAAACTTTATTAGGGCTTACCAACTTGCAATTTTAAAAAACCATCAAATCTCTTCCTGGGGAGCTGCGGTTGGAGGATTTAGTTCATTTAGGTATAATGAGTATGCGTACAAGTGGGTTTCTTTCCAATCATCTTCCTTCTCAAAATATTTAGGGTCAAAGTTGACCGCCCTGGAGGTGAAAACTATGAAATCGGGGCTAAGTGCATTTGTTTTTCATTTTGAAAAAATAGAAAATCATGTGTTGGAGCCTTGAAACTGAACACAGAAGTAGATTTTGATAATGTGATTCAGGAACACCAATCGGTTTGTTAGGATCATCATTCAGCTGCTAGATATTAGCCTCCAAAGTTGGCTTCCCAAGCTGATTTCACATTGTGCAGGTAGCAAATTTTACCAAAACCCTTCAACTTGACTTCTGAAAACTTAGTCAAATCTTGTCATAGGAAGCTGTAATCAAATATGTGCACTCATATATGATATAAAAGCATGCTTGCAAAGTGATTTTGTATAAAACTAAGCAGACTTCAAAATATAATGCTTCAAAGTAGGCCACTTGAGCATATTGTGCAGGTGCATTTGTGAGTACTGAAATTGATTTTTTCATCATGGGATCCTGAAATTTCTGCAAAAATTGGTAGGAAATTTCAGGTCCCAACACATCCTATGTATTTAAAAAGATATATTGACTCCTCGTTGAAGAAGGAGAATTTGATAAGAGGTAAATTGTATTGCTATCTAAGCAGCAGTAAGTTCATGTCAGGTTTATTGGAGAAATTATTCCTCCTTGATAATTATTTTCTGATGAACATGAATACTAGGTTTAGTATGAAACTCTTGTGTTTTAATATATATGAAAGCCAACTTTTTTTTGAATGGCTATACTTCACGAATGAGGTATAAGACATCAAAAAATCATGTGGATACTTGAGTTAGGGTCTTTTTAAGACCAAATTATTAGACTATTTTAATATAAGTCTTAGATGATATGATTTCGAATGTGAACCTTTTGTTTAGGTAAACATGAAATATGAGCCTAGAAAGGTCATGGGATGGAAAACATGATTGGGCTATTGTCATTTCGAAAGGATGGGAATAGAGTGATGTGGAGTCACAGGTGCAACGTAACACTAATGAATGTACTCCCAAGATAGGAGTCGATTTTCCTAGAATTGAACTAAGAATGAATTGAACTTACCTTTTCTAGACCTAGAGAGGTCGAACTATGAATACTATAGGATGACACAACTTCTAAGTCGAGTCAAGGTGGTGGACATATGACTACGTTCATTGCGAAACGTATATGTATGTAAATCTTTGGCTAAACTAATGCATCTATCTCTGCATGCATTAGTCGGTCCACAGTGATCCAAATGGCATAGTTTTTCCAATAGTGTCATACATAATTAGATTGGATCTATAATTGTATGACCGAGAGATATTATGGACACAACACTAGATACTCAAATGGAAAACCTAACTATTCCTTATATATATACCCTCTGTGAAGGGTAGGGCCACTTCCAGGTAGGAAGTTGTGTGGTGAACCGCCAGTCTATGGTTAGAGGAAAAGCACTCAGGTGATGCTCTCCTTCTCAAGTAGAAGACAAGTCAAGGCTTATGAAGACAGATGCTAAAGTTCCAGATTCAATGCACTCTTTATATGACTTGATAGTCAGTTATTATGTATAATTTTTATAAATGATGCCATGAGCATAACTTTGTACATATTTTTATAAGGTTATTCACTAAAACGTTATCTTTGGATTGTTGTAATCTAAACTTTTGAAATATCTGGAATGGAAAAGCATGTTTAATTTCATGATGATATTGATTCATTTTTGCTTTAACTATGATTATGTAAATCATGATGTATTCTTAACCTTAATTAAGATGGTTAATTATGATTGATTTTGGGTAATATGAGATGTCTTGTTACATATGGTATTAGAGCTACCAGGTTCAATACATGGACCTATGAGCTCACTACATAATAATTTTTTTATCCAACATTAATGCTTGCTAATGTTTGGATGTTCTTATGCATCTGGAATGGTAAGAATAAGAATGACACCCAGAAAGAAGGTAACAAGAAATGGACGTTACCTTAAGGCCTTGAGGGAGTGAGCCTCTAGAATGAAATTCCATGAACAAATTGGTTGCTTGGTAGGCGCATGGTTGGTTGATGATGAAACCTTCACTGATGCTATTAAATGCATCAAGTAGGAGATGAGGAAAGTAGCTAGGGTTAATGCTGCTATCTCTGAAAATGAATTAGTGGAACCCTCTGCACCTAAGGAACCAAATTTGGAAAATTATCATAAGGATCATAATGTTACTAAGGAGGTTGTGGATGAGTACCTGCAAGTACGTCCATCTCTTAAAACTAATTTGATAAATCTCAAGGATGAGAAATGAACATGGGACAGTATCCCAATCTGATAATGACTTGTAGTAGCAAGATGTAAACAAAATTTTGTATATATGGATGGATTATATGTAATCCATGGAAAACTATAATGCATTTTAAATTTTAGAAAATCTTTCCTTTCTTGTTAAAGATTACATGAATGAGAATGGATTTACATTTATGAATGAATTCAATGCTATGAAAAACTAATTGAATGATTAATCTGTGAACTTCAGGAGAAGTAGATTGCAGCCTGGTTCATATAAGAGCCAATATGGGAGATAGCCAGGAAGAAGGGCAATCTTCATGCCACTCTGAATCTAAACTCGACCAGATCCTTGCTGTGCTCCAAGAGATGAGAGCAAGAATTGGAACTCTCAAGCAAGAGATTAGGGGTCAACATGGACCCAGGCAGGAAGCCTATTATGGGCGTGATGATGAGGCACGTCATGATAACACCACCTAAAGTGAACACAGAGAGAATAACTTTGAGGCTAGATAAGAAGGGGATAGAAGAAGCCACTTGGCTTTGGAATTATCTCGGTATATGAAAAAGTTTATGACACCCAAGTTTGATGGGTCTGTAAGCAGAGATGCCGTGGAGGCATGGCTTACGAAGATGGAAAAATACTTTGAAATAAGAAATTATACTAAAATCACCAAAGCGGTGTGGGGAGCATACCAGTTGGCGGGTGAAGCATCCATATGGTGGATGAATAAGAAAATGGAGTTAGGCTTGAGGTCTACGAGTTTAACCTGGGATAGGTTTGTGGAACTTTTTAGGCAAAGATGATTGCCTCAGCTATTTTATGACCAAAAACTTATAGACTTTTAGAATCTAAAACGTGGTAATTTAACCATGAATGAATACTGGGAAAAGTTCACTCGCCTACTCAAGTATGTTCCGCAATATCAACAGGATGAGAGATTTTGCATCCAAAAATTTATTATGGGATTGAACACCTAGATTAGGGGTTAGGTTGACATACATGGTCCCACTTCAATGGACCAGGTCTATGAGAAGGTCATCAAATAGGAAAAAAAATTGAAAGCTATGTTTGCTTACACAGAAAGGAATTACAAAAGGTATAAATGGTCCCAATCCTCTCAATCTTTAAGAAAAAGGGGAAAAAGTAGGATTTCTCTAAGAAAAATGATAAAGGGTCCAAGAATAAACAAAATGAACATAGGGGAAAATAAATGCAATGATAACTCCAAGAAAAATGGAAATAATTATGGGAAGCCTCAGGAGAGGCGAGGACCCGTGGGAGGTTGTTATACATGTGGTGGTGATCATTACACCAACCAATGTCTTAATAAGATGCAGGGAACTTAGCCATGAGGAAATCCATTACACTCATAGCAGATAGATTTCCAGCTACGCATACATGCAACCCTAGATAATAGGCAAGTTGAATACCAAATCACTCCCATTGAAACTATAGGTATTTTATCTAGTTTCCCAATTTTAGTTTTGATAGATACTGGTGCTACATAATGTTTTGTTTCCCCAAAAGTTTTAAATAAAATTCGTAGAAGAGTTGGATACATGGCAAACACTTGGTTAGTTGAATATGTAAATCAGACCAAGGCTCAGGTAGAGCAATGCTTATTTGAGGCTAAGGTTGAACTTCCAAGTTTCTCCACTGAGGTGAACCTTTATGTAGCCCCATTAGACTCATATGATGTTATCCTTGGAATAAACTGGTTATGGAGACATTGGGCAAAAGTGGATTGTTATGCCAAAACAATAGAATGTCTAGATGACTTAGGGAACAAAGTCTTTTTGCAAGGGAACCCTAAAGAAGTCAAACTAAGACAAATTTATGCTCTTCAAATGAAAAGAGCTCAAAAAAAGGGATGCTAGCTTTTTGTTGTCAAAATGGAAAAACTAAATAGTTTTGAGGAAACCAATTTCTAAGATGATTTAATGTTTTATGAATCTTAGAAACTTGCTGGAGTTGAGAGGAGGGAATCCATAGATTAGGAGAGATCAGGTATGGACAAGTACCCTTTTTTTAGAGATTTTGAGGATGTATTTCTAGATGAGCTACTAGGATTGCCTCCTAAAAGAGATTTTGATTTCTCTATAGATATAATTCTAGGATTGGAACCTATATCTAGAGCTCCATATAGAATAACCACAACTGAGTTCATGGAGCTAAAGGCTCAATTGCAAGAATTGTTGGATAAAGGATTGATAAAACCCAGTGTGTCACCTTGGGGAGCACTAGTAATATTTGTGAAAAAGAAAGATGGTACTTTGCGGCTATGCATAGATTACCACATGTTAAATAAGGCAACAATTAAGAATAAATACCCATTGCCCCGTATTGATGATATTTTCAATCAAATGAGAGGAGCAATTGTGTTTTCTAAAATTTATCTTCAATCTAGGTACCATCAATTGAGGTTAAAGGATGAGGATATCCACAAAACAACTTTTAAAACAAGGTATGGGCATTATGAGTTTACTATCCTACCTTTTGGGTTAACAAATGCACCTACAACGTTTATGAACTTAATGAGCAGTGTGTTCAGAGACTATTTGGACAAGTTTTTCCTAGTTTTTCTTGATGACATTCTAATCTATTCTAAGAATGAGGAAGAACTCCTTCAGCATTTAAGGATTTCTCTTCAGAGGTTGAGAGAGCATAAATTGTATGGCAAACTCTCCAAGTGTACTTTCTTTCAAAATGAAGTGTAGTATTTGGGCCATATAATTTCAGCTAAGGGAATAGCTATGGACCCAACCAAGATTAAAGCCATATTGGAATAGCCAGCACCAAATAATGTACATGGGGTCCAAAGTTTCATGGGCCTTGTAGGATATTACAGGAAATTTGTGAAGTACTTTTCAAAAATTGTGTATCCTATAACTTCTCTGCAGAGAAAAGGCAAGAAGTTTTAGTGGTCCAACAAGTGCCAGGAGGCATTTGACCAACTAAAAGAAAGATTGACTTTAGCACCAATCTTGAAAGTACCTGACCTGGAAGGTCATTTTGTAGTCATTACCGATGCCTTAGGGGAAGGCCTAGGTGGTGTACTAGTCCAGGATGGACAAGTCATTGCATATGAATCCAGGAAACTGAAAACTTATGAACAAAACTATGCCCCTCATGATTTGGAATTGGTAGTATTAATTCATGCTCTGTAAATGTGGAGACACTACTTGCTTGGAAAACCCTTTGAACTAAAAACAAACCACCAAGGGCTTAAATATATGTTCACTCAACCATTTCTAAATGCTCGCCAAAGAAGATGGTTGGAGTTTATCTCAGATTATGATTTCGAGATTAAATATATTCAAGGTAAGGAAAACCGGGTGGCAGATGCCTTAAGTAGGTGAAGACATATCTCCTCAATGATCTCCATACATTATAATTTTAAGAATCAGGTTCTACAAAATTCGAAGGGAGATTAGTTTTATGAGAAGGTAAAATAGGCCCTTTTGGAGAACCCCCAGAATCCAAAATATGATGGATTTTACCTTGAATTAGATGGGTTATTAAGGTATAAAGGAAGGATGTATGTTCTAAACTCTGAGGAGCTAAGGAACACTGTGTTGAAAGAGGTTCATTCTGCACCTTATTCGGGACATCCTGGAGTAACAAAGTTGCCGATGTGAAACCCTTATATTTCTAGAAGGAAATGAAGAGGGATGCTACAAGGTTTGTAGCTGTGTGTATAGAATGCTAGAGGGTGAAGGCAGAACACCAGCACCCAGCAGGACTTTTATACCCTCATGAAATTCTAGAATGGAAATGGCAAATTATAAGCATGGACTTTGTGCAAGGACTTCCCGTGTCAAGGAACAGGCATAATGCTATTTTGGTTGTGGTGGATAGACTCACCAAAGTGGCCCATTTTATACCTGGGAACTTGATGGAAGGGGCACCCATCATAGCCCGCAAATGCGTTCAAAACATTTTCTGATTGCATGGTATTCTTGAGAAGATTATCTCAGATAAGGATGCTCGAATAACATTAAGGTTTTGGCAAACCTTGTTTTCTTCACTTGGAACCTAGTTGAATGTAAGCTCTACTTATCATCTTGAGACAGATGGTCAAACTGAAAGGGTAAACCAAGTACTGTAGGATTTATTGAGGATGTATTGCATGAACCAGCAATATAAATGGGAAGATTATCTTCCTTTGGTGGAATTCACCTATAATAATTCCTATCATTCTACTATTAAGATGGATCCATTTGAAGCATTATATGGAAGAAGGTGCCGAACCCCTATAAGTTGGGATAAGCTAGAAGATATGCTTAGGCTTGGACCAAAAATGCTATTAGAAATAGAAGAGCAAGTCCATCTAATTAAGAAAAGGCTAGCAGAAGTCAATGATAGGAAGAAAATTATACGGATGCTAAATGCACCGGAAGGCATTTCTTAGTGGGAGAAAAAGTCCTTCTAAGGGTAAAACCTCAAAAGATCTCCATTAAGTTTGGAAAGACATCCAAACTGGCACCTAGATACATGGGTCCCTTCAAAGGTCTCGAAGAGGTCAACCCAATCGCATATAGAATTGCTCTACCACCAGCCCTTGCCATGATGCATAATTTTTTTCATGTTTCATATTTGAAAGAGTTTATTTCTAGAGATAACCATGCCCCTATTCTTCATTGAAATGCTATATAGGTGAAGGACCCAGGGGTGGTAGTGATTGAGCCCATCAAGGTACTCAAAATGCATAATCTACACTTATGTAATAAAGATATAACTCAATGCAAGGTCCAGTGGGACCAGTATGCAGAGGAAAATGCCACTTGGAAAAACTATGAGGATATTTATGTGAGGTTTCCCCATCTCATTGGAAAAACATTTTACTATGTTCACACAACACTTTTCTTATTATGTTGGTTTAATTTTGAAGACATTCGATCATCGGGGATGATGATTCTTATGGGGAAAGATATGTTACATCCACAACTTATGATTTAGTTTAATATTGCTTTTGTGTGGTAATCAAGATGATTGATCATAGTTTAATGATTTGATGTTTGTAGAAAATATCAAATAGAATCATTGATTATATGAAAATTGACTAATGTTAGTTAGACAAGAGATTACATGTTGATAAGATTATTTAATTATTTTGATTTGCGAATGAAATGATGATACACTAATCATGGTTATATGATTGTGAGTGTGATCAGCAAAAGAATCTTCCTTCAAAGATGGAAGGAGAGTATCATCCGGGAGGAGGAGATAGATGTTAGGAAAAGGTCAGATTGTCATCTGAGTATTGATTTAAGTCCTTTAGAACCCAAGAAAGGAAGAGTAAGTTTTTGTCTTTCCCTTGTTAGTCATTTTCATTTTTGTGTTGATATGACAATTTGAGTTATCTCAACGTCAACTAGGTCGATTCAACTAAACGATGTTCTTAGAACGTCAATGTCAGTCGATAGATAATCTCATCAAGTTGTCGAGTACTTCCTTGTTTCCTTATCTATTTCCTTATTAGGGTTTTGTGATTGTTTTTATTTTTATATATTACTTATGGTCATATGGCAAAGAATGAGGAGTGGTACTCAACCCCAATGTCGCATTTTGGTTGTGCTACCCATTTGTTGTCGATGTTATCAATTAGTGACATCTTGGATTATTTTGTTTACCCTTAAACATCATTTAGATGTAAGGGAAACTTTGTGTGATATATTATTCTATCCCTTGTGATTGGGTACCTTAATATTATTAATGTATATGACTTATGTTTAGTAGGCTGACCACTACCCACGACGAGTGGAGTGAGTGGAGGCCAATTTGAACCTATCTTAATCTCTATCTTCACTGCCCACTCCATTATGGATGATAATGGACTGTTGGAGCCGAAGGCCGCGGGGTGGCGGAGGGTAGTTATCCATTTTCACCACTATGTTGAGAAAAATGTGCCAAACCTTGTTACATGGGATGCATACAAGAGTATCGAAGGTGCTTATGTTTTTGAGTTATGTTTTGTGTATGCTTATACTGAGCGAGAACACGTTGGAGAATCGGGGGTTTTGTAAGAAAAGACTACTACAAAACTAGCGAGCTGGGGAGTGCAAGCAAGCTCAGGCTAGAGCCATTAAAAGGCACTCGGGAGTCATTCCTCGACAGGTCAAACTCCAATGTACAATCCTCAATAGGTATGAAGTTTAGACTTCGAAATGAACTCACACTTGTTATGGAAAGTAAGATATTACTATTGCATTTTGTATGTGGTCGACTGTGTCAACATATGATATTAAATGACTGTTGTGTTACCATTTGAAGGCCTTCGAGGCTGTAAATGCATCTTTATTGTAAATCTTGTAAACTTTGTTTGGTATTTAACATAGCCGAGGCCATAAGGCTGAGCACATGCATATTTTTTGCATGCAAGAAGCCTTGAATGTCGATATGGCAAGTGTTATAAACTATATCATATATTTCTTGATGCTCTTATTGTTATGATTCGAGTCGATTGTGCTCAATATCGAGAGTGTATTGAACCATAATGTCTATTGTATCTGTGTTATGAGGTTGGCTTTGGAGTAGACCGAGAGCCTTAGTAGAGCCATGATAATATTATCATTAATCTTTAACCTTCAACTATGCCTATGGCACCTGTTATACCGGTCTCGAGGACTGCAAACAACAGTGCCCAACTGTTAATAATAGTTATTATGATAACTATGGTGCATCCTATGTATTTAAAAAGATATATTGACTCCTCGTTGAAGAAGGAGAATTTGATAAGAGGTAAATTGTATTGCTATCTAGGCAGCAATAAGTTCATGTCAGTTTTATTGGACAAGTTATTCCTCCTTGATAATTATTTTCTTATGAGAATGAATACTAGGTTTAGTATGAAACTCTTGTGTTTTAATATATATGAAAGCCAACTTTTTTTTTGAATGGTCATACTTCACGAATGAGGTATAAGATATCAAAAACTCATGTGGATACTTGAGTTAGGATCTTTTTAAGACCAACTTATTAGACTATTATAATATAAGTCTTAGATGATATGATTTCAAATGTGAACCTTGTGTTTAGGTAAACGTGAAATTGTGAGCCTAGAAAGTTCATGAGATGGAAAATATGATTGGGCTATTGTCATTTTGAAAGGATGGGAATAGAGTGATGGGGAGTCATAGGTTTCCCATTACGAAAGCAACGTAACACTAATGAATGTACTCCCAAGATAGGAGTCGATTGTCCAAGAATTGGACTAAGAATGAATTGAACTTACCTTTTCTAGTCCTAGAGAGGTTGAACTATGAATACTGTAGGATGAGATAGCTTCTAAGTCAAGTCGAGGTGGTCGACATACGACTACGTTCATTGCAAAATGCATATGTATGTAAATCTTTGGACAAAGTAATGCATTCGTCTCTCCATGCATTAGTCAGTCCACAGTGATCTAGATGGCATATAGTGTTTCCAATAGTGTCATACATAGTTAGAGTGGATCTATAGTTGTATGACTGAGAGACATTATGAAGGACACAACACCAGATACTCAAATGGAAAACCTAATGGTTCCTTATATCTACACCCTCCGTGAAGGGTAGGGTCGCTTCCAAGTAGGAAGTTGTGTGGGGGACCACCAGTCTGTGGTTGGAGGAAAAGCACTTGAGTGATGCTCTCCTTCCCAAGCAAAAGACAAGCTGAGACTTATGAAGACAAATGTTAAAGTTCTAGATACTGTGCACTCTTTATATGACTTGATAGTCAGTTATTATGTATAATTTTATAAATGATGCCATGAGCATCACTTTGTACATGTATAGTGAAGGTTACTCACTAAAAAGTTATCTTTGGATTGTTGTAATCTAAACTTTTGAAATATCCTGAAAGGAAAAGCATGTTTAATTTCATGATGATATTGATTCATTTTTGCTTTAATTGTGATTATGTAAATCATGATGTATTCTTATCCTTAATTAATTTGGTTAATTATGGTTGATTTTTGGTAATATGAGATGTCTTGTTACACTTATTATGTAAGTTGAGGTTGTCTTTTATTATATTTTTGAGGATTTTTCATGGAGAGGCTTATTATGCTTATTATGACAGTCATAGGAGGATAGTAAAGGATATAGCAATTTTTTCAGATATTATAATTGCAGTTGCCCTTGTAGACATGAATGCAAAGTGTGGAATCATAGACAAGGCACATGGATTATCTAATAGAATAGCAGAAAGAGAGGTCCTCTCATGGAATGCAATGATTGCAAGATATGCAAAAAATAGATTTTTTGAAAAGACTTTAGAAACTTTCAAGAAATTGAAATTAGCTAGTGTAAAGCCAATTTCCACAACCTTCGCCAGCATCCTCCCTATCTCTACTAAATTAGGATCTTTGGAATAGGATATGGACAAGCATCAAAGCATAAAGGATATTATGTAGGTTTTTGTGAAGTTGATTGTGATGATTATTATGTAGGTTTTATTTTGAATGGTGAACAAGGGTTTGTGTCTTGAGAAGTATTATACATTTGGACTTTATCGTATGAGCATTATCGTGAAGATCAATGGTATTTTGTTAGTCACAGTGACAGACCCTAGAGGCCTATGCAGTGTAATATACCTATACTCAACTTCTCTCTCTCATGTGGAGTATAAAGTTGGAATAGAAATATAAAATGCCAATCTTGGGTTAAAAACCTTCTGGTGGGATCAACTTGTCCCTACACCCTTTATTAATGTGCTTGAAATGAATTTGTAGATGGTGGTAAAGGTAAAAAATAGAATGCCTTCAAAAGTAACTAGTTTTCTCTTGAATATTGTTGTGGTTGTTAGTTCCATGTGTATAGTCTCATTGATAAGATGTATTGTTATTAGCCCTTAAGAACAAAGTGAAAATGCTTTACTTTGATTGAATATGTGGATAGCAATTATGTATGTACATATGAGAAAAATGTTACCTTAAAAGAATTTGAAATATTTGCAAGGGCTATAGGATAGACCTATGGCTTTATTGTAACTCTAAAATGATTTATAAGGAAACCCTTATTTATGGAATTGTTATTGTTGCAAGTATAAGGTAAACCAGTGTTGTCATTGATGTCAACATACTCATATTGCTTTGACAAGAAGGATTCAATGAGCAGTGTGTTGAGGATATTGAGAAAATTAGCCTCAGTCAGGAACAGTAAAGAACAGTGATGAGAAGAAGGCAAATGTACTGCATAAGATGCGAACCGGAGGATGCGGATTAAAGGGTTTGTAGATATGGGTCTTGAGATGCTTCAGTTAAGATTTCAGAGGTCCGCATGAAGATCTGAAGGAGTTGTGGCTGTCGGTGTAGAACCGGTTCCGGCAAGTATTCAGAGGTGACAGAGGATCACAAAAGGTCCGGTGAGGTCCAGAACTGTATAATCCTAATCTGCGGATTGGAAGGAGTCTTTGGGATGTCCTTGTGATGTGCCATCTCGAGTTGTGTATGATTTGGAGGTTCGAAAGTACCTCTTGCATTATGACAGTGGCGACAGACAGTATTCTTGAAGTTCCGGATAAGGAGGATAAGAGATTTTAGTAAGTAAAGGAAATGCGGACATACCTGGTCATTCAGGCAGGCTTGTGAAGTTTCCTGGATCATGTTGAGGTCGTGCTGTTGGTCTGCATTGACAGTAGAGCCCAGAATTGAAGATATTCTTTCGGATGAAGTTTTTGCTCTGTTTAGCTGACCGGATGAGTTGTTCATCCTGCGAATGTTCTTATGGTGGCCGACCGGATGTGTCATTCATCTTGCGGATATTCTTATGATTGATTTCCGACTTAGATGATTGTTCCTAAGTTGATGTCTTGTATAAATAAAGATTTGGGAGTTCATTTTGAAGTGTGGGTTGTGTGGAAAAAGGTGAAGTAGCGAAGAGAAGTGCAGAAGGAAGAGCAGATGTTTCTGGGCTTAATGGAACTGATCTAGACATGGTAAAGATGTCATTCTCCAGTTCAAGACTGTGATTCTTATCACTTTGTAGACAGTGTCTCCTTGTAGGCAGTGGGCCTCTTTGTGAGCAGTGTGCTCGGGCAGTGAGCCCTAATTGGCATGTGCCATTTTGTAATTCCTTATTCTTCTAATAGAGAATAATCTTTGGGTTAATCACCCCGTGGTTTTCTCCCTTAACCGGGTTTCCACATCAAAATACTGTGTCATGTGTTTCTTATTTCATGATGATATTTGTCTATTTGATTCAATACTGCTTTGATTAAGAAGAAGGTTCAAAAGAAGAAATAATTAGGATAACTGATTCACCCCCCCCCTCTCAGTTATCAACAATTGGTATCAGAGCGAGGTTCCTCTGAAAGAAGCTTAACCGCTTGAGGAGATCTAGGATGTCGTCATACAAAAAGGATAGTCCGAAGTTCGATGGAACCAATTTTACTCTCTGGAAGGGTCGCATGAAATGTCACCTGGAATGTATGGGAAAAGCATACTTGGCCATGGTTTCAAAACCATATGTACCTCCACAAGGTGGTCTGACAACTCTGAATGAAATCATAGAAGCTGAAAACAATCTGCGGACCAAGGAAGCTCTTCTAAGCGCATTGAATGACTCAGATCTCTCAAATGTTATTGACCTACCAACTGCATATGAGATCCTGACTAAACTGGAACTTCTGTATGAAGGAGCTGAGTTTGTCAAAAGTGCAAGGTTGCAAAGTCTGAAAGGGAAATTTGAAAGATTGAAGATGAGAGATGATGAAAACATCACTACTTTTATGCCAAGAGTGAATGAACTAGTGTGTGGAATTAGAAATGCTGGTGGAACTCTGGATGAAAATGAGATCATTTGCAAAATCCTTAGATCCCTTCCTGCTGCCTACAAAATCAAGGTTGCTGCAATTGATGAATTCAGAGCCCAACAACTGTCACAAGAGAACAATTGGCTGGCAAGCTAGCTGCATTTGAAATGACTGAGTTTGGAGATGATCTACCCAAGACTGAATCTGCTTTCAAAGCCAGTGCCTATGTGAAAGGCAAACAGAGAATTGATCCAGGAGAAAACTCTTCAAGGAAGATGACATGGTATGATCAAGCAAGAAGAGACATGGAAGAAGAAGAAGTAGAAATAGCTCAACTTGAAGCCCTCATTGCAAAAAGACTACCAAGAGGATCCGGTAAGTATGAAGGAAAACTACCCTTTAAGTGCTTCAACTGCAATAAGATTGGTCATTTTGCTTCAAGATGTCTGGAAAGATCTGCAAGGTCTAATACTAACAGACAAAGGTTTCAAAAGAATTGCTATTATGTTCATGAAGAAGATGACAATGAAGGAGTAACAGATGATGAATCAGAACTAGGAAGCAAATCCAGAAATGAGTGGGTGTTTATTGCCATCAAGGAAGAAGATTCAATACTCTCTAAATCTGTCAATCACAAAGTTGTTGAAAAAGCTCTGGCTGCTCAAGTGGAAGAAAAGGATGATTGGGTTATTGACAGTGGATGTTCTCACCATATGACTGGTGACAAGAATAAGTTCTTGAATTTGGAAAGGTATGAAGAAGGAATGGTAAAGTTTGGTGACAATTCTGCTGGCAAAATCAGAGGCAGGGGAACTATTTCCTTTGATGGAAAGAGCAAAACAGGTAATGTACTATATGTTGAAGGATTGAAGCACAATCTTCTCAGTGTTGGTTAGTTAGTAGACAAAGGCTATGATCTTCGGTTTAAGAATGGAAAATGCAGAATTTTTACAAGCTCCGGAACTGAAATTGCATCCGGTACTCAGACAAAAGGTAATATCTTTCATCTGGTTGGTTCAAATAAAAGTTGTTTGTTTGTTCAAATTGATCAGAGTTGGTTATGGCATAGAAGAATGTGTCATGTAAATTTTGATAACATCATCAAGATAAGCAATACTCAGGCTGTAAGAGATCTTCCAAAATTGATGAAACCTACAAATAGTTTGTGCAAAGAATGTCAGCTAGGTAAACAAAGCAGAGTCTCTTTCAAAAGCAAAGATCAGTCTTCTACCGGATTGTTGGAATTAGTACATACTGATCTCTGTGGTCCGACAAGAATCAAGAGTCTGCAAGGTGATAGATATTTCATGTTGTTAATTGATGATCATTCCCGGATGATGTGGGTTACCTTTCTAAAAGAAAAATCTGAAGCATTTGAGAAGTTCAAAATCTTCAAAGCTTTGGTAGAGAATCAAACCGGATTAAAACTAAAGTGTCTAAGGTCTGATAGAGGTGGTGAATTTACATCTGGAGAGTTCATTGACTATTGTGAGAAGCAGGGTATAAGGAGACAATTGTCTACTCCTAAGACTCCACAGCAGAATGGAGTAGTTGAAAGAAAGAACCGGACCATCCAGGAAGCTGCCAGGACAATGATGTTGGAAGCAAATGTTCCTCAGATGTTCTGGAAAGAAGCTATCAGCACTACAGTCTACACTCTAAATCGAGTTCAAATCAGAAATAATACCGGTAAGACCCCCTACGAACTCTGGTTTGGCATCACTCCCACTTTGAAATATTTCAGAGTATTTGGTAGCAAGTGTTATATCAAAAGAGATGAAGATCTAGGAAAGTTTGATGCTAGAAGTGATGAAGGAATTTTCTTGGGCTACTCCACACAAAGCAAAGCATACCGGTGTTACAATAAGAGACTGAGGAAGATGATAGAAAGCACTAATGTGAAAGTTGATGAAGGAATTGAGAAGCCCTCAAGATTTTATGAATCTGATGAAGATGACCAAGATAGTGTTCAAGGAACTCAATCCTCTCCGGTAAGACAGAGTTAGCCTAATCCGGTAAATCAGGAAGAAGAGATAGGTTTGAATGAGCCTGATCAAGAAGCAGCAGTGCAGGATACTCCCAAAATTCCAAGGTATGTGACACTAAACCACTCTGAAGATCAGATCATAGGGGATAGAAGCAAAGGTGTGCAAACTAGAAGGAATGTTGCTCAAAATCAGGATGAATGTTGTCTGATTTCAAAGATTGAACCTAAAACAGTAAATGAAGCCTGCAATGATGAAAACTGGACTAAAGCAATGAAAGATGAATTAATGCAAATTGAGAAAAATCATACTTGGGATCTTGTTCCCAGACCTAGAGACAGGAATGTGATTGGAACCAAATGGGTCTTCCGGAACAAATTAAATGAAGCTGGTAAAGTAATCAGAAACAAAGCTAGATTGGTCTGCAAAGGCTACTCCCAAATAGAAGGAATTGATTATGAAGAGACCTTTGCTCCCGTGGCAAGAATTGAAGCAGTCAGATTATTTCTTGCATTTGCTGCCTTCAAAGACTTCAAGGTATATCAGATGGATGTCAAGTCTGCCTTCCTAAATGGTGATCTGGAAGAAGAAGTTTACATTAAACAACTGGATGGATTTCAATTATCTGACAATGATGATATGGTCTGTAAGTTAAAGAAAGCATTGTATGGATTAAAACAAGCTCCAAGAGCATGGTATGAAAGGTTGGATAAGCATCTTGTGCAGATTGGATTCAGTAAAGGTACTGCTGACAGTAACTTATATTTCAAAATTGATCATGAAAACATTTTGATTGTTGAAGTGTTTGTAGATGATATCATTTTTGGAGGAAGAGATAGTATGTGCAAAACTTTTGCAAATTAGATGAAATGTGAGTTTGAAATGTCTATGCTTGGTGAAATGAATTTCTTCTTGGGTCTGCAAATTACTCAAACAAAGAAAGGAATCTTCATTTCTCAGACCAAATATGTGAAAGAATTGTTAAGGAAATTTGGTATGGAAGATTCAAAACCAATGAACACTCCCATGGCAACCGGATGTAAGTTGAGCAAAGATGATGACTCTCCAAAGGCAGATCAGACAATGTATAGATCAATGATTGGTGGATTGTTGTATCTCACTCAGACCAGACCAGATATAATGCAGGCTGTTGGTCTTGTGGCAAGATTCCAGGCTGATCCTAGAGAATCTCATGTTATGGCAATCAAAAGAATTTTTAGGTACCTGAAAGGAACAGTTGAGTATGGTCTATGGTACCCTAGAGATCCGGATTTCTCTCTTCATGCTTACACAGATGCAGATTGGGCAGGAGATGTAGATGATCGAAAGAGCACCAGTGGTGGAGCATTCTTTTTGGGGAAGAGATTGGTTTCTTGGCTAAGCAAGAAACAAGATGCAATATCTCTATCTACAACTGAAGCAGAATACATTGCAGCAGCAAGTAGTTGCACTCAAATCCTATGGATGAAGTAGATGCTAAGAGATATTAAAATTGAATATGCGGAGCCTATCACAATTTTCTGTGATAATTCAAGTGCAATTAATATTTCCAAGAATCTGATATTACACTCTAAGACTAAGCACATATCTATCAAGTTTCATTTCTTGAGAGAACAAGTGAATAAGGAAGAAGTCAGGTTGGAGTATGTTCCCTCCAAGGATCAGATTGTAGATATCTTTACTAAACCTCTTCCCAAGGACTCTTTTGAATATCTCCGGGAGAAGTTAGGGGTCATGGCCCCTCCGGTGATAAACTAGGATGCACTGATGTGCATCAGTCCGGTGGATATCACAGTCATATCTTGTGATCCGGATTGATGATGGGGAGCTGCTACTAAGGGGGAGCAGCTGGTATGATTCTGATATGTTAAAATTGCAAGTATGAGCCCTTTGCCATTGATGTCAAAGGGGGAGAGAAGACATGTGAAAAACAAGTAGCTGATGATCAAAAGAGGAGCAGTAAAATGAGGAGAAGACATGTTGCTGATAGGGGGAGAAGTGACAGAAAGGAGAAGTTTCTTGTCTTGATGGTTTTTCACATCATATGTTGCCATCAATGACAAAGGGGGAGATTGTTGCAAGTATAAGGTAAACCAATGTTGTCATTGATGTCAACATACTCATATTGCTTTGACAAGAAGAATTCAATGAGCAGTGTGCTGAGGATATTGAGAAAATTAGCCTCAGTCAGGAACAGTAAAGAACAGTGATGAGAAGAAGGCAAATGTACTGCATAGGATGCGAACTGGAGGATGCGGATTAAAGGGTTTGTAGATATGGGTCTTGAGATGCTTCAGTTAAGATTTCAGAGGTCCGCATGAAGATCTGAAGGAGTTGTGGCTGTCGGTGTAGAACCGGTTCTGGCAAGTATTCAGAGGTGACAGAGGATCACAAAAGGTCCAGTGAGGTCTGGAACTGTATAATCCTAATCTGTGGATTGGAAGGAGTCTTTGGGATGTCCTTGTGATGTACCATCTCGAGTTGTGTATGATTTGGAGGTCCGGAAGTACCTCTTGCATTATGACAGTGGCGACAGACAGTATTCTTGAAGTTCTGGATAAGGAGGATAAGAGATTTCAGTAAGTAAAAGAAATGCGGACATACCTGGTCATTCAGGCAGGCTTGTGAAGGTTCCTGGATCATGTTGAGGTCGTGCTATTGGTCTGCATTGACAGTAGAGCCCAGAATTGAAGATATTCTTCCGGATGAAGTTTTTGCTCTGCTTAGCTGACCGGATGAGTTGTTCATCCTGTGAATATTCTTATGGTGGCCAACCGGATGTGTCATTCATCTTGCGGATATTCTTATGATTGATTGCCGACTTAGATGATTGTTCCTAAGTTGATGTCTTGTATAAATAAAGATTTGTGAGTTCATTTTGAAGTGTGGGTTGTGTGGAAAAAGGTGAAGTAGCGAAGAGAAGTGCAGAAGGAAGAGCAGATGTTTCTGGGCTTAATGGAACTGATCCGGACATGGTAAAGATGTCATTCTCCAGTTCAAGACTGTGATTCTTATCACTTTGTAGACAGTGTGTCTCCTTGTAGGCAGTGGGCCTCTTTGTGAGCAGTGTGCTCGAGCAGTGAGCCCTAATTGGCATGTGCCATTTTGTAATTCCTTATTCTTCTAATAGAGAATAATCTTTGGGTTAATCACCCCGTGGTTTTCTCCCTTAACCGGGTTTCCACGTCAAAATACTGTGTCATGTGTTTCTTATTTCATGATGATATTTGTCTGTTTGATTTAATACTGCTTTGATTAAGAAGAAGGCTGAAAAGAAGAAATAATTAGGATAACTGATTCACCCCCCCCCTCTCAGTTATCAACAGTTATTGTGTATATTTTTGCAACAATTAAGCTCAAAGTATATATGTTGAAATAATTACAAGATATGCACAAAATGGATTTGTTGATAAGGATTTAGAAACTTTCAAGCAAATGTAATTGACAGTGTAAATCCAAATTCCACAACCTTAACCAACATCCTCCCTACCTATGCCAAAATGTGATCTTTGGAAAATGGTATGGACATCCATCAAAGCATAAAGGATATGGGAGTTTTGTCAAATCTGTTGTAGTTGCAACTACCCTAGTAGACATGTATGCAAAGTGTGGAAGCATAAACAAGGCACGTGAACTATTTGATAGAACACCTCAAAGAGTGCCATATCATGGAATGCAATAATTGCAAGATATGCAAAAAATGAATTTTTTAATAAGGCTTTAGAAACTTTCAAGCAAATGCAATTGAGAGGTGTAAAGCCAAAATGCGATCTTTGGAACATGGCATGGACATCCATCAAAGCATAAATGATATGGGAATTTTGTCAGATCTTGTAGTTGCAACTATCCTAGTAGACATGTATGCAAAGTGTGGAAGCATAGACAAGATATGTGAACTGTTTAACATGGTGCCTTAATGAAATCTCACCTCATGGAATGTAATGATTGCAAGATATGCAAAAAAGGGATTTTTTTGATAAGGCTTTATAAACTTTCAAGCAAATACAATTGGCAAGTGTAAAGCCAAATTCCACAACTTTATCCAGTATACTCCTTGCCTATGCAAAATGGGATCTTTGGAAAATGGTATGGGCATCCATCAAAGCATAAAAGATATGGAAATTTTGTTAGATGTTGTAGTCACAAATTCCCTTGGAGACATGTATGCAAACTATGGAAGCATAGACAATGCATGTGAACTATTTGGCATGATGCCTCAAAGCAATGTCGTCACATGGAATGCAATGATTGAAAGATATGAAAAAATGGATTTTTTGATAAGGCTTTAGAAACTTTCAAGCAAATGCAATTGGCATGTGTAAAGACAAATTCCACAACCTTAGCCAACATCCTCCCTTCATATGCCAAAATGGGATCTTTGGAACATGGTATGGACATCCATCAAAGCATAAAGGATATGTGAATTTTGTCAGATCTTGTAGTTGCAACTATCCTAGTAGACATGTATGCAAAGTCTAGAAGCATAGACAAGGTACGTGAATTGTTTGACATAATGCCTCAATGAAATGCCATTTCATGGAATGCAATGGTTGCAAGATATGCAAAAACTGGATTTTTTTAATAAGGCTTTATAAACTTTTAAGAAAATACAATTGGTGGGTGTAAAGCTAAATTCCACAACCTTAGCTAGTATCCTCCTTGCCTATGCCAAAATGGACATCCATCAAAGGATTAAAGATATGGGAATTTTGTTAGATGTTGTAGTTGCAACTATCCTCGGAGACATGTATACAAAGTGTGGAAGCATAGACAAGGCACATGAACTTTTTGACATGACACCTCAAAGAAATGTAGCCTCATGGAATACAATGATTGCAAGATATGAATGTTGTCACAAGAATTGTACCCTTGTCAATCATGAAGCTCAACAATCTTGTGAAACATGGGATCACCTTCAAATTGTGGGTGGTCTATGACAAAGGTGAACCTCCAAAGAGGGTTGGTTCCCTGATGAATCTCTAGAATCTTTTGTATTTGCAAGAAAAGGGATAAAAGGATTACTATGAAACTAAAAACTAGATCCTAGGAGGTGATGCACTGAGTTTATAAGTTCTATTCTCACTATCTTGACTCATAATTTTCTCTCAAAAGGACCTGGTTACACAACTCAGCTTGGACAATGCTCATACATTAATATTTCATAGGAAGGTTGGAATCATTTGTACTTTTTGAAGGAAAACTAAGCTTTCACAACTACAAAAGTTTGAAAATTTTGGCTAACTCAACCTACAACTTGTATGAATCAATTGCTTTTTGTATCAAATTCAAGGAATGAGTTATGAAATTTAAAAGGATTTGTTTAAGATCACATACAAACTTCTCACCAATATCATTCAATCAATCACATAACACATGTATCTCAGAAGGTAACACTAATTTATTAAGAAAATAATAGTAGTACCTTACAAGAATCTCTAAAAAAATGTTGTAAATAATGTTGTTGCTCTATATAAAAATGCATCAGTTTTCTTTGTTGTGCGCCAAAAAACAAGCAAGAACTTCCAAAAAAAGCATCTTGTGCTTTCTCTTTTACTACAAAAACTCTCTCCAAATAGTGGGGAAGTCAACTCCACTCAAACTGAAATCTCCTCTGATTCATGAGATGGTTGGAAAAGAAGCCTTCAACCAAATCAGTAAACTCTCAGTAGTTGGGAGATCAAGGAAAAAAAGCCTATATTTGAGGGTTCAAAACTACTCCATCTCAAGTGATTTTAGCCTTGAACTCCCCTCATCTTGCCACTTGACCAAGTGGACCTCTAAAAATGGCATAGTTTGACTAAAAAGCCCAAGTAAACTACAAAAAATCCCCCCTTTGCATGCCTTTGTTCCTCCTATTGACTTGGTCTTTATCTCTTCTTTGCATGATTTGAAGGCAACTATAAGTTTATTTTAACAAATATTAAGGTAATTATAGTTATTGACTTACCTTAATAAGTGTTAGCATAAATGACAATATGATTTTATTTGATTTATTTAACAAGTATTAAGGTAACTTTAGTAATTATTTACCTTAATATTTGTTAAAATACATTATGATGGTATTTTGACCACACAAAGAGGGAGATAAAGGTAATAATTATGTTTACTTTGGCTTCAAACCCTTCTCACATTGTGGTCCATGGGATCATGATACAATTTCACTTAGCATTGGAGAAGACCTAAAAGGCCATTGTCTTAATCATTTCATTGATTTTCCTCAATACTATGTAAATATTTCCTTCGGGCTCATGATCTAATTTCATTTGATTTATCAAAAACAAAGAGAAAAAAATTTAGAAGTCTCTTTGATCGGTGTTTGACCAAAATTAGGGCATCTCTATAGTCAAAAGGGCTTTTGAAACCCTAATCAGCGAGCACATTTTGCTTTCTTTATTTTCTCTCTTTGTTGCTCTGCTATTGGGAAGGCACTACCATAGAAAGAAGTTTGGTGCTTCTCTGTTCTCCTTTGATATCTATGTTGGGTCTACTCTCTTTACAACTGGTAGGCATTTTATCTTTTTGTTGTTCTTCCTCTTAGGAAAAACCTATGAAAACTCTACTTCTTTGCTTTTTTATATGGCTCTACTCTGTAGGTTATGATGAGATCTTTACTTCTACTATTTCTATCTCAAAATCCATCTATTATATCAAACATGTACATTGTTGATAGTTACTTGAAGGAGTTTTATCTCAAAAAAGTGTTGATAGTCGCTCTATTTGCAGTCATACAAACATTTATGAAGCTTGAAAAGACTTTCAAACCTGTATGTAATGTGTATCTCTATATATCCTACTCCTTTGTATCTTGCAAACTCTAGATTGTATTTTGTAGACTCCAGATATCTAGCACATCAACAGACCATCAAAACACTATTAAAATTCAACAGACATGAAATATTTTCACTATTTTGTGTCCTTTCAATTGTCACTATTTGTGACTGTCTCCTTAGATTACTTCTTTAACCACAGTTAAACTCAATCTCAGTCCTCTGGTAAAGTATCAACAAAATTTGAAATGTTATAGCAAAAATGAACTTAATGTTCCCAAAACATTTTCAATTCATGGTCTAGTGTTGGATAAGTGCCAAGAGCATGTCTTGGCTTAAGGGTCAAAGACTGTTGTAACAAAGAAAAAATATCCACCTCTTCTTCGAATGCTTCTATCACTATTCTCTTGTTCCTCATACCTTTTTCATACAGCTTACAAATAGCTCTTGTAAGACTCCCTTCGAAAATTTATCCATTCTATACTATGCTTATAAGGGTTTCTTTGCAATAGATTTGTTGTAGAAGACTCTCTATTTCAGTCAAAACTCCTTATTGTTGCTTCATGGGAGCTCTATCTTCTTCTCTATAGATGTACAAGATCCCTAAAACAGTCTCAAAATCTAGACCTTGGGTCTTTGTCCTTACTCAATGGTAACAAACCTTTCTAAACTATGACATGCCTACACTTCATAGAGTCGTCTTGATAGTTGACAGGGCTTTTAGAAAGCTTGTGATAGGGTTCTACAATTTCTCTAGGGTTTCATGGATGTTTCCTAGCTTGCTTCACCACCTTTGAGGAGTGTGGAATATAGTCATACACAGGGAGTCCTAACAGATGTCAAGCTCCTTTTCTAGACTGTTCTATCATTCTATGGCAATCTTTCATTGTTTCACTGATTAGTTATCATACAGGGCTCAAAGTTGTATAGGCTCCTTGACAGTGATCATTTAGCCATGCTTCTCCATTAACTTAGCAAACCCTCTAATAGGCCTACACAACTCTTCTATCTATTGTTCAATGACTAATCCTTTAGTCTTTGCTATAGCTATTGTATGGTGTTCCCTTCTCATTTAATCATTGAGAAGCCAATCTCTGCCATGTTTTCTTGGCCTCATTATCATCATGATCCATCCAATGTTTTGTGTTCACTGTCCTAATCATTTCTTGTTACCATTTATATGGAATTTCAGACCTATTGTTGACTGTGCAAGGAAAAACAAAGTTTTGACAAGGTTTCCAAAACCCTACCATCATTTAACCTAACTTTCAAGCCTTGACATACCTATAGTTGACCTCCTGTTTAACTACAGATCATACTCATGAATGCTTGTTGTTGTTGTTGTCTTCATTCCCTTATATTGACTATCCTTTTTGATGTTTCAGTCATCTGATGACTAATTTTTTAACTTTGTAACAGTCATCTTCCTTTGGCACTATTCAACACACAATCTTTATCGGACTATTAACATGGTCTAGTAGTTTATATGACTACCATGCAAACTTATTTATATGACTATCATGATTTATTGTGGAATAGTCTTCCTATGGAAGCTATATATGCATTTTGATTGTCTCTTCTCATTATGAATATTGTTCCTTTCCTGACTTTCCTATCACAGTTCTTTCATGGATACACATATATGATCTTTTCACTATGCAGTTATTCCTCTACATTGTGATAGCACCTTTAGTCCTTGATAGGCTTGTAGGTTTTAAAACATGTCTTCCTCATCATTGTGTGATAGTCCTTCATACCCTTTTATGCCCTTGACTATTATTTATGCTCATTTGATGACTGTCATATAGCCTGATGATTGTCTTGTAGCCTTAGAACAGTCAATAGGGTTGTTCATCCTCTTTTGCATGATTTCATCATTAGGTTGTCCTTATAATATGTTTTAGACCTGTTAGGAGCTTGACAAGGTTTCTTTTAATGTTGCACCTTCACATACCTATACAATCAGAACAAAATTTAGAGAAAAAATAGAGGCAAGGAGCCTCTCTTCTGCTTATGTGGTCTTCATTTTTTGCATCTTCTTGTGGTTGTATGTTTGCATCTGGATGGTTCTTTATCTCTTGCATTTCCTATTTGATTCCTCTTAAAAGGAAACATGTACATTTTATGCTCTTACATATATAAGTGAAGGATATCTCGAGCTCTAACCTTCCTTTTCTTCATCTTGTAGTTAGTTTTGGAGGCAAAACTGGAGAACCTGAAGATGGTGCAGCTACAAGTGGGGAATTTGTCTTCACAAGAAATGATAGATCTCCTTCTCTTCTCTATGTTTCTTGTTTCAGATGTATATGTGTTCTTTTCATTTCATCATTTATAGTCAATTCTCATGGCGTGTGTGGGAACTTTGAACACAATTTCCTTGTGAATATAAGCAGTTGTTTTGTGCAATGACTTGTCTGTTCTTCTTCTTTTGTAAAACTATCAATTGCATAACGAAAGTACATCTAAATTTTAATGCTTAATATAGTTTCTTATAATCATAAGTGAATTTAACAAACTGTGTACCTTTATCATTTGGAACTTAAACAAGTTGTAATGAATAAAATTGAAGCAATCTAAAACTTGTAGCTTACTTTATCCTCTTGTCTGCTCTTGAATGTCTCTTGTTCCTATAGGGTGTCCTTCCCATCTCTATCTGGACCCTATAGCAACTCTTAATGAGTTGATGCATGATTCTGGTAGAGATGATGACTGGAATAGCCTCCTACTTGGGTAGTAGGCCTTCTAAAGTTGATAGTGAGTTCTTACCCTGCACTACTCTTCTTCCTTTCTTCAAGTGTTAGACACCTAATCTAGGTCTCTTCTTGTGTTGTAGTGGTCTATCATTCCTTTTTCTACTTCTTTGTATATTGCCATCATGACTATTATCTTCATCATTGATTTAGGATGTCCTTTAGTATCTTGTGGCAGTCATATGTATCTGTCTCCTTCTTCAAGGTAAAAAAAATATATAGTGATGTCCCAATTTTGCCTATTTGGGCTGAGGTGCCCAAATAGGTAACATTTTTGGCAACCTCTATGTCATTTTTGCCTTCTAAAACTCATAGGGCCAGTTGCCTAGCATATACATTGGGTAATCGAGTCTTTTTGGCCTTAAAGAACTCAGAAAACTTTGTGACATTATCTATTAGAAACATTGAACAATAACAACAACACATGGACATGACAACAAAAAACAAGACACAATGGTCCCCTAAAAGGATAGCAAACTGTGCATCAACACTAATTGGAAAGAAAGACTTACATGACCTACTTACTTAAAACTAAAAAAAGGAAACAAGCTATCTAAACAAAGCCATTAACTGGTTCCACAAAATAGTTTTCTTTCCTGACCAAATGAGAATGCTTTCCATGCTTGTAAGCAGCCAACAAGGGGTGAGGAAAGAGTGGGTATCTAATATACTTATGTAATACCTCTTCAAGAAAGAGAACAAAAACACATACCCACTTGTTTTAACTGAAAATACAACTACTTTGAGGTGGACAAGTGAGCTGACTCTTTTCTTCCTGCTGCTCATCTTCATGCCTTGAAACAAACATGATAGGTAATGGCTTCTCCTTGTTGTTTTCCAACTAGATTAGATGTCGAATAGGACATCCTCTTGACAAACCCATGCTCAAACACACAGTGTTGGCTGGATGTTTACATTCTACTATTTTATCATCCCGTTGATCGAAAACCTTTGGAAAAATGGTTATTTCCACTTGATGCTCTTGTTGTTTATGAACTTCTTCTTCCTGAGATGCTAGTTTGACATCTAAATTTGGACAAAAAATCTCTAATTCATCCCAAAAAGAAATATCTTCAAGATCTTCTTTACTTTTTTTGCACAAGAGGACTCACCTTAGATTCATAGAAGCCTTCTTGAAGGCTTGATGAAGCATCAAGATCATCCTTTTGAAGCATAAGTTCTAATTTGGTTACTTACCCATCTTGATAAGCATCTTCATGCAAAGCAACCTCATTAACCTCCAAAATAGGGTTATCCTTTTGTTCTTCTATATGGATTGAGGATTCATCCTCATTCTTGTCTTCATGAACCAGCAACACATCATGTTCTTTAATGTCTTCTTGTTGCTCCAAATTAGCTAGTAAGGTGAGTATTGACATGCTCTCCTCATCCTTGTCAACAAAACTAGGTAGCTGATCAAACAAAGAGATTGAAACTTCCTCTTCATTTGGTTTCTTCTCTAATGAACCTTGTACAATTTGTCTATGTAACTAAAGATTTTCACCTTTTAACCTTTGCATTCTACTTTCATTCATCTCATGAACAATATTAGAAAAACCATCAAATGAATCAAAATGTAAAGGATTCAATGTCAAGCATGAACTAGGATCGTCTACACATACATGAGGAAGAATGGACTACTCTTTACAGATCATAGATTGATTTTGCACTTGTAAGGGCTCTTGCAAAGGACTTGAATCTTTAAAACTTGGAATCTTCAAATGAGGGTACTTACTTGCTAATTGATTGAAACCTAGGATTTTGAACCCTGAAACCTCCTCTTTTAAGGGCTGATCCATGGTTGTAAGAGGGGTTTTTATGAAGCTAGGAATAGAGGATATTGACTGAGATTCCATCCTTTAGATTTGGGCAAGCAGTTGCCTTTTTTTTTTCTACAAACTATTTAGCAAAATGCTCTTCTTCCTACCTTACTTGTGCTTCTATTTCTTGCTCTTGGAGATAGGCTTGATAAGAAAGTTCCTCCTGTTGCATGTTATACTCTCATTCTCTTTCAATAGCATCCAACTATTTTTGAAAATCTAACAAAATATCTTGAATGCTCATGCTCTCAACCTCCTGAGGTTGGCTAGGAGGGTAAACATGTTAGTGAGGATAAAAATAGCCTTCCTGGGGCTGATTATAGGTGTGGATAGGCTTCCATGAAGGCTGAGTAGGGGTGGGTGGGAGGTAAGCATGATGAGCATGTTGATACCTTGTTGTTACATGGTTGTTTGGGATGAAACCAACAACATTTTCAATTTGATATGGGTAAGGAGAAGGCTCTAAAACTACATTTTTGTGAAAAGGAGGTAAAGGAACATATTTTCCTTGATAGTTTGTCATGCTAGAACATGTAAACTAGCTAGGATTTCATGAAATACTCATTAAAAACAAGAAAACCAAGTCTGATTTTGGAAAACAAACTCATACCAGTAGACCACCAGGTGGTTTTGAAGGCTTCCCATGAAGGAAAAGAGCATGGAAAATGACCAAAGCCGATCTTTGATATTCTTTGAGAAACTAAATTGCTTAAACCAGTTAATTCTTCACTAGTAGAGTCGCCAGGTATGTTCTATATCACCTCAAAAGGTAGAAATCACTATTGTACATACCAAAAACATTGATGAAATGGAGAAAAATCAAACTGAAATAGTTCAATGAGTCTCACCAGGCATGCCAAAAACTGTTGTCATGAAGATTGCACCCTTGTCAAGCATGAATCTCAACAATCCTGTGAAACATGGGATCACCTTTAGACTCTGGGTGGTCTATGGCGAAGGTGAACCTCCAGAGAGGGTTGGTTCCTTGATGAATCTCCTGAATCTTTTGTATTCGCAAGGAAAAGGGATAAAAGGATTGCTATGAAACTAAAAACTAGATCCTAGGATGTGATGCACAGAGTTTATAAGTTCTATTCTCACTATCTTGACTCACAATTTTCTTTCAAAAGGACCTGGTTACACAACTCATCTTGGACAATGCTCATACATTAATATTGCATAGGAATGTTGCAATCTTTTCTACTTTTTGAAGAAAAACTAATCTTTCACAACTACAAAAGTTTAAAAAAATTAGCTAACTCAACCTACAACCTATAAGAATCAATTTCTTTTTGTATCAAATTCAAGGAATGAGACATGAAATTTAAAAGGATTTGTTTAAGATCACAGACAAACTTATCATCAATATCATTCAATCAATCACATAACACATGTATGCCATAAGGTAACACATTAATTTATTGAGAAAATAATAGGAGTACCTTACAAGAATCTCTGAAAAAATGCTGTAAATAATGTTGCTTCTATATATAAAAATGCTACTGAATTACAATACATTAGTTTTCTTTGCTATGTGCCAAGGAAAACAAGCAAAAACTTCCAAAAAAATCATATTGTACTTTCTCTTTTACTACAAAAACTCTCTCCAAACAATGGGGAAGTCAACTCTACTAGAATTGAACTCTCCTCTAATGCATGAGATGGTTGGAAAAGAAGCCTTCAACCAAATTAGTAAACTTAGTTGTTGGGTGAGAAAGGAAAAAAACCTATATTTGAGGGTTCAAAACTACTCCATCTCGAATGATTTTATCCTTGAACTCCCCTCATCTTGCTACTTGACCAAGTGGAGCTCTAAAAATAGCATAGTTTGACTAAAAAGTCCAAGTAAATTGCAAAAAATCTCCCCTTTGCATTCCTTTGTTCCTCCTATTGACTTGCTCTTTATCTCTTCTTTGCATGATTTGAAGGTAATTATAGTTATTGACTTACCTTAATAAGTGTTAGCATAAATTACAATATGATTTTATTTGATTTATTTAACAAGTGTTAAGGTAACTTTAGTAATTATTTACCAAATAATATTTGTTAAAATACATTATGATGGTCTTTTGACCATACAAAGAGGGGGATAAAGGTAGTAATGATGTTTACTTTGGCTTCAAACCCTTCTCACATTGTGGTCCATGAGCGCATGATACAATTTCACTTAGCATTGGAGAAGACCTAAAAGGTTACTGTCTTAATCATTTCACTAATTTTCCTCAATACTATGTAAATATTTCCTTCAAGCTCATGATGTAATTTCATTTGATTTATCAAAGATACGGAGAAAAGACTTTAGAAGTCTCTTTGATCAATGTTTGACCAAATATAGGGCATCTCTATAGTCAAAAGGGCTTTTGAAACCCTAATCAACGAGCACATTTTGCTTTCTTTCTTTTCTTTCTCTGTTGCTCTGCGATTGGGAAGGTGCCACCATGGAAAGAAGTTTGTTGCTTCTTTTTTCACCTTTGATATCTATGTTGGGTCTACTCTCTTTGCAATTGGTAAGAATTTTCTCTTTCTGTTGTTCTTTCTCTCAAGGAAAATCCTGTGAAAACTTTGCTTCTTTGCTTTTTTATATGGTTCTACTCTGTAGGTTATGATGAGATCTTTACTTCTACTATTTCTATCTCAAAATCCATCTGCTATATCAAACATGTGCACTGTTGACAGTCACTTGAAGGAGTGTTATCTCAAAACTGTGTTGACAATCCCTCCATTTGCAGTCATACAAACTTGTATGAAGCTTGAAAAGACTTTCAAACCTCTATGTAATGTGTATCTCTATATACCCTACTCATTTGTATTTTATAGACTCCAGATATCTAGAAGATCAACAGACCATCAAAACACTATTAAACTTCAACAGGACATGAAATATTTTCACTGTTTTGTGTCCTTTCAATTGTCACTATTTGTGACTGACTCCTTAGATCACTTCTTTGACCACAGTTAAACTTAATCTCAGTCCTCTGGTAAAGTATCAACAAAATTTGAAATGTTGTAGAAAAAATTAACTTAATGTTCCCAAAGCATTTTCAAGTCATGGTGTATTTGTTGGACAAGTGCCAAGAGCATGCCTTGGCTTGAGGGTGAAAGACTGTTGTAACAGAGAAAAAGATCCACCTCTTCTTCGAATGCTTCTATCACTATTTTTTTGTTCCTCATGCCTTTTTCATACAACTTACAAACAACTCTTGTAAGACTCCCTTCTAAATTTTATCCATTCTATACTCTATTTATAAGGGTTTCTTTGCAATAGATTTGTTGTAGAAGACTCTCTATTTCAGTCAAAACTCCATATTGTTGCTTCATGGGAGTTCTATCTTCTTCTCTGCAAATGTACGAGATCCTTGAAATGGTCTCAAAATCTAGACCTTGGGTCTTTTCCCTTACTCAATGGTAATAGACCTTCCTAAACTATGACATGCCTACACTTCATAGAGTCCTCTTAATATAAACTTCAGAGAGTCTTCTTGATAGTTGGCAGGGCTTTTAGAAAGCATGTGACAGGGTTCTGCAATTTCTCTAGGGTTTCATAGATGTCTCCTAGCTTGCTTCACCACCTTGCAGGAGTATGGAATATAGTAATACACAGGGAGTCCTAACAGATGTCAAGCTCCTATTCTAGATTGTTCTATGATTCTATGACAATCTTTCATTGTTTCGTTGATTAGTTATCATTTAGGGCTCAAAGTTGTATAGGCTCCTTAATAGTGATCCTTTAGCCATGCTTCTCCATTAACCTAGCAAGCCCTCTGACATGCCTACACAACTCTTCTATCTATTGTTCTGTGATTGATCCTTTGGTCTCTACTATAGTTGTTGTATTTTGTTCCCTTCTCATTTAACCTTTGAGAAGCCAATCTCTGACATGTTTTCTTGGCCTCATTATCATCATGATCCATCCACTATTTTGTGTTCACTATCCTAATCATTGCTTGTTACCACTTGTATGGTCTGTCAGACCTTTAGTTGACTGTGCAAGGAAAAACAAAGTTTTGACAAGGTTTCCAAAACCCTGCCATCATTTAACCTAACTTGTAGGCCTTGACAGACCTCTAGCTGACCTCTTGTTAAATTGCAGATCATACTCATGAATGCTTGTTGTTCCTATTGTTGTCATTTTCTTATATTAACTATCCTTTTTGATGTCTTAGTCATCTAATGATTGCTTCTTTACCTTTGTAACAATCATCTTCCTTTGGCATTGTTCAACGCATAGTCTTTATAGGACTGTCAACACAGTCTAGCAGTTTATATGACTACCATGCACACTTATTTATATGACTGTCATGCTTTCTTGTGGAACAATCTTCCTATGGAATCTATATATGCATTTTGACTATCTCTTCTGATTATGAATATTGTTCCTTTCTTTGACTGTCCTATCACAATTCTTTCATGAATACACATATATAATCTTTTCACTGTGCAAGCATTCCTCTACACTGTGACAACACATTTAGTCCTTGATAGGCTTGTAGGTTTTAAAACATGTCTTCCTCATTACTATGTGATAGTTCTTCATACCCTTTTATGCCCTTGACTATTGTTTATGCTCATTTGATGACTGTCATGTAGCCTGATGATTGTCCTATAGCCTGAGAATAGTCAATAGGGTTGTTCATCCTCTTTTGCATGATTTTATCATTAGGTTGTCCTTATAATCTGTCTCAGACCTATCAGGGGCTTGACAATGTTTCTTTTAATGTTGCATCTTCACATACTTGCACAATCAGAACAAAGTTAGAGAGAAAATAGAGGCAAGCAGCCTCTCTTCTGCTTATGTGGTCTTCCTTTTTTGCATCTTCTTGTGGTTGTATGTTTCCATCTGGATGGTTCTTTATCTCTTTCATTTCTTGTTTGATGCTCTTACATATATGAGTGAAGGATATCCCGAGCTCTAACTTGCCTTTTCTTCTTCTTGCAGTTGGTTCTAGAGGCAAAACTGGAGAACCTGAAGATGGTATTGCTACAAGTGGGGGATTTGTCTTCACAAGAAATGACAGATCCCCTTCTCTTCTCTATGCTTCTTGTTTCATATGTATATGTGTTCTTTTCATTTCATCATTTATAGTCAATTCCCATGGCTTGTGTGGGAACTTTGAACACAATTTCCTTGTGAATATAAGCAATTGTTTTGTGCAATGACTTGTCTATTGTTCTTCTTTTTTAAAACTATCAATTGCATAAGGAAATTACATCTAAATTTTATTGCTTAATACAGTTGCTTATAATCATAAGTGAATTTAACAAACTGTATACCTTTATCATTTGGAACTTAAACAAGCTATAATGAATAAAATTGAAGCGATCTAAAATTTGTAGCTTACTTTATCCTCTTGTCTGCTCTTGAATGTCTCCTACTCAGGTGTAGGTTGTCCTTCCCATCTCTATCTAGACCCTATGGAAACTATTAATGAGTTGATGCATGATTCTGGTAGAGATGATGACTTGAATGGCCTCCTACCTGGGTAGTAGGCCTTCTAAAGCTGATAGTGAATTCTTACCCTGCACTACTCTTCTTCCTTTCTACATGTGTTAGACACCTAATCTAGGTCTCTGCTTGTGCTGTAGTGGTCTATCCCTCCATTTTCTGCTTCTTTGTATACGGCCATCATGACTGTTGTCTTCATCATTGATTTAGGATGTCCTTTAGTATCTTGTAGCAATCATTTGTATCTATCTCCCTCTCCAAGGTAAAAAAATATATAGTGTTGTTCCAGTTTGGGCTGTTTGGGCTAAGGTGACCAAATAGGTGGGTTACACTTTTTGGCCAAAGTTGACATAGAAATGAACATTTTGAAAAAAAATCTTCACTTTTGGACATCTATAGTTGCTAAACCGTGAGGAATTTGAAGATGATGTAAACTAGTGATTTGTCACATTTTGTCTATAGATTCTAAGCATATTTTTTTAAAAAAATTTGGATTTAAATTGCATTTCTTTTTCCATCTCCTTTAATAACTAGTTTTTAGCAGTAAACACTATTTTTAAAGAGTGATGTGTACTGTGTAAAACATAACTTTTTTCTATGAAGGATAAAATTCTAAGTTTTTTGAATTTAGATTTTTAACTACAATATCTAGAGGATGCATTTGGTTTCATAATGTTTTATTGAATATTTTTCTTTTAATTAACTTTTGAAGTCAAACCAATTACAATTTAGACATATGTGTACTATGTAAAGCATAACTTTTTTTGTATGTATCGGAATTCAATTTTTTTTTTTGTTGAATCAAGGACATGAATACCAAGAGGATAGATATTTTTCATAATTTTGTTTTTGTCTTTTACTATTTTTCCACATGTGTAGAACAAAGATCTTGATTTTTGGTGAAAAACCTAGGTTTAATTAAACTAAAAAAAACAATTATAATAAAACCACAATATATCAAATTTATACTTGATAGAAAGCTTGTTTTGAGTACTATAATCCTCCAGATGGGTTTGTCAAGTTGCTTCCATTTCAATCCTCAACCTGAGCTTCGAAACCCAAAAATCTACATACATTTGTAGCTGGAGAGGGGCAAGGGAAAAATAAGGGGGTTCGATCGAATGGGTGTTCAAACGAACCTACTATGACACGTTCGATCGAACCCACCTATTTAAAAATAAAAAAATCATAGTGGGGGAGTTTGATCGAACCCCCTTAATTAAAAATAAAAAAGATTATAGCAGGGGGGTTCGATTGAACCCCCCATTTTATTAATAAAAAAATCATACCGAGGGGGTTCAATCGAACCCCCTCAAAAAAAATTTATTAATGCACGGGCAATTTTGTGTCATCAGAAAAATTGTAACCCACTATTGTGGGATCACCCAGGTAACAATGAACAAAATGGATTTTTTGATAAGGCTTTAGAAAATTTCAAGCAAATGCAATTGTTGGGTGTAAAGACAACTTCCAAAACCTTAGAAATGGCATCTTTGGAACATGGTATAGACGTCGATCAAAACATAAAGGATATACAAATTTTGTCAAATGTTGTAGTTGCAACTACCTTGCAAGACATGTATGCAAAGTGTGGAAGCATATACAAGGAACGTAAATTGTTTGACATGATGCCTCAAAGAAATGTTGTCTCATGGAATGCAATGGTTGCAAGATATGCACAAAATGGATTTTTCATAAGGCTTTAGAAACTTTCAAGCAAACACACAAACGAAACTTTCAACCAAATGCAATTGGCATGTCTAAAACCAAATTGCACAACCTTATCCAACATCCTCCTTGCCTATGCCAAAATGGGATTTGGGGAACATGGTGTGGACAACAATCAAAGCATAAAGGATATAGGAATTTTGTCACATATTGTATTTGCAGTTGCCCTTGTAGACATGTATGGAAAGTGTGGAAGCATAGACAAGGCGCGTGAACTATTTGGTATGATGCCTCAAAGAAATGCATAGTCTCATGGAATGCAATGATTGCAAGATATGCACAAAATGGATTATTTGAAAATGATTTATAAACTTTCAAGCAAATGCAATTGGCATGTGTAAATCTAAATTCCTATAACAATAATTGATCATCATATTAAATATTTAATATAAATTGTCATATACATAATCTCATGAACATAACATCTAGTCTATATATAAAGCCATATAGGCATGTCCAAACAAAGCCATACATGCATATACAAAAATATACATTGGTAACGGACAAAAGTATGTATACAAAGCCATATAGGCATACAAAAAATGTCCCAAAATCTAGTTTCATATGGGCTTCTATCAAATAATCGACAGCCCTTGCTTGGTCGTGAAGATGGAGAGCCAATTAGTGAATCATCCTCTCTCTCTCTCTCGTTGAGTAGACCTCCTCAACAGAGATTTTTGCAGCTCCACCTTTTAATACAATCAAACAATATGCACATTAATATAGAAAACATGAAATATATAACATCACATATGTAATCGATCACTTACCACTACCTAATGATCACTCTCAATCATCTTTTCTCTCTCTTCATCCATAGTTGGATGGGTAAGAGTTGTGACCTCATGTGAGAAGCATCAAGAAGCAAAATTAACTAAACAAAAATATCATTTATGTACATCAAATGACATGAGATAAAATAAGAAATATAAAATGACATTTACATGTTACTGGCTCATACCTCGGTCAAAGGATTTGAAGACAACATGGATATAGTAATGCATGCCTAGGCTGACTCACAAAGATGAGGAGGAGTCTCCATATTCAACATCTAAAAATAGAGTTAAAAGTTATTCAATCAAAAAAGATACATAACATTATTTAAATGCATAATAATTACAAATGGTTAAATTTACCTCCATATAAGTGGTATTGTGTGTAGGGGACCAAGGAAACCATGGAGGTGCTGGTGAAGCTCCCTGTTGAAATCATCGAATTGTCACTAAATAATATTACCATTGATATATGTACTATATTTACGATCATGTGATAAATTACATTCCTGCTGACTTGACCTCCTATGGATGGCTAACAGAGGCAGGATGAAGACTATGGCCCTGGAATTTCATTGTGTAGACAATTACATGCATTAATTTTGACTTATAATATAGATAATCATATAAAATTAATTACAAATTTCAAATAATAATTTATTAAATCAAGATGAAACTTGTAAAAATTTACCTAGGAGTCAATACCAAATGTATGTTGTAAGACATCATCTGTGAGAACAAGATCATCCAATATGGATGTGTCCATCATTAGATGCTATCCTTGCATCGCAACATCCTATTGAGAGTCCTGCTGAGAGTCCTGCCATGAATCATACGTCCCATAATCGCATAGTTTCCCACATGAACTGCATAGATGTGGAGACAAATGACAACTGCTTCTCTCACCCTCATTGGCCTAGGTGAGATCACCATCATGTTGTGCTAGAGACTGCGTGAGAGCACTCAATGAATGTAGTGTCTCCACCTTAGCACCCTCCTTCAAAGTTGAAGGGAGTGACGCATGTGTTGGCCTCATCAGGGGTCTAGGGACATAGTTTTGGTCTCATTGTGCCCCCTCTCTATCTTGGGTAGAGCCACCACCTTTGCCTTGGAACTCTCGAATGTCAAAATAATTAGGAATCTTCTTGAGGACAAACTCGCAATAGAGTTTCCTTAAGAAATATTATGGCACCTCATTGTTTTTGAATGGGCACTCATCAAACACCATGTACAATCTATCCCAGAAGTTTTGGGATATATCTTGATTTGTACACCAATGAATAGGGAAGCGTTTGCAAGTCTCTTCTAATCTTTGGCCAATTTTAGGATTCATAAAGTGTGAACATAATGCAAATTTTGTATTTTTTTCATTCTTCACTTCTTCATAAGACAATTTTTTGGCATAGTATTGCCGACACCTCTCCCTATAGTCATAAAATTCAGTGATTTGGTTTGTCACCAATTTAGTGTGAGAAACAATCATCTCTAATGACTTCGCAAGCGCTCTCCTATGATCAATGCTTGCACTTGGATTGTTTAACATTTCAGTTAGGGTTTGAAGATGTTTTTTTATTTTCTTCTATTTTCCTTAAATATTTTTCTTGTGCATCTCTTTCATTGTGAGGATGTGAAGGTGGGGGTTTTCAAGGTTTTTAGGGTTGTTTTGACCCTCCTCAGTTGGATTTGTGTTTTGTCCTACCTCATTCATCGTAAATTCAATATAAAAAACTAATCAAACATTACAAAAGTCACTTTTCAAACTCACAAAAATTAATCAAACCCTACCTTCATCGGTTGCTAGACCCTCTACATTTGCTTCATGATGTCTTCAGGAGCAAGTTTGGTGAGGTGGTGTTGGTCATGATGTTAGTCATTCGCAAACATAGAATAAAAGTTACACAACAACCTTTACTCATCTTGAAAGATACGATGAATTCAAAGAATTCATGATCCCAAGTCTCCGTTGATTAGGTCTTAATCTACTGACGTTACTCAGTGGTTGATGTGTGTTGCTGTTTTCCATTCAGGGGCCTTACGTGTTTCTGCACTGTTCATCATCACTATCTTCAAATATCCTGCTCTGGATGTCTGCTCTGCATAAGTCTCCAACAATTCTACCTCTGCACTGTAAATTTAGTCAAATAATGTGCCTACAGACTGATATTTGCATGATTTCTTTCATTATTTATGATTCTTTGCATGATATTTTCAATAATACATGCATTTAACTCAAATATGCTAATGATCTTCAGTTACCTACGGGATTTCAACATATTTCACTGTTTCTGCTTGTTATTTATCATGATTTGCAGTTATGGTGATGAATTTATGAAATTGAAAGAAGAAAAAGGGTTAAAGAATGAGATTCCCAAAACTACTGGACTTAGATCACTGATTCACATACAAGCTCCCATACATGCAATGAAAAGAAGGAAAACTAGAAATCATACTTCACCAGGACATTCCACAAATCCGCATGATCTAGTGCAAATCTTCAAAGGAAAAGTTGACAACAACATGTAATGAAATGAAAGCGCTTCCAGTTGAACACAGCATTCACCAGTACATATCCAGAAATCAACAAGAAGATTACGTAAAATTTACAATCAGGATGTAATCTGAAACTTCATATCCATTCAATATGCTCAAGAATAGGTACATTTACAGTGATCTGAAGAAAGAACCTTGACATTTCAACAATTCTATCCTCATTAGTCTCAGTAATCCGATCTCCTAATTGATTCTACAGTAATTAGCTTTTTGCGCCAGATGCGTCTGTGTATTCTAATGTATTCCTCCCTTTTTAATGCTCAGGATCTGGCCTTTATATAGAGCAAATGCCAGAAACGGTTACAACGATCCAAGGATCAGGATCCTCTCATAGCAATTAGCGGTCCAGATGAAAAGCACATGCTTCGTCAGTTGGCAAATGCACAGCTGGCACGGAATATTCCAGCATCTTCAACTTGATTCGGTCTCCAGCTGGCGAACAGCATATTTGACAATATCCTCCTCATTTCTGGCTCCTGTTGCCTCCATGCGCAACTTTGTAATTATCAGCTTCAGCAGCAGCTCTAACAGCATCATGACTTCAATGCTCAGCCTCAGCAGCATCATCATGTTTTCAATGTTCAGACTCAGCAGCAGCTCTAACAGCATCATGACTTCAATGCTCAGCCTCAGCAGCATCATCATGTTTTCAATGTTCAGCCTCAGCAGCATCATCATGTTTTCAATGTTCAGCCTCAGCAGCATCATCATGTCTTCCTGCAAGTAAACAGACAAACATTAAGTTCATCATCATCATGATAAACAACAGGAATTAAAACGTTTTATTAAACAAGCCCCCAAAAATGCGCAGCTACAGGCAATCGGGCTCCAAATTTCCATCGCTTCATGTTTTCGCCCATTTTCTTGTATATCGGGTTCAAAATATGATGATGATGATCTCAAATTATACAAGGAAATAATCGCCCTTCAACCATCCTTCGAATCCGGCTTTACATCATCATCATATTTGCATCGGCGTGACTACATATGATCAGGGTGACAGTTTTACCTTAGGCCGACGGCAACAGTTATACCGACGCCAAACATCATGAGGATGACCAACTATAAGCCCTCTGTCTGGCCGCAGGATATCACGAAATATGATGCTCCTCATTTCTGAATGCTCTGACGAAAAGCACATCAGGATGCTTCACTTCTGCATACTGGGAAAGAAAGACATCGTCATCATCATCATGATGAAGACAAACAGGAGGACTCAGAAAATGATCCTGCTGAAGGAAAGAAATATCATGATGACGTCATCGTCATCATCAGGCTTCGTTAAAATGCAAAGGGATGACGTCACCGTCATGTTTCGTTAAGATCAGGAGATAAATGGAATATCGGGTCACCTCTAAGGAAGATGATCAGGTGGATGACTGCAGTATGACCCCTTTTGCGAAGAAGGTGATCCTCTTAAAAGATCAGGATGATGAACATCATCATCATCATATCCGCACTGGGTGATTTAAAATATGATCCTGCTGAAAGTCCTGATGACGTCATCAGGATATCCGCGGCCTTCGTTAATCTTCAAACATGACGTCATCGTCATCATCATATTGGCGAAGTGGATCACGCCTTGGAAAATATCCTGCCGAAGGAGAAAGGTGATGGTGACGTCATCGTCATCATCATATTTGCAAAAGGTTATACTTGTCGGCAGGATGATATTACGAACTGTCGGGAGAGACGAACAAGATCATGATGATCTTGTTCAACAAGGCTTGGGAAAGGAAAATCATCCTCCGTTTCGAAAGATAAGGTGATCATCATGATCACGCAAAAGGAGATCAGGAGGATATTATGAAATGTGATCCTGTCATGAAAGATCCTGATGATGATGTTCAACAGCACATTGTCGTGCGCATGCAAATTTTGCAGACGGTGGGTTTCTTAAGCAAGGTGATATTGATCATCATCAGCATGATATTATAATATGCTCGCGATGTTGGAATATCATGATGATGATGATGTGAGAATATCATGATGCTCGCTATGTGAGAATATCATGATGCTCGCGGTGTTTCCAAGGTTGCTTGACGGCGAAAGCTCACTATGACTTAAGATTGACGTCCGGATGTTTCCGGACTGCATGATTTTTATCAGGTGGTAGAGTAAGATCATGATGATGACCTTTGGCGATACAAAAGACCGCCCGACGGGGACAACCTACTACGACTTAAAGTTGACGTCCGGATATTTCGACCTCAGGATATTATCGGGGGGGCTTCTCAAATATCATGATGATGATGTTCATCACACAGCAATTATCAGGTTTGACCAAAACTTTGACTGCTCCTAACTCTTTCATATGGATGAATTTTCAAGTGATGTAAAAGGAAAACCTGCATGGAATTTCAAGCTCTTTCTAACCATGAGGTCATAGAAACAAAATATGAACTTTGACAAACTAACCTCATGATGATGACCTACCTCATCCTGACCTTCATGATGATGATGCACCTGACTTATTTTTACCAAACCGCCAGAAACAGACAACACAAGCCAAAACAAAAGTTGGGTCCCTGTTTTGCCAAGTCAAAATGGGGCGTGTTGTGTAACCACACAACAGGTGGCATCGTGAAAACATCGATCTCTCTTTTCACTTGCCTGATTTGCCCTTCCTTGAATGTGCTCGTGCTATTTCACTAGTTTTTTCCTTGCCAAACTATAGTTTTGGCCGTGGGTTATAAGGAAATGTGTTTTTTTGTTTATTTTATGCAGCAATAACACGCTCACATTATAGCTGCATGGGACCAAAAAGTCGCGTGGTGACTTTTTGGTCCCACAACTCCATGCATACACCTAACTATAAGTATTAATAATTGAATGAAATGTGTCGTTTATATCTAAAAAACAACCAATCATGTGATGCCACATTAGCGCACCAACAAAACATGACTTAATGAACACCTATTGATCCACCCTTTTTTGTGGGAACTATTTGACACCTCAAAAAAAATCATGCTAATGTGGCATCATATTTGATGATGTGGCCCTGAAACCTTAATTATAAGTAGGGGCCTTACCAAGTAAGCTATTGTAAAAATTTTGGAATGATTTGAAATTGCCATGTATGATTTTGAGAGGTATGAAGTTAGTGTAATCAACTACTGGGTCCTCTCCCCTAACCTTCTACCAAGCAAACATCAAAAATAACATTTCATAATAACAAAGTAGAGCAGTTTAAGCATGCCTATGGCTAGCTCTCACACTCTTATGGCCAACTCTCACATGCTTGATGTCTATTTTATTTACCCTTTTTGTGTGTGCTAATCTTGCTTCTTGTGTTCGAGGAAGATGCCACCTAAATAATTTTTCCTAAGAACCAACAAGTTTGATCATGGTAACTTGGACCTTGGAGAAGAACCTTCACTATCACATGTTGATTTATATTCTTATATTTTGGCTACCTTAAGGGACGTGTTGGAGTGTATTTCCCCTTGTCAAGAGGTTGCCTATTTGGCAGATTGAGAGAATTCAAGGAATCCTCTTCATTAAAAAATGGGGCACAAAGAGGGGCATCATAGAGAGAAACCATGAACAAGAGAGAGAGAGAGAGAGAGAGAGAGAGAGAGAGAGAGAGAGATGCCACTAAAGGTAATAGGGATGGGGTAAGTATGTCTATGTCCTTTGGAGATGGTGTCCCTTAAACACTAAAGGGCCAATAGAGTAAGCATGAGCCTTAATCTTAGTAGGGACCATAGAGTGATCACACTATTAGTGGTCATATCCATATGGAGAAATGGAGGCAATGTCATAAGGATTATCTTTCTCGATAGAGAGATAGAGAAGTTACTACATAGTAGAAACAAAAATAGTTTTAGAAGCCATGGGAAGGTAAATTTGAAGTCCATTACAAATAGTGGTATGATCAAGAGTAGTGTGAGAATGCCCTTTAATTGTGTTAGTGTAGGTTTTTATTTTCCTAGTGGGTTATCTATTTTCATATTTCCTAGGTATTTCCTACACTTTTATTAAGTTTACTCAGGTTAATAAAGTAAGTTTAATTAGGTGAGTGGATCATTTGAGGCATCACCATCCTACAAGGAAGTTATATTTACTATGTTTAGACTATTTGGTGGTCTTTCCCTATTGGTCAGTTTTACCACCTCCACCCCTCTCCCTGGTCTATATAAACTCACTACCCAGGGTATATTTTGTATCTTGTATGTCAATTCTGCTAATCTTTTGTAGTTTCTTCTATGAGCTCGTAATACAATTCTATCATCTTGAAATTTGCATATATCACAGAATCACTGATTTTCTTTTGTTTGTGCATCTACAGCATTTGTAACTTAGAATCTCTCTTAAAAATTTCTTGGGTTATACATCTATTTTAGATTTCTAACATGGTATCAGAGCTTTTGTTTTGAGAGCTTTAAGTTCTAGGATTCCTAATTGAGAGTTTGACCTTATTTTTTGTGAGATCTTGTAAAATCTTGTATGCTCTTCTCTTGCATTTTTTAATGATCTGGAGAGTTAGAAAAGATTTATAAAGATCTAATAACCACTTTAATTTGCATATGTGTTTTATTAGATATGGGTGATTGCAACTATTTTGGTTATACTGGTAGTGTTTTTAACTATTCCAACACATCCATGAGGCTCAAAAATTCCAAGATTGGCTTTCATTTCATTTGATTTGGAGATCATTTGATATAGTTACAAATGAGGGTTTAAAGCTTAGATCTAGCTATCAGCTTTCATAGAGAGCATTTCTGGCCAAAAAGAACCCTACAATTGTGTCCAAAAGGTCAAATAGATGAATTTTGATATAAAATTTGTCTAGTTTTAGTGCTAGGAGTTTTTGAGGCAAAAACATTTTTTGCCAAGAGGTCGTTTTGGCTCCCAGCATGCAAATTGAGACTCAAATTTTATAAAATTTGCAAAAAAGCTAAATAAAAATTAAAATAGGACTAAAAAGCGCTTATAGTGCTAAGTGTTGTGCTTTGTATTAAGCACCTTGAGCACTTTACTTAGCATAACAAGGCCTTTGGCCCTATTAATAGGGCTCTTCCCTACTTAAAGGGGCTTTGCCCCTATATTTAGGCCCCATAGGCTCTCAACACCCGCTAGTGGGCTTTTGCTAGCTGTAAATGGCATATTCCAACTGCCTTCCTAAACTGCCATTTCTACATTGAAATTCATGCCAATTCGTTTGGCACTTCTACCTTTTTTGGTGGACTTTTTAGCTAAACCACCATCTTTAGCAATCACTATATCCTCCTCCAAACTTGATACCAGTTGTAATGCCCCAACTTTTACACAAGGACATTAATGGACAAAACAAGACAAACAATTTTTTTGCAATGTAATTATGAAATGCACATGTCTCAATTAGACAATCATGCACTAGAATCGTCATAGTGTCACATGACGACACTCTAGGACATGAGATGAAAATAACCATAGTGACCATTCGGAGTCCAAACACACCAACGAAAGACTTTCTAACCACACAAGGCATCCAAACAATAAGTGTTAGATTTAGGACAGACAACTGAGAGGAGGGGATGAATCAGTTGTCCAAAATTTTCTTTCAATTAATCACTTAAATCCTTTTCTTAATTCAGCAGCATAATAATAAATCAATCATGGAAACATAATGCAGCAATTCAAGAGCAGAGACACATTAACACATATGACACCAAGATTTTTGACATGGAAAACCCGGTTAAGGGAAAAACCATGGGGTGACGAACCCAAGATTGTATTCTCTGTTAAAAGAATAGAAAGAACAAAATGGCACATGCCAATTAGGGCTCACTGCTCAAGCACACTACTCACAAGAGGCCCACTGCCTATGGGAGACACACTATCTACAGAATAATAAGTATTACATACTTGAATTGAAGAATAGCATCTTCACCATGCTTGAGTCAGTTCCATTTAAGCCCAATACTTTTGCTCTACCTTTTGCTCTGCTCCTCTCTACCACACTCTCATCTCCACACTTCTTTCTTGAAATGACTTTACAACTCCTTATTTATACAAGACATCAACTTAGGAATAATCATCCAAGTCGGCATACATTACAGAGCAAATACGTAAATACAACATGACTTATTATAGAAGGACTTCACGCAGATCAACACGCTATCGGCCACATAGATTTGAGACTTCAATCTTCCTTTAGGAATGTGCCAATCTTCACAGAACATCTTCAAGATCATCCACAGGGTGTGTAACTTATCCTGTTGGCCAGACTTAGGAAGAACATCATCATCTGGAAGTAATTCTTCAATTACGAGCTCAATCTTCAATGCGGACCACCAACACGAACTGGACACAATCCAAAGACCTCCACAAGCTTTCCTGAATCACCAAGAACATCCACACTACTTTTGCTCACTGAAATCATTCTCTCCTTCATTCAGAACCTCAAGAACACAGTCTGTCATCACTATCATATTGAAATAGATGCTTGCGGACCTCCAAACCATGAACCAATTGGGTTGTCAATTCATATTGACTTCCTAAACACTCCACCAAATCTACAGAACAAGATATTGCATTTCTGGATCTCACTTGACCTGTCTGTGTCACTCTGTCACCTTTGAACACCTGTTAGAACTAGTTTTACTTGAGTGGCCATAACTTCTTCAAATCTTCATGCGGACCTCTAAAATCTTTACTAGATCATCTTAAGACACATATCTACAAACCCTTTGATTTGTATCCTCTAATCTTCATTTAGCTGGGATCTTTTACCTCATTGTCTTCACTGTTCTTCTCTATTCTTGATAGGACTAATTTTCTCAATATCCTCAACATACATCTCATCCAATCCTTATCATCAATGCAACAGGAGTATGTTGACATCAATGACAACACCAGTTAGGCCCATACTTGCAACAATCTCCCCCTTTGTCATTGATGGCAACATATGATGTGAAAAACTGTTTTAACCATCAAAACAAGAACTTCTCCTTACTGACATAACTCCCCTTATCAACAACAATCACTCACATGTCTTCCTTTACTGCTCCCCCTTTGATCAGTAACTACTTGTTTTTCACATGCCTTCTCTCCCCCTTTGACATCAATGGTAAAGGGCACATACTTGCATTACTTCAAAATCATATTAGCTGCTCCCCCTGAGTAGCAGCTTCCCATCAGCAATCTGGACCACAAAATATGACTGTGAGATCCACCAGACTGATGCACATTAGTGCACCTTAATTCAGAACTGGAGGGGTAATAACCCCTAACTTCTCCCTGAGATACTCAAAAGAGTCCTTAGGTAGAGGTTTATTAAAAATATCTGCAATCTGATCCTTGGAAGGCACAAACTCCAATTTGACTTCATTCTTGTTCAATTGCTCTCTCAAAAAGTGAAACTTGATGGATATATGTTTAGTCTTTGAATGCAACACCAGATTCTTTGATATGTTTATTGCACTTGAATTATCACAGAAGATTGTGATAGGTTCCTCATACTCCACTCTGATGTCTCTTAGCATTTGCTTCATCCACAATACTTGAGTGTAACTACCAATTGCTGCAATATATTCTGCCTCTGCAGTGGATAGAGATACTACCTCTTATTTCTTGCTCAGCCAAGAAACCAATCTCTTCCCCAAAAAGAATGCTCCACCACTGGTACTCTTCTGTTCATCCACATCTCCTGCCCAATCCGCATCTGTGTATGCATGAAGAGAGAAATCATGATCTCTAGGATACCACAAACCATACTCAATTGTCCCTTTTAGATATCTAAAAATCCTCTTGATTGCCATGACATGGGATTATTTAGGATTAGCTTGGAATCTAGCAACAAGACCAACAACATTCATAATGTTAGGTCTAGGTTGAGTGAGATACAATAGCCCTCCAATCATTGACCTGTACTTTTTCTGATCAGCCTTAGGATAGTCATCATCTTTGCTCAATTTACATCCGGTTGCCATGGGAGTACTCATTGGTTTTGAGTCTTCCATCCCAAATTTCTTCAACAATTCTTTCACATATTTAGTATGAGAAATGAAGATTCCTTTCTTTGTTTGAATGATTTGCAGACCCAAAAAGAAATTCATTTCCCCAAACATGAACATCTCAAATTCACTTTTCATTTGATTTGCAAAAGTTTTGCACATACTATCTCTTCCTCCAAAAATGATATTATCAACAAACACTTCAACAATAGGATATTTTCATGATCAATTTTGAAGTACAAATTACTGTCAGCAGTACCTTTGTTGAAACCAATCTTTAAAAGATGCTTATCCAATCTTTCATACTAGGATCTTGGGGCTTGCTGAGTCCATAAAGTGCTTTCTTCAACTTGCAGACCATATCACCATGATCAAACAATTGCAATCCATTTGGTTGCTCAACGTAAACTTCTTCTTCCAAGTCACCATTTAGGAAGGCAGACTTGACATCCATCTAACATACTTTGAAATCCTTGAAGGTAGCAAAAGCAAGAAATAATCTGACTGCTTCAATTCTTGCCACCAGAGCAAAAGTTTCTTCAAAATCAACTCCTTCTACTTGGGAGTAACCCTTGCAGACTAATCTGGCTTTGTTTCTGACTACTTCACCATCTTCATTCAGTTTATTCCAGAAGACCCATTTGGTTCCAATCACATTCTTGTTTTTAGGTTTGGGAACAAGATCCCAAGTGTGATTTTTCTCAATTTGCATCAACTCTTCCTCCATTGCTTTAGTCCAGTTTTCATTATTGCATGCTTCATTCACTATCTTAGGTTCAATCTTTGAAATCATACAATACTCTTCTAAATCTTGAGCAATCCTTCTTCTTGTTTGAACACCTTTGCTTTTATCACCTATGATCTGGTCTTCAGAGTGATTTAGTTTTACATACCTGGGAATTTTGGGACTTACTTGCACTTCTATTTCTTGCACAGGTTCATTCAAACTTATCTCTTCTTCCTAATTCACCGGATCATTTTGAATTTGAATTTTAGAGGGGGCTTGGACTCCTTGGATCAAAACATCATTCTGATCATCTTCATCATATTCATAAAACCTTGAGGGTTTTTCCACACCTTCATCAACCTTCACATTTGTACTTTCTATAATCTTTCTCAATCTCTTGTTATAACACTGATATGCTTTGATTTGAGTAGAATATCCCAAGAATATTCCTTCATCACTTCTAGCATCAAATTTTCCTAGACCTTCATCTCTTTTAATGTAACATTTGCTACCAAAGACTCTGAAATACTTCATAGTGGGAGTGATGCCAAACCAGAGTTCATAAGGAGTCTTACCAGTATTTCTTCTGATTTGAACTCGATTAAGAGTGTAGACTGCAATGCTTATAGATTCTCTCCAGTAGATCTGAGGAACATTTTCTTCCATCATCATGGTTCTAGATGCCTCCTAGATGGTCTGGTTCTTTCTCTCCACTACTCCATTCTGCTGTGGTGTCCTTGGAGCAGACAACTGTCTTTTTATCCCATGTTTCTCATAGAATTCTATGAACTCACTGGATGTGAATTCTCCACCTCTGTCAGACCTTAGACATTTTATGTTCAATCCAGTTTCATTTTCTACCATTGCCTTGAATATTTTGAATTTCTCAAGGGCCTCAGATTTCTCTTTCAGAAAGGTTACCCACATCATCCGGGAGTGATCATCAATTAATAACAAGAAGTATCTATCACCTTGCACACTCCCGATTCTTGCCAGACCACATAGATCAGTATGAACTAAGTCCAATAATCTGGTAGAAGACTATTCTTTACTTTTGAATGTGACTCTACTCTGCTTACCCAACTGACATTCTTTGCACAAACTATTAGTAGGTTTCACCAGTCTTGGAAGATCTCTTACAACCTGAGTATTGCTTATCTTGATGATATTATCAAAATTCACATGACACATTCTCCTATGCCACAACCAACTCTGATCAATTTGAACAAATAAGAAACTTTTACCAGTACCAACCAAGTGGAAGATATTACCTTTAGTTTGAGTACTGGATGCAATCTTTGTTCTAGAACTTTCAAAGATCTTGCATTTTCCATTTTTGAATCAGAGATCATAGCCTTTGTCCACCAACTATCCAACACTGAGAAGATTGTGCTTCAGGTCTTCAACATATAGTACATTACTCGTCTTGTTCTTTCCATCAAAAGAAATAGTTCCTCTACCTCTGATTCTGCCAGCAGAATTATCACCAAATTTTACCACTCCTCGTTCATACCTTTCCAAATCTATGAACTTATTTTTGTCACCTGTCATATGGTGAGAACATCCACTATCAATGACCCAATCATCCTTTTCTTCAACTTGGGCAACCAGAGCTCTTTCTACAATTTTATGATTGATAGATTCAGAGGGCATTGGATCTTCTTCCTTGATGGCAATAAACACCCAGTCACTTCCGGATTTGTTTGCTATCTCTGATTTATCATCTGTTACTCCTTCATCATCATCATCATCTTCATGAACATAGTAACATTTCTTTTGGACCCTTGATCTGTTAGGATTTGGCCTTGAAAATCTTTCTAGACACCTTGAGGCAAAATGACCAATCTTATTACAGTTAAAACATTTAAAAAGCAATTTCCCCTCATACTTACCAAATCCTCTTGGCAGTCTTTTTGCAATAAGGGCTTCAAGTTGAGTAGCTTCTGCTTCATCTTCTTCTAGGTCTCTTCTTGCTTTTTCATACCATGATAGCTTCTTTGAAGAATTCTCTCCCAGATCAAACTTTTGTTTTCCTTTTACAGAGGCACTAGCTTTGAATGTAGATTCAGTCTTGGGGGGGCATCTCCAAACTCGGTCAATTCAAATGTAGCTAGTTTACCAACCAATTGATCTCTTGTGATACTTGAAAAGGATCTGAATTCTTCAATAGCAACAACCTTATATTTGTAAGAATTGGGAAGGGATCTGAGAACTTTGCCAAAAATCTCATCTTCATCCAAGATTCCACCAGCACATCTAATGACACAAACAAGCTCATTTACTCTTGGCATAAATGAAGTGATATTTTCATCTTCTCTCATCTTCAGGTTTTTGAATTTTCCTTTCAAACTTTGTAGCTTGGCACATTTAATATACTTGTCTCCTTCATGCAGAAGTTCCAATTTTTGCCAAATCTCATATGCAGTTTTTAGATCAACAACATTTGTCAGCTCTGAATCAAATAAGGCACTTAGAAGAGCTTCTTTAGTCCGCAGATTATTTTCAACATCTCTAATTTTATCTACAGTACACGGACCATTCTGTGGAGGATCAAACTTCTTTGAAGCCATGATCCAATACTGCATTCCCATACATTGCAAGTCACATTCCATGCAACTTTCCCAAAGAGTGAAATTAGTTCCATCAAACCTTGGACTATCCTTCTTGTAGGAGGACATCCTAGATCTCCTCAAGTGGTTAAGCTCTTTTAGAGGAACTTAGCTCTGATACCAATTGTTAGATTTAGGACAGACAACTAAGAGGGGGGGTGAATCAGTTGTCCAAAACTTTCTTTCAATTAATCACTTAAATCCTTTTCTTAATTCAGAAGCATAATAATAAATCAATCATGGAAACATAATGCAGTAATTCAAGAGCAGAGACACATTAACACATATGACACCAAGATTTTTGATGTGGAAAACCTGGTTAAGGGAAAAACCACGGGGTGACTAACCCAAGATTGTATTCTCTTTTAAAAGAATAGAAAGAACAAAATGGCACATGCCAATTAGGGCTCACTGCCTGAGCACATTGCTCACAAAAGGCCCATTGCCTACGGGAGACACACTGTCTACAGAATAATAAGTATTACATACTTGAACTGAAGAATAGCATCTTCACCATGCTTGAGTTAGTTCCATTTAAGCCCAATACGTATGCTCTACCTTTCGCTATGCTCCTCTCTACCACACTCTCATCTCCACACTTCTTTCTTGAAATGACTTTACAACTCATTTATACAAGACATCGACTTAGGAATAATCATTCAAGTCAACATACATTACAGAGCAAATACATAAATACAACATGACTTATTACAAAAAGACTTCACGTGGATCAACACGCTATCGGCCACACAGATTTGAGACTTCAATCTTCCTTTAGGAATGTGCCAATCTTCACATAACATCTTCAAGATCATCCGCAGGGTGTGTAACTTATCTGGTCAGCCAGACTTAAGAAGAACATCATCATCCGGAAGTAATTCTTCAATTACAAGCTCAATCTTCAATGCAGACCACCAACACAAACTAGACACAATCCAAAGACCTCCACAAGCTTGCCTGAATTACCAAGAACATCCACACTACTTCTGCTCACTGAAATCATTCTCTCCTTCATCTGGAACCTCAAGAACATAGTTTGTCATCACTATCATATTGGAATAGATTCTTTTAGACCTCCAGACCATGAACCAATTGGGTTGTCAGTTCATATTGACTTCCTAAACACTCCACCAAATCTGCAGAACAAGATATTGCATTTCTAGATCTCACCGGACCTGTCTGTGTCACTCTGTCACCTCTGACCACCTGCTAGAACTGGTTTTATTTAAGTGGCCATAACTTTTTCAAATCTTCATGCGGACCTCTGAAATCTTTACTAGATCATCTTAAGACACATATCTACAAACCCTTTGATTCACATCCTCTGATCTTCATCTTAGCTGGGATCTTTTACCTCACTGTCTTCATTGTTCTTCTCTATTCCTGATAGGACTAATTTTCTCAATATCCTCAGCATACAGCTCATCCAATCCTTATCATCAATGCAATAGGAGTATGTTGACATCAATGACAACACCATTTAGGCCCATACTTGAAATGATAAGGGGATCCACTAGAGAGATTACAACCCTCACTGGAAACAATGACAACCAATCGACACAACATGACACATGCTTCCCAAGATGAAAAAGGTCATAAATCCCAAAATACATCATTTCTAAACAAGATAAAAATATTGGAGGACTCAGAGGACCATGGGGAACAACTTCTATATACAAACTTTCCTCAAAAAAAGTTAGGAAATGCTCATTGTTCGATGGCTCAACACTAGTAGAAAAATAGAAATAAATGGCTAAAAAAACTACCAAAAATTGGTCATGTGATCATTAGTTTGGTCATTGGTAGTTTATTGCTGGTCATTTATCTCGCAATCAAATTTATGACCAAGCAAATTTTAGTCATTAATTTAGTCATTAATTTGGTAATATATTTAGTCATCAATTTGGTAGTATATTTAATCATCAATTTGGTAGTGTATTTGGTAATTTGGTAGTATATTTAGTCATTAATTTGGTAGTATATTTAGTCATTAATTTAGTCATTGATTGTTTTTAACTGGTCATTTATTTAGTCATTGTAATCATTAATTGCCGTCAATTGGTAGTATATTTAGTCATTTATTTAGTCACTAATTTTCATCCATTGGTAGTATATTTGATCATTTTAATTATTATTTTTCCATCAACTGGTCATATATAAACAACTAGTACATGATAAACATCAACTATGCCATTTTTTGTTGATAAACTTCAACAAATCTGCTCAAAAGATTGAAACAACAATGCTAGAAAATAATTCACTGTATATTTAAATTGTATATAAAATATGTTACAAAGAACTCATTTATCAACAAATCGGCTCAAAAGATTGAAATAATAATGCTAGAAAATAATTCACTGTATATTCAAACTGTATATAAAATATGTTACAAAGAACTCTATATATAGAGTTTTGAAGACAGAATCTTTCTGTAGTATGCAAACTGCTGATTTATTATGCTTTTAAAAATGTTAAAAGAAAACTAAAACTAAAGCTAAAAAGCCATCGGTGTGAATGCATGTCTTCAGTGATGCCATTGTTGCACATGGGGTGGGCTGTAAATGCATCTAGAAGGCACTGGTTTTGCATTTTCTCCTTTCTCTGTACCTATCCACAATCAAAAACTCAAAATTTGTTAATATTTTTAAAAGATTTATGAAACTTTGAAATATGAAAAACAAAGTGGGATGATAAGGAATTTTACAGCAATATAGGTATATATTATTAAAGTATTCAAGAAGAAAGGCATATACAAGTCTAATAGTCAAACTCCATAGTTCATTTATTCATATTTGGGGTAAGTGCACAAAGATGAGGGACTAAAATGGGGTCTTAAGATGCCACTTTTTTTTTTTTTCTGAAATCAGGAAACCTTGATGTTGGATGAGAAATTGAAGATAGCTACACTCAAAATTTGAAGACAGAACAAAAACAAGAGTTGTAGTGCTCTGAATCTAGTTTCTAAACTACTATTTTTTTCCAAAAATGGTTGAGATTAAGGGGTTCAAAAAGGGGGAGCACACAAATTGGTCCTATTTTTCTCAAAAAAATATAACATAGCATCTGGTGTGCTCCCCCTAAAATGTTAACTTTTTTTTAGTATTTCAATAATCGCTCTAGTGAGAAATTAGCTAACACCATGTAGTTTATCCCTAATTTTTCTGATAATTTTTTCTTGAATAATTGATTTTTTAGTAGTTTTTAAAGTGGACACATCATGAAAAATAGAAATTTGAGCATGCTCCCCCCTAAAATGTTTGAAAACTAATCAAAAATTTAAAAAAAATATTTGAATACGTGTAGAATGGATTCTAGTTTCTAAAAATGTAACTTATTTCAAATTTTGATGAACGGTTAAAAAAAGTCAAAAATACTAGACACTAGATTTTGACGAATAATGGACACACTAACAAAAGAAATTCAAGATGAAACCCTTAACGTACTCAAAATGTGAAAAAAAATATATGGTTAAATAGCTAACAGAGAGATTAAGATTATGGTGGTATTTTTTTTGAGTTTTCATCAAAATAAGTGCAAACCTAATGGGGAGCATGCTCCAGATTATGTGGTTTTTGCTACAATTTGGAAAAACATGTCTTTGGACATCCTAAACATAGTCCAAGACTTTGGGTTGGAAGCCCAAGACAAATCCAAGACTTAGGCTTGGAAAAAACCAAGGCAACGCATAACGTGATCACGTTATAATGCGATCGTGTTATGGTGAACTAAAACAACTCTCTCTCTCTCTCTGAGAGAGAGGTAGAGAGAGATAGGAAGATAGGGAGAAAGTGATATATAGGGAGAGAGAGAGAGAGAGAGAGTCATAGTTTTCTTTTTTCCATTTCCTTCATCGATAAGGGAGAGAGAGAGATAGGGAAATAGAGGAATGATAGGGGAGGAGGTAAGAGATATGGGGATATTGATAGATAGATAGGTAGAGAGAGAGGAGACAGATAGGGAGAGATAGAGGAGAAAGAGGGGAGAGATAGGGTGATAGAGAGTGAGTGAGATGTCTAGAGAGATAGAGAGATAAGGGAGATATAGGTTTGGGGTTGCTCAAGTTTAGGGTTTAGGGGTTAGTGGTTATGATTTAGGGGCATTATTTAGGGTTTAGAGGTTTAGAGAGAGAGACTGCTTTTGACATGCAACCCTAAACCCTTAACCCAAGCAACCCTAAACTACTAAACCCTATACCTGAGAAACCCTAAGCCTCTAAACCCTTAACCCAAGAAACCTTGAATCTTTATCTCTCTATCTTTATCATCCCTCTACCTCTAAATCTCTCTCCCTAAACTTGAGCAACCCTAAACTTATAAACCCTAAATAATGACCCAAAACCCTAAACCTAAGAAACCCTAAATACTGTTGCAAGGTGTGGCCCTTGGTCTCCTTGTTCAGTGCAGTGCTGTGGTGTTTTGCGAGCTTAACCGCCTCCCGTGCTTGTTAAGTCAAGTGGTTGTATCGGGCATTAAAAGGTTGATCTTTTGGTGTAACGGTAGCTAACAATCGGTATCAGAGCCGAGGTCACAGGTTCAAACCCTGTGCTTGCGCTAGGAGGGGGATTGTTGCAAGGTGTGGCCCTTGGTCTCCTTGTTTAGCGCAGCGCTGCGGTGGTTTGTGACAAGGGCTTAACCGCCTCCCATGTTTGTTAAGTCAAGTGGTTGTATCGAGCATTAAAAGGTTGATCTTTTGGTGCAATGATAGCTAACAAATACCTCTCTCTAGATAGAGAGTGAGGGACATGTCCAAAGACGTAGGGAAGGAGACTGAGAGGTAGAGGGATGGACATGGCCAGAGACATGGGTAGAGAGATTGAGAGGTAGTGGGATGATAGAGCTAGGGAGATCAGGGAAAGATAGGGAGATAAAGGTTTAGGGTTTCTTGGGTTTTGGGGTTGAGAGAGAGAGAGAGGTGTTTAGGGTTTCTCAGGGTTTAGATTTAGGCTCTCTCTCTCTCTCTCTCTCTCTCTCTCTCTCTCTCTCTCTCTCTCTCTCTCTCCTAGTTTTCCTTTCTAATTTCCCTTTAGATCCCACCAATTTCCCCTATTTTACTATTTTCCACCTCTCCTCTCATCATTCTTCCCATCTAATCAACTTTCATTCTCCTAGTTTTCCTTTTCCTTTCTAATTTCCCTTTAGATCCCACCAATTTGCCCTATTTTACTATTTTACTATTTTTCACCTCTCCTCTCATCATTATTCCTATCTAATCAACTTTCATTTTATCTTGTTTCCATTTCATCCTCCCAATTTATATCCTCATCCCTCTTTGCATGTCCTAGTTTTCTTGTTTCCATTTTCTTTGTTGATAAGGGAGATGGAGAGGGAGGAAGAGGGGGAGAGGGGGGAGATGGAGGTGAGAGAGAGGGGAGAGATAGGGGGAGAGAGAGAGAGTCCTAGTTTTCTTGTTTACATTTCCTTTGTCGATAAGGGAGAGGGAGAGATAAAGGGGAGAGATAGGGAGATAGAGGAATGATGAGAGACAGAGAGATAGAGGAGATAGAGGGGAGAAATAGGGAGGTAGAAAGTGAGTGAGATGTCTAGAGAGATAGGGAGAGAGATTGAGAGGTAGAGAGATGATAGAGATAGGGAGATAGAGGTTTAGCATTCCTCAGGTTTAAGGTTTAGGGGTTAGGGGTTATTGTTTAGGGGCATTATTTAGGGTTTAGGAGAAAGAGAGAGACTACTTTTGACATGCAAACCTAAACCTCTAAACCCTAAATAATGCCCCTAAACCCTAACCCCTAACCCCTAAACCCTAAACCCAAGCAACCCTAAACCTCTATCTCTCTATCTCTATCATCCCTCTAACTCTCAATCTCTCTTCCTATGTCTCTAGCCATGTCCCTCACTCTCTATATTCCTATCTCTTCCCTCAGTGTCCTCTATATCTCCTAATTAGTCCTCTCTCTCCAAACCCTAAACCCTATACCTCTAAACCTTAACCCCTAAATCCATAAACCCTAGACCCTAAATAATGCCCCTAAACCTTGACCCCTAACAACTAAACCCTAAATGTGAGCAACCCTAAACTGCTAAACCCTAAACCCAAGCAACCCTAAACCTCTATCTCCCTATTTCTCCCCTATCTCCCTATCTTTATCATCCCTCTACCTCCAAATCCCTCTCCCTATATCTAAGCATGTCCCTCACTCTCTATCTCCCTATCTCTCCCCTCGGTCTCCTCTATATCTCGGTATCGATCCTCTCTCTCTAAACCCTAAACCCTGAACCTCTAAAACTTAACCCCTAATCTCTAAACCATAAACCCTAAACCCTTACCCCTAAACCATAAACCTAAGCAACCCTATAAAAGAGAGAGAGAGAGAGAGAGAGAGAGACAAAGGAGATGAGGTAAAGAGGGGAGGGAGAGAGATAAAGATAGAGAGATTGTTTTTGACATGCAACCCTAAACCCTAAATAATTAAACCCTAAACCCTAACCCCTAACCCATAAACACTAAACCCTAAACTTGAGAAACCCTAAACTAATAAACCCTAAATAATTCCCCTAAACCCTTACCCCTAACCCCTAACTCCTAAACCCCTAAACCCTAAATAATGCCTCTAAACCCTAAACCTCTATCTCCCTATCTCTCCCTAATCTCCCTATCTCTATCATCCCTCTACCTCTCAATCTCTCTCCCTATGCCTCTGGCCATGTCCCTCACTCTCTATCTCTATATCTCTCCCCATGGTCTCCTCTATATCTCCCTATCAATCCTCTCTCTCTCTCTCTATCCCCTAAACCTTAAACCTCTAAACCTTAACACCTAACCCCTAAACCATAAACCATAAATGATGCCACTAAACCCTATCCCCTAACCATAAACCCTAAACCCCTAAACCCACAAACCCCTAATCCCTAAACCCTAAACCCAAGAAACCCTAAACCTTTGTCTCCATATCTCTCCCCTATCTTTCTATCTCTATCGTCCCTCTACCTCTCAATCTCTCTCTATATCTCTGGACATGTCCCTCACTCTCTATCTCCCTATCTCTCCCCTATGTCTCCTCTATATGTCCCAATCTTTATTGGTCTCCTCTCTCTATCTCTTTCTAAACCCTAACCCCTAACCCCTAATCCCTAAACCTGAGAAACCATAAACCCCTAAACCCTAAATAATTCCCCTAAACCCTAAACTGGAGCAACCCTAAACTCATAAAGCCTAAATAATGCCCTAAACCCTGACCCCTAACCCATAAACCCTAAACACACTCTCTCTCTATGTCATTTCTAAGAGAGAGAGAGGGAGGGTGAGAGAGAGAGGGGCTTGGTAATACTGAGCCATAATTGGAATGCGTTATAACTCACTCGCATTATGATTTGTATGGGACCAAAAAGTCATGTGGCAACTTTTTGGTCCCTCATCTTTGTGCACTTATCCTTTGATTGAAACACAGTATGATCTATGCAAAGGTAACCCCTAGTCATATACAATTTCAACTGAACAACACTAAGGACTGATGTTCAAGTTTGACTCACACAAATAATGCTACAACAATATGAAATTTACCAGTAATTACCAATCTATTTGCAGCAACAAATGACAATATTCAAATAAATACTTTCAAACCTGTAGGTGCTCACGCCGGGAAAGACTTTGCCTTTATGACTCCTCACAACTGATGATGATAATATGAACTCAGAATGCTTACAATCAGAAATTATTTCCACAATAAAAAAGGCTATAAAATAAAAACTTATATAATATCCCTAAACATTTACATTAAGAGAATATTAAAAAATAATAATTAATAGAGGCATTTTCGAAGGCCCTTGTCAATAAAACCATTGTGTTCTTAAATACTGCAATTAACGCATTCCATGAGACCACATTTCTTTGAGGTGATTCCTACCATCCTCCAAAATTACAAGAAAGAGACCTACAAGATTTACCAATGACTATATAATTTTACCAATGACTATATAATTTTATTAAATTACAAATCCATTTGAATTTGATGAGGTGTCCAACACTTCAAAAATCACCTTGGAGGTATCAAAATTAAATTAAAAAAAATGTTGTACATGATGGCATCAAAGCCAACAAGAGGATTACACATAATTTGAAGAGTTCCACAGTTAAATTTAAGCTGCTAGCTCTTGCTTACCAGTGACAAATGAATATGCAAAAAATATCTAGTACAAATCATCCAACCACCAAATACTGATACCCAAAGAGCAATGATTCTCAGCCTTTTACAGGAAACTCATTAGAAGTGTACATACATGAATTTATGTAAACTTCTAACTCATTGTTGAGATGGCACAGGTAGCATATTGCTTCATAATGTTTAGAAGGGAGCCTTCAGGGCCAGCGTTTCAGTTGGAAGGGTTGTCTAGTTTTGAGAGGAAATCTCTAATGCTAGGATTTCAATTGGAAGGTCTATCTGGTAAAAATAAATGTAGGCATGTAGGGTTTAATTGTAAGGGAAGAGCTGAACTTTATTAAATAGAAATAAAGAAGAATGTACTAAATAGTTCAATATAATTCTAAATGCTATGGACACTATTGCCTACATAACATAGTACAAAAGGCACTGCAAAAATGAATAAATTAGATAAGGGATAGTAGACATGAAGATGTTAGCATAAAAAGATAGCAAAAGTCAGCAAAAAACAATCATTAGAAAGATTGTTATAAGGCAACAAAAACAATCATAAAAAAGACTATCACAAAGCAGAAAAATAGTCATAAAAAAGACATGTATTTGTATCTACATGCATTCATGTGTGACATGTAGGACACACACATGTGCATGTAGCTGCAATCACACTCACATGCATGTACACCCATATGAATATGTACACCACTATGCATCAGCCATGCATGGGTTTTAATTTGATAGTCATATGGCTATGTATGATTTTTTAAAATCAAATAATATCAATTTTTTAAAGGCTATATCAAATGAATGGGAGAATTTTCTGCATATCATAAATTCTAAAGGACTACAGTAAATATATATTTAGTCCATGATGCTTCTTCTTTAACCCTCTACCCCTCTCTCACATACTCTTACAGAGATATGTGTATGTGGAAGCATAGACAAGGCACGTGAACTATTTGGCAAATCCTAGAATGAAATGTGGTCTCATGGACTGCAATGATTGCAGGATATGCACAAAATGGATTTTGTTGACCGAAAGGCTTTAGAAACTTTCAAACAAATGCAATTGGATATGTATAGAGAGAGAGAGAGAAGGCACATGAAATGTTTGACAAAATCCTTGAAAGAAGTGGGGTCTCATGGACTGCAATGACCACATGATATGCACAAAATGGATTTGTTGTCTTTAGAAATTTTCAAGCAGATGCAATTGGCAGTTGTAAAATCAAATTCCACAACATTTGCCAACGTCCCCCTTGCCTGTGCCAAAATGGGAGCTTTCGAATAGGGTATGGACATCCATCAAAGAATAATGGTAAGGGGATCTTTGTCAGATATTACAGTTGGAAATGCTCTGGTAGACATGTATGCAAAATGTGGAATCATAGACAAAGTACGTGAATTGTTTAATAGAATGCCTCAAAGAGATGTCCTCTGATGGAATACAATGATAGCAGGATATGCACAAAATGGATTTTGCAGAAGCACTCTAGAACACATCCTAACATTGTAAGCTTTTCTTGTGTTCTAGGTGCATGCAACCATGCAGGTTTACTAATATATGCTTGTAGAAGAAAATAAAATTTTCCTATGTCCAATCTAGCCTAATCAATTAAATGCTAGGTCATCGGTTTGGGGATGGGTACGGGTACACACACATATATATTATAGTCATTTTGAGTATTATTGTATTGTTTCTATATCTATGTACATTATATACAATACAATAATACTCAATATAATGATATATCTATATACACAATACAGTAGTACTCAATTTGTGCACAGGCAGGGAGGATGCTGGCAAAGGTTGAGGAGTTGGTCTTTGCACCTGCCAGTTGCATTTGCTTCTGCAATCATGGCATTCTATGAGACCACATTTCTTTTAGGCATCTTGTGAAATAGTTGACATGCATGCATGGCTACCAGGGCACTTGCAACTACAACATCTGAAAAAAATTCTCCTTCCATTATGCTTTGATGGATGTCCCTTCATTATTACTGGAGATCTGACACTATGTACATTATTATAGTGCAAGCCTATTTTTCATATTGCTTCATTTAGCATCACCAATAATCTCCACAAGAAAATTGTCCATGTTTAAAATGATGGAAATGGTTTGCATCTCTCACAACAATTTCTCTTGCAACAATCTTGGAGATAAGATTTGTTGCAGTGTGGCAATCAGCACATACTCAAAGGTTCTTAGCAACTCTAATAGTTATGGGGCATGTTTAACAAACCAAATGCAATTGCCAACTTTTCACTATGATGGCAATCTAGAGAGAAATAATTATTTTTCCTCCTCTTCCACGACATCAAGTAAATGTCTTGAATCTAGAAAATACCATGTTGCCTTCATCTTCCAAGCCAATTTCTCCAACAACTTTGCATGGATAATTGCCACAACAATAATGCTTGGAGATTAAATTTATATCACCCAAGGTACAGCTTTACTAGGAGATTCTACAAGATAAACTGCTAAGGAGAAGCTACAGCTATTGTAAGTCATACAATTTTTTTATATCGACAAATGGGAAGCTTTGAAGTGTTTTCATGCTACCCACATTGACCAGAAGTAATCTTGTCTTTGATGTAGTTAAGGCCGCCATTTAGATTCCTACACACAAGAGGTGTTATACAAAGGCCCATGAATTTGTTGTACAAACTTAACTCTCAGGTTTTCTTAGTACAAAGAATTCCTTCTGGAATCAATTAGTTTCTTTAATTTCCTAGATGTGTCAACATTTTCCCAGCTCCCTTATACCCTAGGAATCATTTGAAAAACTTGTTGGGCCACTTCGACAATTTATGTCATTTGGACCATTAATTAGTAATTCTTTCTCAAATAGACAACTGGGTGCTTCAATGGTACCACTCAAGCAATCTCATCTAATACGTTGACATTGAAGTTAGAAATATTGTTCTCCAACAAAAACTTACTTTAACCAGCCAAATGCATGACCCATGTATTGTGAGATTAATTACAATGGAAAAGGGTGACTCTACCAAAAACAAGCTCATCAAAGAATGTGAATGAACTAGACATCAAAGAATACCAAGACCCAAAGGAGTTATAGATTCCTCAAAAGGAATTGAGAGAATCTAAGAGAAGGAATAGATAAAGCTTTGAATTTTTTGAATTATGGTTGAGTATTGACAATCCATGCTCTGATATTAACAGCATTTACTTTACTTTCCCCTACACTAGCATTAACCATATTTAACAAACCTTAGGAAATACATTCATTCTTTGACCATTGTCTTTGTTTTATCAAATTAAATTGAAGCAGTAAATGCCATCTAGAGCTACTAATCTTTGGAAAACAAACATTTGTTACATGAACAAAATAATAGAAAAATATTATTCCACACACTTTGAATATCTTAGCCTCTGCACTCTTTTCCCCAATAAAGAAAATAAAGTGCAAAAATTATAAATTGTAGTAAAAGCTTGAGCAATGACCCAAGATCTCAAATAGCTACTACGTATTTCATATTCCTAACATGTAATAGTTGTGCAAACTTATATCCCTAACATGCAGTAGTTTACCACACAAAGCACTTATTAATGATGTATTTTAAACTAAGAAGTCATGTGTTTAAATGGGAATTTGAGAAATGTCACAAATATATGGATTAAAGTGTTTGACTCACAAACCTTTCTCTAAGGAGATGGCAAATATCAGATCAGCTGAAGTGAGCAAAAGTGATGCCAAATCTAACCATCTGCCTTCCACCATGAAGGTTTGGGCCTAATCACAATAATGCACCACCTAAGGTTCTACAACCTACTCAAACAAATTACAAATAGAGCAAGCATTAAAGGGATCAATATCTCCAATAATATGCAAATATTTGTACAGGTAATATATCCACATTGCCTGATCTAAAACAAAACTACAGTTGGTTGGCAATTGTTGTGCACTAATCACCATCCAATATAGTATTTTCACATAAAAGCTGGATTAAATAACTCCTAACCATAAATCATTGAAAATGGAAGAAATGTCCAAACCAACAGAACGACAAGAACTGTTGTCAAGAATATAGGAATTTGATTATTTCTCATAGAGAGCACTTCCACGAGCCTTAAGCAGAGAAAAATTTATAAAACAGAAATAATAATCATAAATCTAGCACAATTAACAAATCTTTCTACTTTACAAACAAGAAATATGACTATTGATTACAACATGCACTAAATACACAACAATGAAAAGAACTAGTTTTCTTACATATTGCAATAAAAACCTTTAGTACCTGCTCCATCTGGTCTCTCTTTAAATAGTTACTTTGGCCTCAAGAGGCCCTCATTTGAAATAAGTATTGTATTGGCCTCATGTCAAATTTGAGGCAAAAACATAGAACTCCCTTTTACTGATTATAAACTTTGAGAAATGTTAAAGATATTAGTCATTTGTCTAAGTTGTTGTGGTGTAATGGTAATGGGAAAACTCATAAACATGTGAACTATGTTCAAGTTCAAATCCCTTCCACCACAACAAAGAAATGAATAACTCCAATAAAAATATGGTGAGATTGTGGTGTAACAATTATTGGGTACATTCAAATAACAAAAAAATTACTAGCTAGTTGGCCCAAAAAGACCCAAAGTTCACCAGTGACAATATTCCAAATCATACGTTTAAAAAAAAAAGTCACACTAGAGTTGTAATAAAAGGGCCTAGGAATAAATACTAATCACAATGGACCAATAGCACCCTGGAATGCAAATGGTAGGTCCTAGGTTGATAGTGGCTAGGGGCCCCAACCACCACCCAAGTAAGGACATGGAAGAACATGGTAGAGCACCGAGCGTATAAATTTGAGGTCCTAGGTTTGAGTGCTATCTGGTACATGCCAAGAAAACATGGCATCAGAGCTAGACACAACACCTTCTTACTAAATCTTGGTAGAAATCTTTAAAATTTTACACTTAGGTTACATTCAAAAACACCCTATTGAATGTGGGACACGATCAAATGTATACCATATTCTTTACACCATAAACTTTCTCATGACACCCTTGCTAGGGTTATGGGCTAACTTATTACAGTTAAGTTAACCTGCTTTCACAAGTATAATTCTTACGATTAAACCACCCGCGACCCCTTGGTTGAAATTAACTTGTACCCCTTGATCTAAACTTCTCTTAAATGAAGAAGAACCAAACACACAATAACTAGCTTCAAAACATGGAAAGACCTTAACAATTTCATCTACTAGGTTTCCAGTGCAAAGGTTGAATGCTTACTTCAGGTCCTGCATCAGCCCATGCCATTTCCGCAGTGAAACGAGCCACAACAAGAGTAGCATCATCCTCCAAAGTCTCCACTACCACCGTCGTTTTACACAGCACTCAGCCTGGATAAGTCAAATCAACAATCAGCATCAAATGAGTTCCTAACATGAGCTAGTTTTACCAAACCAAAACAAAAAATCTAAAAACAATAACTAGGCATAACATAGCATCTTCTGGGACGAAAATATAAGGGCTTAGCTACCAAATCCCTTAAACGTGAAGTATTTTGCATAACCCAAAGTTGTAAACATATAAATAACTTTTTCTTTAAAACTCATATTCCGGATTGCATTACTTATAGTTTAGATTACAAGGGTCAGAGAATGAAACACAGGAAACTGTGATTCTGAGAACGCTCGCAGAGTGAATACAAAACGCAAAATCTTAAAAAAACAAAACCCTCGAAAGCTGAACAGGGTTATCAGTTTGCCCCAAAAAGACAATTGAAATGAAATCAAATGGTTTTAATTACGCTCACAAGAGGACCACTTAACCAGTTGAAATGATCTTTCGTTGAAAACCTTTCATCTAAAGAATTAAGGAAATAGTTCATATAAAAAAATTCAAAGAAAGAGGTAATGTAATTATCTAGCATATTTTTCTAAAAAGGTCGTAATGGGGTTTCAGTTTCGGTAATAGTTGTTTTTGTTTCTATACTAGAAAAACAAAGAACTAATTCAAATACCTGTAAAAATTGCTCCAAGGCCTTGGATCGATTCCTTGGAGGTGACTCTTTTGTCTTCTGTTTGCACTCCCCTTCACCTCACCTCCAATCTTCCATCTGCTATACCTGCCTGAGTTATTCACTATCAACTATTTTTTTTCTTCTGACTATTTCCCCTTCATTCCTGAATCACTACTCTCCAACTATATGGGGCTCAATCTCCTTCCAGAACCCACCCACAGTAACCATTCCCCCTTTTCTCCTCGGGCCACCCCCAAAACTTCAATCCTCCACGTAGCCCCCCCCAAAAACAAAGCTCCCCCCATACGCCCTAAACACATTATAAAATATTATGAATCTCAAGTGGTTTCAGGGAGACATAGGGATATCGATCTGACAAAAGAGAGTGTCTCACCAATACAACGATGAAACTACCAAAGACAAAAGGCATCGGCAAAAGTGATGAATATCGGTGGGATATAAATATGAGTCCCAGGGATACCCCGAAAGAAAGCAATGACATAAAGAAAGCATGGACCCAAGATATAATAAATTATTTCTAGGAACATATATATGCAAGTAGTAGACAAACATCTACACATCTAATCTAGTGTTAGCATATGAATCCATCTAGTAGCTAGGGATCAACATATAATATTGATAATGAATTAAGATGTTGTGATCACAAAATAAATGGGCCTTACAATGAGGTTGGGCCTTACAACTACTAATTGATTGAATTTTAGTTGACAAATCCAATATATCTCATATTTTGCTAAGAAAACCAAACAAATTTCTTCATAAGTATGCACAATGTACTAGATCATATTGAAGAATATATTTGGTTTTAATATAGTTTACTTATACTAAGATCTACCATAGTATTATGATCAAATTGGAAAGAAAAAAGAATAGAGGAGTAATAGTCATTTATTTGGTCATTTATTTAGTCATTTCAACTGATGACCAAATTAGTCATTTATTTAGTCATTTATAGATGTGTTGCAAAAAATTTTAGTCACCTGGTCATTTATTTGCCATATTTCTACTAGTGCAAGGACTACATCATGAAATAAGTCGACATCGCATAGCTAAAGTGTCTAGGGACTCTAGCACTTAGCTCTAGTGTTTAAATGATTTAAATGTAGAGTTGATGAGCATGTCAACAATTGTAATCATGAATTAATGTTGTGGATAGAACTATTCAACTATCAAGTGTGTCTTCAAGAACCTCATGAATTAATATGTATATAAAGAAGGTATAATTTTGTAATTGTAGGGGGATATAACAAGTAAATATTTTTATCTTCAATCACATAATGGTGTTGGTTCTTCCAATGGGAATAATCCAAGAGGATCAAGTTCTTCTAATGATTATGCTTCTATGGTTGCATTCCACAAAAATTGCTCCAATATATAGGATATACAAGTGGTGGACTTGGCAAGCATGAACAAGGTATTGGCACTCCTACTAAGCTAAAGATGAGACTAGAGAAAGTAAGTACTGACTACCTTCATATTGCCAAACAGTTGCCAAAATGAATCTTCTCCCACTCATCAACAAAAGAAATATTTCAAACATCAATTGAATTCTCCCATCGAAAATAACTTAGATAATGAACCACTAGTGGATTCTTATGATGCACAATAATCAAAACATTTTATATCCACAACCAAGCCATATTCACATCCTCATTTTCTCAGATAATGGGAATTCTCATTTTCAAATTTCAGCCTAGATATTAGAATTCCTATCACTGGTGATATTGGAATTGCAGCTGCGATGTTCCCTATTTGAATATGAAGAAATGTAGATGACTATACTAATTGTAAATGGATTGATGATTGGTCATGACAATTACTAAGCTCACATTTAAGGGAATCATGTTGTTTAGTTTCTTCAACAATACATTAGCTTGTTTCCCATAACAAATGAATCCCTATTTTACAAGTGGAATCTTTCAAATGTTGATTCAACTACTAGGGAGGATGCCCAAAAGTTGTCCTTTCATCTTTTAGGAAAACTTCTGAGATGATATAATGCATTCTCTTTCGCTCTAGGTGGTCCCTATGGAGTTTATAAGCTTGCCAAAAATTTTGATTACCATACTGTTGGGTGAATATTTTGTCTTCAACTAACTGAAGGCAAAATAGTTATATCAACCATAGTGTAATGAGATATATCTCTCCTCTCAGCAAGGGGAGGTTCCCTATTAACTATTACAAACTTATTTACACTAAAACTAATTTCAGGGTGAAACTATGTCATCCATTTCTCTTTTTTTAGAAATTATGTTTACAATACAAAAAAGCACTTTCACAATACAAATCAAAATAACCAAGAAAACCACGAGAGCACAAAGTCTATCATTGCTCCTTTTATTGATTTACAATTTAGGACCAAGTAGGATAAGGTGCAGCTCAAAGTCTTCACCGAATACTATGACAAAACATACGATCACAAAAGATAATAGTAGTTCAAAGCCTTTCCAATATCTTTTACTTCAAAACATAAAACCACAAGCTAAAGATAATTGTTGTAGCACAAAGTCTCCAAAATCAGCTTTAGAACATCTCCCATATTATTCACACTCACACTACAATTTGATCAAGTAGATAAGATAGTATAAGGAAAAGGACATAAGAATGATTTCCAATAGACCACAAGTTATTCCAATGCAAAGATTGAAAGATCGCTTGCTTTTCTATTCACTTGATAAAATATGATTTACAATTTAAACACAAAGTCTCAAAATGCTCTTCAATTTGGTAGAGTTTCACTGTAATAACTAAAAGATGATAATTACAATGGGGGTCCTCTTTATTTATAAGAGAAACCAAGAGCAAAAATAGGAAAAGAACAACTAACTATAACTTATTCAACAAAGGAGTCCTTTTTGATTTGGGACTTTCTACGTTTTTACATGTAATTACATATGAGAAAATACATGTAAATATGTCCAAAATTATTTCAAAAGTACATTTGAAAAATAGAAAATAAATTAAGTAATGAAAAAGTTGCTTCAACTTGCACTGCCTTCTTTCTTCATTGCAGAACTAGGGTTATTAGACTTAGTTCTTTCCACAAACTCAGCCATGTCTGCATGGTCAGTCTCTATATCTCGAATGTCATCAACATTGGAAGTAACTAAGGTGATTGGAAAAACACCCTGATACTTATACTTCATTGCTTTTGACTTCTTTGGAGAAAACTCAGTCATCTAAAAAAACTAACACCAGAAGGATGTCAACGAAGAGAGAATATCCATAGAAGAAACTGCAACAAAAAGCCATGATCATGTAATTAGGGGAAATACTGGTAATCTAGGAAAATTGCATGTCAATGATCATGACTATGGGGATACGCTTGAAAGGGCTAGAGCGCAAGCGAGTTGAAAAAAAGGAGGAAAGCGGGCTCAGGAAAGTAAATTTGAAAATCTCTCAGAGTTAGAGAAAATTGAGAGAGTGAATGCACGAGCAGCAAAATTTGCCGCCCTTGCATTAGAGGGATAAATTGCAGGTGTTAGGGTGGCAAATTTTGCCGACCCTGCATGTTGGGAACCTTTTCATTTTCAAGCGGCAAAATTTGTCGACTATACACGAGGTTGGATTTGCGAGTTTGATTGTATATGCAGAAGCGGTGAAAATTGCCGCTGACACATCTGTAAGGGAAAAACTTTGATGTGTGCAAGGTCGGAAAAAAGGACACCACTGCATGTGTAAGGGAAGAGTGTTTTAATGTAGGGTCGGTTGAAAAGACCACTTGTGTATGAGGGAGAAACTTCTTTATATATGTAATGACGGCGAAAATGCCCACCAACGCATATATGAGGAACTACCTAGATGTCAAGTCGGTCATACTGACCGCTCTTGCACCTCTTTGTTGAAGCATATAACATGTAGAAATGGTAAGTTCGACTGCTCTAACATGGAGTAAAGTTTATTCAAAGTTTTGATGTAAGAGACGGCGAATTTCGCCGCCCTTACATAGGGTAAAATGACAAAGGTAAAGTGTATCGGCGACGGCTTTAACCGCCGATGCACTATTGGATAAATGCAAAGGTAGGGGATCAAAATAAAAAACAACACAATTCTTTAAAAGAGATTCAAAGACACAGTTGGGAAAACTATGACTTATACGAAAATGAAAACTAGGAATTAAGAACAAACCCTATCAATGGCGGTAAAACCTATTCAATACATATAAAAACCCTAGTTTTAAAAATAGAAACAAAATGAAAATAAAGACTTACCTCTAACGATAAGCCGAAACCCTAAACGCTTTCACGAAGTTGAAATCCAATTGAATCAAGCAGTTGACGTGGTTAAACGATCTCAAGAGGGATTCGCCAATTGATTAAAAGGTTTGAAAATAAGAAATGAACAAAATGAAATGAATTTAAAATGATTTAAAAAGGTTTAAATCGAAAGCATTAATGCCAACACAAGTGACATTAATGCCACCATAGTTCAAAGATTTCACGGAGATATGCTTAGTCGGTCAAAACGACCGCTCCTACAAATGCGAAATTTGACGAGGGGCATGCATGGGCGATGGATTTAACCGCTCTTGCATGTTAACAAAGAAACAAGACAAATATGTATAAGAGGCAATTTTGGCCGATATTACACATTAAAACATTAAGGATATGCAAGAGTGGTAGATATGACCAACATTGCACATTATGACTTAAAAACATGTAAGAGTGGTGTTTTTGACCGACTCTACACATGAGGACTTTAAAATTTTCTAACACTTTAGAATGATCAAAAATGATATTTTGATGAGCTTGCAACTTAATTGATTTTCATGAATCTCGAGAAATCAGATTAGGGGAATGTCACGAGCTATTCTACAATGTCAGATGGCTTCGCACGAGGCCAAGAGAACTTGTCTTGATTTGCGAACTTAGAGTGTAGGCTACGAAACAGACAAGTTTCGTAGGGGTTGTCTACACAAACGAGCGTAGCTGATTTTGAGAACAATAGCTGGCTCTAACTGGGGAACTTCCATCGATCGAACTTTGAAATGATCAAAGGGAGAAGAATCCAGTCTCTAAGTGCCTTCATCCATGCCATTGGACCATAGAGTCAAGCTACCAAAAAGAAAAAGACACAAAAGACTAAACAAAAATGAAAAATAAAAACACAAAACTATACAAATGTACAAATGAACTTATCCGATACTTCAAGGATTGAAGTGCTTCAAATGTTGTCCACTATGAGGTAGGAAGAATGGTGTTCCATCTAGATACTCCAACAAGAAGCTATTTTCACCACAAAGTTGATGAATGATGAACGGGCCTCTCCATAGGGAATCAAACTTCCCATGCATCCCCTTTGGTTCTCTCCTCTTGTCCCATAACAAGACTTGATCTCCAATTTGAAAATCATGAGCCTTCGCCTTCTTGTCAAAGAGCTTCTTCACCTAACTTTGATGTTCAGCAATATGATCTACTACCATAGCTCATTATTCTTCAAGTTTAGTGAGGTACATGATTCTTTTGTCAATAGAACTTTCAAAAGTTCTATCTTCTACTGCCTTTGCCAACTTCAATGCTGGCAACTCCAAAGTAATAGGTATATCTACATTTAGACCATATAGAAGCTAAAATGATGACATACCTATTGCTCTTTTGGGGGTAATCTTGTCTACCCATAAAGCATCAAACAATGCTTTATGCCAAGTTCTCTGATTATCTTCCACCAGTTTCCTGATAATAGTAACCAGATTTTTGTTACTAGATTCTACCTAACCATTTCCTTGTGGATAATAGTCTGAAGAGTGAGAAAGAATGATCCCATGTTCATATCAAAAGCCAGTAATCTCATTGGAAGGGAAACAAGTAGCGCTACAAATTGGAACTCCAAACTGGGAAAAAATATTTTCCTTAAGAAGATTACATACCACTTCAGAAGTAGCATGCTTTACTGGGATGGCCTCCACCCATTTGGTGAAATAATCAGTTATGGTGAGAACAATGTTGTGTCCCACACTTGATGGTGGGTTCACAGCACCAATGATGTCAATGCCCCATTGTTGAAAAGGTTCTTCAATGACAACTGGCTTGAGAGGTAATGCAACCAACTTAGGCCTTCCAACAAACTGTTGACATAACTCACACCTATGTACCCAATTGTACACATCCGGAAATAGTGTGGGCCAATAGTACCTAGCCCGTAGAATCTTATGAGTTGTCACAGGGGCAGAAAAATGTCCTCCACAAGCTAAATCATGAAAAGACTCCAGAAGTTGGTTTTGTTGTGTTTTATCCACACAACGGATAAAAACTCCATCAAGGCTTCTTTTATACAAACCATTGTCCCATAAGACATAGTTAGCAGCCTTTAATTTGATAGTTCTCTTTTCCTTATAGGATAGATGAGAAGGACACTCACCATAGGTAAGAAAATGAGCAATATTTGAATACCACTCATCTGTAGTAGTGACAAAGAGAATAGTTGGCATATCCTCAACTTCTTCTTCTTCATCTTTTGTTTCTTTTGGTACATTATCGGCAATCAACTGACACAAACCTCTGCCACACACAAGCTTGGTAGGTTTGATATCAAGATCAAACTCTTGAATCTTAGCAATCCAATTGCCTCTTTTGGTTATGAACTCCTGTTGAGTCAGAATCGACTTTACTGTTGTGTCTGGCACCAAAACAACAATGTGGGAATTCAAAATATAAAACTAGAAATGCTTTACCACCTTGACCATGGCATAAGCATGTTTCTCCATATTTGAGTATTTCAATTCATGAGCCTTCAGAGGACAACTCATAAATGAAATGGGAGATTCCACACCTTCTTCATTCTACTGAACAAGAATGGCTAAAAGCGTATGCTCGGAAGCATAACTGTATACCACAAAATCCTTAGTATAATCAGGACAAACAAGAACTGGAGAATGAGCTATGGCCCTCTTGATGTCCTCAAATGCCGCTTTACCTTCCACACTCCAATGGAAAGTAGTCTTACCCTTCATCATGTTGACAATGTGACGGGTTTTCTCCATGAATTTTGGAATGAATCTCCGCAGAAAATTTACCTTTCCAAAAAAAGAGTGAACTGCAATCTTACTAGCAGGCAAAGTAAGATTTTGGATGGACTTGACTCTTTCTGAGTCAATTTTAGTGCTTTCTCGGGACACAATTTGATCAAGAAGCTTACCTTCTATAACCCTGAAAACTGATTTCTTAGGGTTAAGAGAAATACCATTTTGTCAACATCTTTCCAACACCTGTCACAAATGATATGCATGATCTTGACATTGTTTGGAGAAAATGGTCAAGTCATCAAGATATACCACAATGAATTTCCCCATCTCATCTCAAAAAGCGAGGTCCATTGCTCTCTAGAAAGTAGCGCCAGCATTGATCAAACCAAACGGCATCCTATGATATGCAAACGTGCCCCAAGGTGTTGTGAAAGCAGTCTTGTACTAATCTACTTCACTAACCTCTACTTGATTATATCCTAAAAAACTATCTAACATAGACAACATTTCCAAACCAATTACAGTTTGCAACACTTGGTCCATGATGGGTAAGGGGTAGTTATCCTTTAGAGAAGACTGGTTGAGATTCCTTAAATCAATGTAAATACGGATTTCTCCATTCTTCTTTCTTACAGGGACAATATTCGCGATCCAGGTAGAATGATGAATAGGAAAGATTATTCTTGCATTCAACATTTTCTGAATCCCAGAAAGAATAGTACTTGATATTTTGGGATTATATTGCCTGTGTTTCTACTTGTGAGGCAATGACCCAGCCTTGAGAGGAATTTCATGTTGAATCTCCTTAGGCCTGAAAGCTTTCAGATCATCATAAGAATATGCCAGAACATCAATGTAATGGTGAAGAAGTGTAGTGAATTTAAATTTCTCATCGGTAGTGCAACACTTCCCAATGTTGACCATTTTGGGATCTGCCTCAGAACTCAAATTTACTTGTTCAAATTCCATAGATGAACTTGAATCAAGTTGTTGCTACTGTTTAATGTATCTGTCATCCTTATCAAATAGCTTTTCTAGGGAAACCAAACCTTTTGGAATCTTGTTCCCTTTTACTTGAAGAAACTCTTCACCAGTTTGTGAATCTACTTCAGAAACGTATTCCCGTGGTGGAGATTCACTACCTTCAAAATAGAGCTCATCAAAGCTATCCATCTTTTCCAAGAAAGCTATGATTTGATTATCACCATTGAACACCTTCCAATGGTTAGCATTATCTAGTACACTTGGTTAGAAAACCAACTCAATTGTGTACTTGTTACCTTTGAAGTCCTTATGGGGAACCATGAGGGTGGTAGAGACAGCTAATGAGTCAGCACGATCATTAAACTCTCTCGGTACTGTAGAAATGTCGAAAGCATCAAAACCTTCGATGCAATCCCAAACACAGTTGCGGTAATGCCTCAACCTTTCATTTTTGGTCTAATATAAATTTCTCACTTGGCAAACAACTAGTTTGGCATCTCCTTGAGCATGAAGATTTTTAACACCTTTAACATGAGCAGCCTCCAATCTGAGCAACAATGACTCGTATTCAGCGGTGTTATTAGTATTGTCGAATTGCAGCTTGTATGAGAAAGGAAAGATATCACCTTGTGGAGATATCAAAACAACTCCGGCTCCAAATCTGGTGGAAGAACACCTGCCATCAAATTCTAAAACCTAAACATCATTTGAATTTCTTACTTTGATGTTTTTGTTACCAGTAGATTCTTCTTCATTAGAAAGGGAAGATTCCAGCATCACTATGCTCTCATCTGAACTTTCATATGATTTACTAGAAGTATCCTCTGATTCTGCATCTCAAATGTCGCAACTCTTGTCTAATGAACTAGAAGTATCTTCAGTAGACAAGAAATAATTACCCATTCCTAAAGACTCAAACAAAATTGGGCTTTGGGGTTTGCCATTTGGGTAACAATATTTTTGGCTTCTCTCTCAGGAAGCAACTTTTGCATGATGCCTTTAATAGGTATCCTTGCTTTGGATAGGTCCATGTTCAGTTCTCCACCCACTTCTTTACAAAAATTACGCCCGAGCGGGATGCCATAAGAGGCTAGAACATTAGCCACTAGAACAGTCATCTTGATCCTCTTGTCTGGAAAGGCTGCAAATGCAAATTGGGCATCTTTGATTTGACCCAACAATGGCACTTGCTTATTTTCCATGGAGAAACATCTCCCAAAGGTCTTGGTCAAAGTAAGACTGAGGGCATCTGCCACTTTGGCAGGCATGACATTATCGGAGGCCCCAGAGTCTATTATGCAATTGCTCAACTTGTGACCATTTACCAATAGAGAAATATAGAAAGGTTCTATTTTCCCTGGGGCAACAAGGGGAGTAGTGAGAAGATTACTTTGGGTGGATTTGTTCTTTGAGGAATCATGGGCAACCTTGGGAGAGTCTTGTCCTGTAGGGACAGTCTTGTTTTTAACATATTTAGCTAACCTATCAAACTGTTTGGGATTAGCTTGTAAATACTCAACCTCAGACATTTGGATTTTGGTTTTCCTAGCATGATCTATTATGTCAAATAGCTAAAATGTACTAGATACAGAGGAAGGAAATCCATCATTCTGAGTTTTATTAGGGGTAGTACTGGTCTGAGGGACAAAAGTAGAAGACACGGGATTGTTAGATGTACTTACTTGCTTATCGCCAACTGGGTCCTTTGACTAAAAAGGCAACGGAGTCCCCCATTTGGCAATTGAGATCACTGGTTGAGGTTCCTCTCTTGCCTTTCCTTTATCATCTTGTTGATTTGGTTGATTCTGGGACCTAGTAAAAATAGCATATGCTCCATCATATACTTCTCCTTCTCTTTCAGCTTCATCTTGATAATTCAAAAAGCCAATGGTAGAGTCGCTAGTTAATTCTTCTTCTCCTTCTATAAAAATATTAGAATCATTCTCCTGATCCAACTCGGGTTGGAAAGAATGGTCATGTTCTGCTTCATAATAGCCAACTGTTGAGTTGATCGGCGCTGCTTCAATGGCAAGCTTCCCTTGTGTGGGTGGAAGATGATTTTATTGCCCTTGATTTCTGGCAGCATTCCCTTGATATGAATTGTTAGGAAATGTTCTCCTTGGTATATCCCTATAAGAAGGAGGGACAGACATACCTTGTGACATTTGCCTTTTCAAAGCTAGCAACTCATTTGCTAATTTTTGCACCATAGGATCTGTGGTGCTTGTGGAAGGATTATCAGTAGAGGATTGACCTCTATTCCTGTTGGAATCTCTTCTTATCTTACCCATAAGGATAAGGTCATATTCAACTTCCGTAGCCAAAATTTGAGCTACAGGAAGATCTACAGGGCCAGTTCACCTTAGCAGAAAGCTCACCTCAGGAAGCTGAGTATTGATAAAGAAACATTTAAGATTCTCCATTGTTGGCTGAGCGGTTGTAGGAATCCTATTTGTGATCTTATTGAACTTAGCGATGAAGTCTCGCATAGGTTCATGTGGCTCTTTCTTCATCTGTATTAGCTGTATTAACAAGGCATGTGCATCTTTCGCAAGTTTGAACCTGGCTTCAAACTTGGTCTTGAGAGTGTTCCAACTCGTTATAGTTTGAGCTTGAAGATGGTAAAACCAATCTGCAGTAGCACCTTGCAGTGTTTCCACAAAAAGTCTTACTGCTACATCTTCATGTTCCACACTTAATACACCGCAAGCTATGCAGAAAGATGCAATATGTTCATCCGGGTGGACATTCCCATTGCCATAGAACTTAGGAAAATTCTTCCTCGAACTACAAGGTAGTTCATGCAATGGTGGAGTTAAATTCAAAGGACCAAAAGTGTTACCCCAAGGGCCTTGAGCTACCATGGTGCGCTGATTAAAGGGTGGGATAACAAACCTTTGTGCAATACGAACAGACAAAACTCTGTTAGTACTAGAACTAGAAGCTTCACTTGGTATTGGAGACCTGACGTTAGTAGGAGGAAAACTCCTAGTTCGCTGAAGTCAAGGTTGTGGAGGCAAAAGACCAAAGTTATTTTGCTGCATCAACTCAAATATAGGTTCAATAATACCTTGATCTCTCTTGCTTCTTGTATACCATGAGTCTACCAGAATGCAATGTACTCAACAAAATTTGTAAATAGCTTGAAACAATGGAAAAGAACTGTAGTGCTTTAACTTAGAGTGTGAGGCTTCAAGTTGCGCGTTCGATCCCCAGTAGAGTCACCAAAAACTGTTGGGTGAATATTTTGTCTTCAACTAACTGAAGGCAAAATGGTTATATCAACCACAGTGTAATGAGATAAATCTCTCCTCTCAGCAAGGGGAGGTTCCCTATTAACTATTACAAACTTATTTACACTAAAACTAATTTCGGGGTGAAACTATGTCATCCATTTCTCTTTTTTCAGAAATGATGTTTACAATATAAAAGAGCACTTTCACAATACAAATCAAAATAACCAAGAAACCCATGAGAGCACAAAGTCTATCATTGCTCCTTTTACTGATTTACAATTGAGAACCAAGTAGGATAAGGTGTAGCTCAAAGTCTTCACCGAATACTACGACAAAACATACGATCACAAAAGATAATAGTAGTTCAAAGCCTTTCCAATATCTTTTACTTCAAAACATAAAACCACAAGCTAAAGATAATTGTTGTAGCACAAAGTCTCCAAAATCAGCTTTAGAACATCTCCCAGATTATTCACACTCACACTACAATTTGATCAAGTAGATAAGATAGTATAAGGAAAAGGACATAAGAACGATTTCCAATACACCACAAGTTATTCCAATACAAAGATTGAAAGATCGCTTGCTTTTCTATTCACTTGATAAAATATGATTTACAATTTGAACAAAAAGTCTCAAAATGCTCTTCAATTTGGTAGAGTTTCGCTGTAATAACTAAAAAATGATAATTACAATGGGGGTCCTCTTTATTTATAAGAGAAACTGAGAGCAAAAATAGGAAAAAAACAACTAACTATGATTTATTCAACAAAGGAGTCCTTTTTGATTTGGGACTTCCTACATTTTTACATGTAATTACATATGAGAAAAGTACATGTAAATATGTCCAAAATTATTTTAAAAGTACATCTAAAAAATAGAAAATAAACTAAGTAATAAAAAAGCTGCTTCAACTTGCACTGCCTTCTTTCTTCATTGCAGAACTAGGGTTATTAGACTTAGTTCTTTCCACAAACTCAGCCATGTCTACATGGCCAGTCTCTATATCTCGAATGTCATCAACATTGGAAGTAACTGAGGTGATTGGAAAAATACCCTGATACTTATACTTCATTGCTTTCGACTTCTTTAGAGATAACTCGGTCATCTAAAAAAACTAACACCAGAAGGATGTCGACGAAGACAGAAAATCCATAGAAGAAACTGCAACAAAAAGCCATGATCATGCAATTAGGGGAAATACTGGTAATTTGGGAAAATTGCATGTCGACGATCATGACTACGGGGATACACTTGAAAGGGCTAGAGCACAAGCGGGTTGAAAAAATGGAGGAAAGCAGGCTCAGGAAAGTAAATTGAAAATCTCTCAGAGTTAGAGAAAATTGAGAGAGTGAATGCACAGGCAGAAAATTTTACCGCCATTGCATTAGAGGGATAAATTACAGGTGTCAGGGCGGCAAATTTTGCCAACCCTGCATGTTAGGAACCTTTTCATGTTTGAGCAGCAAAATTTGCCGACTATACACGAGGTTGGATTTGCGAGTTTGATCAGATATGCAGAAGCGATGAAAATTGCCACTGATGCATGTGTAAGGGAAAAACTATGATGTGTGCAAGGTCGGCAAAAAGGACCGCCATTGCATGTGTAAGGGAAGAGTGTTTTAATGTAGGGTCGGTCGAAAAGACCGCTTGTGCATGAGGGAGAAACTTCTTTATATATGTAATGATGATGAAAATGCCCTCCAACGCATATATGAGGAACTGCCTAGATGTCAGGTCAGTCATACTGACCACTCTTGCACCTCTTTGTTGAAACATATAACATGTAGAAGTGGTAAGTTCGATCGCCTTAACATGGAGTAAAGTTTATTCAAAGTTTTGATGTAAGAGATGGCAAATTTCGCCGCCCTTACATAGGGTAAAATGACAAAGGTAAAGTGTATCGATGACGGCTTTAACCACCAATGCACTATCTGAAAATGCAGAGGTAGGGGATCAAAATAGAAAACAACACAAGTCTTTAAAAGAGATTCGAAGACATAGTCAGGAAAACTACGACTTATATGAAAACGAAAACTAGGAATTAAGAACAAACCCTATCAATGGCGGTAAGACCTATTCAATACATATAAAAACCCTAGTTTTAAAAATAGAAACGAAAATAAAGACTTACCTCTAATGATAAGCTGGAACCCTAAATGCTTTCACGAAGTTGAAATCCAATTGAATCAAGTAGTTGACGTGGTTAAACGATCTCAAGAGGGATTCGCCAATCGATTAAAAGGTTTGAAAATAAGAAATGAACAAAATGAAACAAATTAAAACAATTTAAAAAGGTTTAAATCGAAAGCATTAATGCCAACACGAGTGACATTAATGCCACCATAGTTCAAATATTTCGTGGAGATATGCTCGGTCGGTCAAAACGACCGCTCCTACACATGCGAAATTTGACGAGGGGCATGCATGGGCAGCGGATTTAACCACTCTTGCATGTTAAAAAAGAAACAAGACAAATATGTATAAGCGGCAATTTTGGCCAATATTACACATTAAAACATTAAGGATATGCAAGAGCGGTAGATATGATTGACATTGCACATTATGACTTAAAAACATGTAAGAGCGGTGTTTTTGACCGACTTTTCACATGAGGACTTTAAAATTTTCTAACACTTTAGAATGATCAAAAACGATATTTTGACGATCTTGCAACTTAATTAATTTTCATGAATCTCGAGAAATCAAATTAGGGGAATGTCACGAGCTGTTCTACAATATCATATGACTTCATACGAGGCCAAGAGAACTTGTCTCGATTTGTGAACTTAGAGTGTAGGCTACGAAACGGACAAGTTTCGTAGGGGTTGTCTACACAAATGAGTGTAGCTAATTTTGAGAACAACACATACATAATGCCAACTAAACTTGAGATACCTTATGATGGCTTCAATTCACATACTTTTTTTTTCTGTGACCACAACTCCGTTATGTTCATATCCTTTTAAAAAATATTTTCTTGGCATTCCAGACATCACCTCTAATCATCGGTTGCCAACAAGTCAACAGAAATGGTGCACTTCAACAATAGCATTTTCATTCATGTTGGGTAGAGAACACCATCAAATATCTCAATTGAACTCTATGTTGACAACCTTCTTCCAATGAAACAATGTCCCAATGGTTCAGAGCAGTCTGGTGTGAGAAAAATTCCAATCCTCTTCACTGATTTGGAAAACAAGCACCCACTTAAATGTGCAAAAGCATAATATCAATTTATATCCAGCCGAATCATTTTGTTGTACACAATGTACTTCACAATCAATGGGACTGCACCATTTAAAATTAGGAAATTTAATGCATAAGCTCAAAATGTCTGAGAAGCACTAACCACATATGTTACCAAAAACTAGAAATGAAACCACAAGGACAAGACAACGTGATTGGAAATGGAATATTTAGAAGTTGCACATAAGAAACTGATATATTCTTTTAATGGTAAGTTCTACCAGTGGGGGTAGATCCCATTTTTTATAATAGATCAAATAGAAAAATTATATTGCAAGGGAAATGGTGTTAATACCATTTTCTAGAAAAATTATTTCACTTCAGACCATCAACTTTCCTTTTTGACCACTTCTGCCACCGATTCAAATAAATTATCTGAATTAAGTACCACATCATTTTCCTTTTGTGGAGCTCCAATGTTAGCCAAAAGATCAACCGTGTAATTTGCCTCTCTAAATATATGTGAAATGGTAAAACTATCGAGTTTATCCAACATGTTATAGATCTTGTCTAACCAACACTTCAACTTCCAATTGCATACTTTTCTGTTCTTGATTACATTGAGGCATAAAAGTGAATCTCCTTCAATGTCGACATTTTTTAGACCCAATTTCTCATAGAGGCAGAGGCCTTAAAGAAGATCTTCCATTTTAGCTTCATTGTTCATTGTGTTCCCAAAGTGACTAGACAGAGTCCCAATACATTTGCCCTCTTCATCTCTTATGATACAACCACCACCAGCTAGTCACAGGTTCCCTTTTGCAGAACCATTGAAATTTAACTTTAGGCACCCTGAAGGAGGTTTTAGCCATTTGGCTTCTTTCCTATTGTTTATTTTTCACTTTGAGCCATTTGCTGGAATTTTAAGTTCTGGCCATTTCTTCAACAATTGGTTATCCCACTCAATAAAGGAACTATTCTTTTTTTAGTGGGCTTTGGAGTTTGCCACCTCACATATTCCTTCCTAAATCTTTTTTATTAATTCTTTTGTATTGAGACTCTGGTAATTGAAGATGCGCCTATTTCTTTCTTTCCATAGGTGCCAAACCAATAGAGATGGAGCGATACTCCATGTATCTCCCCATGTTGCATTAGCCCCCAACCTGGGCAGGCTTAGTAAGAAGTTTTTTAGGTCATTCTGTCTAGCCAAGGTCCACCCAAGAGAGGACATCAACCAATCCCAGCACTTAGAGGCCTCACAACAATTTAATAATAGATGATTAGCAGTTTCTTCCTCTTTCATACACATAGGGCATCTATTTGGCCCTTCATAACCAATTGACCATAATCTATACCCAATTAAGATCCTTTTTGTGCAGGGTAGTTCAAAGAAAGGCCCCTGCCTTCGGAAGCAGGCACTTGTTCCAGCATAGATTCTTGGGCCAACCTATCTCTTCCCTCTGAATTCTTTGGATGTCATATCCTAGTTCAAGACTGAATAGTTACCAGATTTGGACCCACTCCATATAATCTCATCTTCCAGATTTGAGAGTATGATTCTTCTGTAATTCAGGATATTGTCCAAGGCTTGTTTGTCTTCCATAGGGATGAAATCATATTCAAGCTTTCTCCATCCAAAAGCAACCCTGATTTCACCATTATAGTGATCCACCTAGTCAGCCACCAAGGACATAATTGCTATCTCAATTTCGCTGATCTAGATAGGAAAATTCAAAAGAGAATCCAATGGTTGTTCCCCGTTCCAGGGGTCATGCCAGAAGCTAGCCCTTTTGCCATTCCCTATTTTCCAATAAAGGTGGTCAGTGATGATCGACTGTGACTCCCACATAAATTTCCAAATAGTCGATCCTACGTATGGGATAGCAAACGTAAGAATTCTGCAAGGGTCTTCATTATCCAGATATTTCCTCTGCAAAATTTTGCACCAAAGCTTTCCAAGTTCCTTATACATCCTCCACACTAGTTTAGCTCCTAGAGGCAAATTTTGGGGAAGCATTCTCCTAATACCCGCCCCACCACTTTCCTTGGGAAAGCACGTTGTTTCCCAATTGAGTAATAGAATTCTTTTTTCCTCCTTGGCCCCTTCCCAAAGAAACCTTTTTAGTTTGCTTTCCAAATCTGCCACAGCTTTGTGTATCATTTTAAGACACGACATCACATATCTGGTACTGCTGAGAGTACAGATTTGATCATTAATATCCTCTCTACTAGAGAGAACCATTTGTTTTTCCATGCCTCAGATTTCTTGTGGCAGTTGTTGAGAACCTCATCCCAGTGTGTGGATCTACATGTTCCTATGAATAAGGGAACTCTAAGATACTTTGAAGCGAGACTGCAAATGGCAAAACCTAGGATTCTTGCTATTTTCCTCTGCTATGTTTTTTTGGTATGAAAGAAAAAAAATTCTGACTTCTCAAGGCTGAAAACTTGTCTCGAGCTATTTGAGCATATGTTTAAGGCTTCTTTAATTGTTTCAGCTTCCCTGATTGTGGCATTACCAAATAGGGTTGTGTCATCTACAAATTGACTATGGGTAACTGCATCTAATCCTTCTGCCACCATAATACCTTTCCATAGATCTTGATTTCTTAATGTTTTGAAATACCTTCCCATTGCCTCAGCCATAATGACAAAGAGGAATGGAGAGAGATGATCACCTTGTCGCAGCCCATTGGTGGCTTCAAAAATCCACATATTGAGCTGTTAACTAAGATGGAAACTCTGGGAGTTTTAATGCATTCTAAGATAATCTCTATCCATCCATTGTCAAAACCAAATTTCTTTAATATTGTTATCAAAAAGTTCTAGTTTACCCTGTCATACGCCTTGCTAACATCAAGCTTGATAACCATGCTCTTGTATTTCTTTGCAACAATTGTGTGAATAGTTTCTGTAGTGACAATTATGCTTTCAATGATTTCTCTTCCAAGGACAAAACCATTTTGTTCCTTAGAGATTATTTTATCTAAAACCATCTTTAGTCTATTGGTGAGCGCTTTAGAGATGATTTTATATATCACATTACATAAAGCTATCAGCCTGTAACCCGCAAAGGATCCACAATCCACCTTTTTTGGAATAAGGGCGATGGCTGTATTGTTCATATCTTTAACAAATTTCCTCTTTATGTGAATATCCTCTGCCAACTCCCATATATCACAGCCCATGAAACTCTAGCACATCTGGTAAAATTTGGCAGGAAACCCGTCGGGCCTGGGGGCTTTCTCTGGACCCAACTATTGTGTGGCATTCTTGATTTCATCCATTGTGAATGGTGCCATTAGGCATTTGTTTTCTACTTCACCCAACAACCTGGGGATACATAGTAGTAGGTTGGAATCAATATTTGTTTCTTGTGTATGGGAGTCTTCGAGCATGGTATTGAAGTACTTAATTGCTTCCCTTTCAATTGTCACTCTATCTTTGGCAACAGATCCATCCTCAAGCTTGATTGATGCAATTTTGTTTCTTTCTATCCTGCTTTTTGCAAAGGTGTGAAAGAATTTGGTATTGCAGTCCCCTTCCTTGAGCCAAGTCTCCCTCACCTTGTCCCTCCAGAAGATTTCTTCTCTGGCCAGAATCTCTAAGAGTTGCTCTTTTGAATCTCTCTCCTTCGCAAAATCATCGGCAAACATACCTTTATCTATGATTTTCTCATTTAGAGACTCCAACTCTTTCTCTATCTTTACTTTCTCAATGAAGATGTTCCTAAAATAGGTCTTGTTCCATGCCTCAAGTTTATCCTTGATGTATTTGAGCCTCTGCAAGAATCTAAACCTAATAGTACCTTTGTGAAAAGAGCTCTCTCCTCACCAACCTTCCAATAGACCTAATAAATTTGGGTCTCTCCACTACATGTTCTCAAACTTGAAGTAGTTCTTGAATGGTCTTTTGCTTTGACAAATGTCCATTTGAACATGATAGTGATCCAAGGTTGTAAGTGGTAGGATGTTTGTGTCACAAAAGAACGAATCTAACATCCAACTTGGTCCCACAAAGAACCTATCCAATCTTTCCGCTATGTTTGTAAATCCAACCCTCCGATTTGTCCATGTGTATTGCCCATTTTTTGGAATGCAATCAATTAGTCCCATTTCTTGGATGAATTCTCTAAAATCCAGCATCGCTCTGTTTGTATTTTGAAGCCCTCCACTTTTCTCCTTCAAATCAAGTATTGCATTAAAATCCCCCCCATAATTAGTTTATCATGATTCAGATTTTTGCATCCTCCTAAAACTCTAGACCAAACAAGGGCTTTGTCTTCTGTTTTGGTAGTTCCATAAATGTTGATTAGGTAAAATTCGTTGTCAGATGCTAAGTTTTAGACATAGCAAAGCATCCAATTCGGCCTTGACTCCATTAGAATTAGTTCCACGCACAGAGGATTCCATAGAATACCCAAGCCTCCTGCAGCTCGAATAGCATCCTAAAAAAGACCTGACCATAAATTGCAATATCTGGAAAATTTGCTCCCTTTGTCCTTTCCTAGTTTTGTTTCCTACAACAACACAATGTCAATTGTAAGTTTTTCCAAGTGACGCTTAATCAAGCATCTTTTGTCAAGGGCCTTTAGGCCCCTGACATTCCATGTGAGAAGCCTCATTGTCCTCCAAGGGTGGTGTTTGCTCCCTTGGATTTAACAAAAAATTCCTTTATATTTTTCAGCCCTAATTCTAAGGCCACTCTTTCTCTCCTTTCTTTGTTTGTCTTCCTCCGCCTTTCCTTGTGAGGTTTTTTTAGGGAATTCAAAGTAGTTTGGCTAATCTGCCTTACACCAATTTACCCAAGTTCATCACCTTTAGAGAAGTCCTTTGTTTCATAATTTCCCAAATAGAAATCTTGGTCTAAAAAGTCTGTATTTGCTTCTTCCACCTTGAGATTATCTTTACTCAAATTCTTCGAGGAGGACCTTTTTGAAATTAGGGCATCATTTGTCATCTCCATGATCTGTTTCGCATTTCTTTCCAGGCTAAGATTTGTCTCACCTTTGTCCATTCTCCTTTTCTCTCTTGGTTTTCTTGTTCGATCTCATTCCCAACTTTGCCAACATTGTTCCCATCTGAATGGCCTATAGTTTTTCCTTTGATACCAAACTTCGGAGTCTAAGGTCCCTTTAGCACATTCACCTCCATATTTGAGTCTTTTTGCACCCATTTTTTGAAGCATCTTGTTCTCTGTCTGCATGTCTCTTCCCTGTGATTCCTTCTTCCACATTTCAAACAATAATTCTTCAATTCCTCCACCTCTAGGCTTTGGATCCAATGATGTCTCTCAACACAGAGGAGGATTTGTTCCTAAATTTTCTTTATAGCCACAATTTTGATTCGAGCGTACAGGTAAGAGTCCCCATCTATTACATCTTCATCCATATCTATCAGTGTCCCTAGGGTTCTTCCAATCTTTTCCAGATATTCCTTCGAACAGTAATCAATGGGGAGATTGTACAATCTTACCGAAACAGGACGATCATAGGGGTCTATGGAAAGGGGGTTGAAATTTGGTTGCCACTTTTGAAGATATAGTGGCATTGATCGCAGACTAGTCAAATGATTTTTGAGTAGCGGTGGTACAGGCACGGGCTCTGATGGACAAAGTCGTATTGCAAAAAGGGCAGTATTAAGATATCCTTCAGCTGGCCGGTGTACTCTTGGGATGGGGTGGCTCCTTAGAGTTTCTTCCTATTTAAAGAAAACAAGAGAGGATCGATGGTATCTCTGCAAAAGGATTTTATGCAGCCTTGTTCGAGATTGAAGACTCTAGAAAAGATGATTGCCCGCCTCAATGAATTCGTTGAAGGCATTATGGCCATCATGTTTGATATAATATAATATATTAGTATTCTAATAAACTATGTATTAGCACGCCTGCTATGGCCATGCTTAATATAAAGTTGCTGACCTATTATAGTGGCCAACCGTTATTTATTTTGCACTCTTTTATACAAAATGGGAGCCATCCCCTAGACGGTACTTACCCATCTATATATAAATATACAATTAATTTTTTTTGGTGTATCAAAAAAATATTTAAATTTAAAACAAGTTTCTAAATTAATTTTAGAAAAAATAAAATTCGAAAAAAAAATTATGTGATTTAGTTTTAATTATAATTTATAATAAAAATAAAACAAAAATAATAAAACAGTTGGAGAAAGGAGGTCGCCTTTCGCTCAGGCTGCGTTTTCTCAGGAAGATCTGCATTCTGGGCAAGGTCGGGACTTTGGTGTTTTAGTTAAGTCGAAGATGGGTCACACTGCAGTATGGAATTCTCATCCCAAGACGTACGGTTCCGGCTCACGTGCCTGTCGCGTGTGTGGAAACCCACATGTCATTATCCGCAAATATGGTCTTATGTGCTGTCGTCAGTGCTTTCGTAGTTATGCCAAAGACATTGGCTTTGTTAAATATCGTTAAGTTAATGGTCGAACTTCTAAACTGCTTGAGATCTGCAGCAGGCATTTGCATCAGCAATGACAGTTACTCCATTGAATTTTCAGATCTTATGTTAGTTTGTATTGAACACAATTCAAAATTATTATCTGTAATGATTGAGGATTTGCTAATTTGAAAAGAATTTTTGTTGGAAAAAAAAATAATAATAACAATAATAAAACTTAACAAAAAAAAATCATTTAAAAAACAAAGCCAAAAAAAATTATTGAACAGTGGAAATTTTATTAAAAAAAGTTAAAGTTTAAAAAAATACCAAAATGAATATAAAAACAGGGATTTTTCTATGTTCTTTAAAAAAATGCAGTTTAGTATTTTTTTAAAAGGGAAAATGCAAAACTTAGCAATCTTCAGGAAGATTTAATTATGTTGATAGGTGTTCCCTTAGTGAGCAGCACTAGAAGAAATACATACATGAATGGACTACTATAGAATTGATCTAAACCATTGATTTGTTGAAAGAAACGATAAATGATAAAAGACAAGGGAAAAAAATAAATTAAAGCCACTTGCATGAAAGATAAACTTCCCTGTTCATTTCTATGTTTATCTTTACTTTTTACTCGAGCAAAGAGCCAGACTTAAATAGAGGACGATGTGTGCTTTCACATAACTATTGCCAATTCGTCCTGAGTGAATGTGAAATAATTAGACTGCCCACTAGGATTTCGAATTGTCTATCCAACCCTCAGGGTTCAGGGTGCACATTTGACCGTATTTATTAATTAATTGAAATTCAGAATAAATTTATTAATTAATTGAAATTCAGAATTTATTCTGAATTTCAATTAATTAATAAATACGGTCAAATGTGCACCCTGAACCCTGAGGGTTGGATAGACGTGTGGAACATCTAAACGCCAGACCTAGTCACTAAAATCTCATTTCTCTACAAAATTGCATCTAGGGAAGAATATCATTGTTCTTGTCATCCTGCAAACGAGTTGTGTACGCCAACAAATCTGAGGCACCTCTTATTATATGGTTGTCATTGTAGCAATTATCTATCATGAGAAACAATGCTTAACTTGATAGAGTTGGTATTAGATGGTAATGAGAGTTGCAGACCAGTACCAAATGCATTTGAAAAGTCATACGGGTTTCCCAAGCTATGCTTTCTAACTATTATGAACTTCCCTCTTTTGGAGGAGTTGCAGGATTTGCAGGATGGAGCAATAAATTCTTTTTAGTGACGTAATGGACTCCACCTAATTTCCTCGTCGCTTTTGCTTTGCACATTGCAGAAGAGCAATATCAACACTTCTCCACGGCTGGGCTTAAACAGCACACACTAAGCTTTGACTTGCTTAGGTGGCTGGTGGGCCCTTTCTCTTATTCTGTTTTGTTAATGTGTCAATAAGAGAGGGGCCCACCAGCCACCTAAGCAAGTCAAAGCTTAGTGTGTGCTGTTTAAGCCCAGCTCTTCTCCACCACTTGGACTGTTCGCAAGTAAATCAAAGAGCCAAGATTCAAACCCTGGTCGGTGAAAAAGTTGCATTTACTTTTCTTTTTACTTTATTTTTTCTTGGGGTGAGTAGATCTGGAAATCCTTAATAATGGAGTTGGATTTATGGATCCAGAAGGTAAAAGATAAAACCATAGCTTATGGCAATCCCTGTACCAGTAAACGCCATGGCATGTGCATGACCATGATTCTCAAGATGACTCTCAGACTTTCCTCCAATGTAAACCAAGTCTGTGGCATCATACTTTGCCAAAATGCTCATTAAATTCTTTGTTGAAAAAATAGTATCATCCTCACATAAAACAAACCATTGTGCACCAGGAGGGCGTAGTCTGAAAGTGTTGAGCAAAATCATAGAAAGGTGGACACCCAGAGCATAAGAATCATCAGAAACCAAGACAGGAGGAAGAAACTGCTCATCCTCTGCCTCAATTGGGACACTCTCCTCCATTACCCCAAGCATGAACCACAGTTTCACAAACTCCTTTCTTCTTGACCACACTTTGGAAGAGCCCTGTATTACGAAAATTATGTTTCTGAATCTCAGAGAGGTCTTAGAAGTTACAAGGCAGGTTTCCCGTTGAAAGACTCCCATTTTTATGTGGGTAATCTAATGGGTTAAATGGAAATGGTGAAGGCTCTGCTTCCACCTCAACTGCCGACCCTCTTGAAGGTAACCCTGTTTAAGAAAGAAGGAAGAAAACGTGGATACTTATAGCAGTGATTCAAATGAATTCTTTACGGAAAAGCAGCAACCAATATGATTTGAACCAATTCTTTAGAAGAACAGCAGTAGCAATTAGACTTATTATAATTATTGCCAATTTGCCACTATTCTTATTTGTTTTTTCAATGGTGAAAACAGTAGCAAAACGCCGTCAAATTAGCCCTCGACTTGCACCTGGCCTAGTACGGCATACTCAGTTGGATGGGAAAGTTCACCCAATTCTTAAAAACTCAGGTGTAGGGGAGAAGACTCGGTAGTTGAGCACCCTAACTTCACGCCTCTTAAAATCGTGGTAATTTCGAATCATTCCAAAAAATTTATAGTAGCGTACTTGTTAAGGCCTCTGCTTATAATTAAGGTTTTAGGGACACATCATCAATTATGATGCCACATCGGCATGCTTTTTTTTGAAGTGTCCAAAAAGAACCCCCAAAAAAGGGTAGACCAACAGTTGTGCATTAAGTCATGTTTTGTTGGTGCGTTAATGTGGCATCACATGATTTGTTGTTTTTTAGATCTAAAGAACACATTTCATTCAATTATAAGTACTTATAGTCGACACTAACAACACTAAAGTCACAACTACTAGTGCCAAACTTTTAAAAATATTGGGCCTTAAATCCACAAATACTATCACAACTACTGGAACATGCTTAACTATTGGGTCCTCTCCCCTAGGTGTCATTGATGTTCTTAAAAACTTTTAGATCGTTGTATAGCATTCCTAATATCCTAATTCTTCGATTGTGAGCAAGTTGATTTTCCTACCTTATGATCCACATATCTTGGAGAGGGTTTAGGGGAGAGGACCCAATTGTCGAGCATGTTCCAAGAGCTATGATAGTATTTGTGGATTTAAGGTCCAATATTTTTAAATGTTTAACACTAGTAGTTGTGACTTTAAGGTTGATAGTGTTAACTATAAGTACTTATAATTGTTCTCAATCTATTGAATTGGTCCTCCTAGGGTTTTGACTAAGAAGAGCATGACCCCCATGATTCACCACATCCTCGAAAGGTGTTTATAAACACCGAGTTAGTTCCTTACCAAGATTTAGACATTAGAAGATCAAGGTAAATAAATTCTAAGAACCAAATTTCAACCAATTCATTCTCATGGGTATATGTTTAGGTTTGTGTTCAATAAGCAGCAACAATCCCAAACCAACAGGCACTGTATTGCCTAACCATTTTCTCCTCTTCACCAACACTAACTAATTTCTTCAATTTCAATTTCAGAGGAAAATTCAGAGAATGTAAGCACCCATGGGTACTTTGCAATGTTTGCATTAAAAAATGTAATCCCCCTTCCTTATGGTATTTCTTGCCTACAATCCAAGAATACAGAATTGATGTTGATCAACTTGATACCATAGCAGCTTTGAGTAATTTCTGTATTACTCAAAAATTTTGAAGGCTATTTAACCTTGTACCAAGCAAACTTAAAAAATTCCCAGGTTCAGCTCAGAAGTTACAGTTTACTGGGGTTTTGAAGTCATTTTCTCTTTCAGTGTCTTCTAGTTTATTTTGGCGGGTGTTTTTGACCTACAGGGAGCCTTTATCTTCAATTCCTTCTACTCCTGCTTGCTTTGTTCAGTTCTGTTCTACAAGTTTTGGTGGATTTATGCTATTGTTTCTTCAGACTAGGGTTCAAAGGTTATATGATCTTGGAGACTCTTTTGTTTCACAGTTTTGATGTTTATTGTTGGGACGATGGTTCTTTTCCTTGCTGTTGTGTATGATATCAGTTGGACAGTACTTTATGTCATTGTCATGGTTTGTAGTGCTTATGTAATATATTAGTTTGTATTTAGGTTTTTTTGATACAGATTTTTTGCTCTGTTGGCTCAAGTATAGAACTGGCTATATCTGATTTTTGATTTTTGTTTCCATCGTTGGGAGCTCTGCTGCTTTTATTTTTATTTTGTATATAATCTACATTGATTCAATTAAAAATAAAAATAAACACAAGCATTTCATAATAATCACAAAGTAGAGCAGTTTAAGCATGCCTAGGGCCAGCTCTCACACGCTTACGGCCAGCTCTCGCACGCTTGATGGAAGCCACAAGGGACTGTCCTAATTCACCGAGATCTCTCCTTCCAACTAGCTTTACTCCAAATTTGTCACACAAATACCGCAATCTAGCTGCATCTCCTCCACTTACCTCTCTCAGTTCAAATGCCTGTTTTTGTGCCACTAATGTGTACAATTTGAGTTGCTTATTCAACTGTGGCTGAAATTGATGAGAAACAAATTTGTCTTCAGATTTTGTATTGTCAATGGCTTCGCTTCTAGGTCCCTCAACAACAACCCTCAAAAGTGCCATTGATTCAGGGCCAGCTGATAGTGGATCAAAAAGGATGGAGAATTTCCCAAATTCTAGATCAGGTTCCCTAAATATATCATCAAGAAGAGCAGCACAGGACCCATTGTCCTTTACAAGTTTTCTTTCTGTATACTTTGTCATTGAGTTCATGTTAGCATGTTTGGAAATGTTTGCTGCTTCCCTCAATCCACTTAAAAATGCACCATGCATAGTTGCTGGGTATCTACGAGTAGTGGCCTCCCCAGCAAAGAAAACCCTACCATCCCCAACACTTTCTCCTAGTTTATCATAGTCACTGCCGGATGCCCCAACAGCTACATGAGAATATGAACCAAAACATAGAGGATCACTTCCCCACCTAGTACACACTGTTTGAATGGGATCAGGTACATTAACTCCTCTAGGACCATAAATACCTGTGAGTGAAACCATAGAGCATTGAGAATCATTAAATCTCTAACACATAATTGCTCAAGGGAAAACTTCCCTAAAATTGACATAATTAGTATATGAATGTCTCTATAACTTAGCTCATACCTCTCAGAATTTGAAGCACCCGATGAAGAGCATCTGTTGCAGGCATGCTCTCGAAGTTGATTGCAGCTTCTCCAGCTACAAGGGCAATCAGAAGTGGCCCTCCAGATACAGAGGCATAGCTATAGAACAAAAAGAATTCACCCCGCTGGCTAGTTTCATAGTTCAAATGGCCAAAAGTATCAAGATCAGTTTCCCAGAATACATAAGGAAAGAGCATAGCAACCTTGTCCAACAACCCAAACCCTAATCTCTGAATAGCTTCCACCTTGCTCTTAGGCAGCTCTGGAACAAATTTTATTGAACCACTTTTTAAAACCCCAAGAGGCACTGTACACAGAGCTGTATCTGCTTCAAACGCTTGACCTGTAGCTACTACCTGCACTCCATCAATACCATATCTAATCTCATGTACAACTCTTTCATAAAAAATTGGAACACCCTCTGCCATGGCCTGAATCAGCCTGTAATTACCTCCAGCGAGCAAACAGTGATCACCACCCATCTCATACGGATCATCCTGATCCCAAAATGCAAGTGACAACTTGGAAAGCAATGCAGCATTTGCATATTCAAGATTAGCCAAATGCCAATTCAAAAGTTGTCTTTCCTCTGACTTCTCAGCCACACCATACACCTGCCTGAATGTCTCCAAAGATGTACCTAAAGAAATATCCACTGCTAAGTCCCCCCTCAATTCTCTCAACTGACTTGCCTTGTCTAGCAATTCATTGAACAATTCTTCTACCTTAGAATCTATCTTTGCATCCACAGGCCTACCATCAGGATGATAAAGAGGACATTGATCTCTTACCTTGTGAAGTGGAAGGTGCAACTGTCTAGCCAAAACACCAAGAGGATTCCCATGGAGCCCTGTAATAACACTGCCCCCAAGGTCTGTTTCTGCCATCTGGCCCCCTCCTTCTAATTTCCTTGTATACACTCTCCCACCTGGCCTATTCCTGCCTTCAACAATAGCCACCTTAAACCCAAAACCCATAAGCTGGCGTGCTGCAGCCAACCCAGCCAACCCTGCCCCTATGATCACAACATTGGCCTTAGTAACCTTTTCTGGAATCCCTTGCCTGATTGCAGGGGCAACTCCAAAATTGATATATCCATACATCAAAAGAAAATTGTATGCAGAGTCTACAACACTTATATGCTCCTTCCTAATGGATTCCATCACATGTTGCTTGTCTAGCCATGCATTCACATTTTGTCTCCACCTAGCAACAATATGATTCCTTACTACAATATAGTTGGCTTGCTCTGCTCCTCCCAAGGTTGGCACAGCACCATGTTCAATCTCTTCTTCTGTCAGTGAATCAATGGGAAAGCCCACAGAATATGCAATCATGGTTTCAATGTCTGATTCCTTCTCAATGTCAATGTCAATGCCCTTCCTTTTCCTTTTCCTGCCACTTTTTCCACCCAGGTGCTTATTTATGATATCATCCATCAAACTCTCATCGTAGCATACAGCCCTGGGACGTTGCCTCAGTGACATTGAAGGCTTTTTAGAAGCCATTGCACCCGAAATGTAAAAAAGGAAGGGATAGATATACCAGGGTCTTCGTCAGAATTTTTCGCTACCCAAAGCTGTCAGTTATTGATCTCAGTTTCGATTTCGCTCTTCGTTTATGTACTTATCAGTTCCGAAGTCACGTTTCACTTCCAAAAAAATAAAATGGTAGCAGGGTTAAGTATTTCAATGTTTGTATCTCAGTAGACCTGTTACTCTTCCATTAAGATTGTTTTAAATGTTGATTTAATACTAGCAATTGAAACCATAATTTGAAAGGACACGTCCCTAGTTTTTTTATTATCCTAAAGTTTTGTTAGGGATGGATGCCTTTCCCATAGTTAAATTCTTAATCACATGGAAGATGTTACAAAATTTAATGTTAATTTTTAAATCATTTGCTTGTAAGATAAGAATTAGTGTAATAATTGACTATTTTTTTGCAATAAAACTATAAGTAATTTGTTTATATTCTATATATGGAGTAAACTAATTGAATCCCTTATTGATTTTTATATAATCCCCTATAGAAACAAATGCAATCCTTATCACAAAAACAAAACAAAAATAATAGAATTAAAATCCATGTAAAAACCAAATACTTCACTATTATAGTCCAATAAAAAAAATATTCCACTAAAGTCCACAAAGTCACAATCTCCATGAAAATAGTATTTTTATAATCTATTATCATAACAACACTTAAAACTATCATCTTCCCAATCAAATAAATTCTAGAAGACATATAAAACACATTTTTTCTGCCAAAGTTTTGTTTGTACAATTGTTTTATTGGACCCTGTAATTATTTTTGTCACTACATATGTTCAACCACATATCAAGTTTCACAATAATTACAAAACTCTCTAAAATCATTCTCATGCATCATAAATCAATTTGACACATCAAGATCAGGTTCGTAGTAGTCAGGATTAATCCTGCAAAACATAGAATTGATATGCATATGTTTCTACACCAACTCAAATCTTGAACTATTCATCAAACCAAGGTGAATAATTTTGTGAGAAAAGTAAAATTATCATTCCAAAACAACATCAACATCATTTATCTATCATCTATCCTAGAGCGAAGCCCCATATCCTCTTATCCTCTTATCTAATTATCATATTAACTTTAGTTCTAGTTCAAACTCTCAATTGTTCATTAGATGAGGAAAAAATATGATAGAAAGAAATCACTCCAAAATATCATGAACACCATTTATTTATCATCCATAAACCCATTATCCGCTTATTTAGTTATTGCATTTATTTCAATTCTATTATTAGGCCCAACTCTATTCTCTAGATTAATTATTTGTTAGGTAATTGAATGTATTTATTTAATTAGTCTAAATAATTTATGTAAAGCTTTTATTTTCTTTACAACAAGTTACAAATTATAAACCATTTAGTGCAAGAAATAAGTTTCTATAAGAATTTATTCAATTGATTATTTACCAATGTTTGTGACACTCGTAATAGTGAAAAAGAGTGTACAAAAATTTAAAAAAACTTATGTCCAAGGAAAGAAAAAAAATACATCATTTAATCTTAGTTGCAATATTTACATTTATTAAATGTCTCAAAAATTTGAAACTGCTAGGTAGTCATCCATTTTGATTGTTTACATTTGATATGATTAATTTTTATGATAAATGACTTAAATGTAGAGTTGATGAGCATGTCAACAATTGTAATCATGAATCAATGTTGTGGATAGAACTATTCAACTATCAAGTGTGTCTTTGAAGGAATCTCATGAATTAATATGCATATAAAAAAGGTATAATTTGTTGCAAGGTGTGTGCCCTTGGTCTCCTTGTGTTGTGCAGTGTAGTGCTTGGGTTCATGATAAGGCTTAACCACCTCCCGTGGATTCATTAACTCTAGCGGTTGTATCAGGCATTAACAGGTCGATCTTTTGGTGCAACAACAATCATCTTGCTAACAATTGGTATCAAAGCTTAGGTCATGGGTTCGAACCCCTCGCTTGCGCTAGGGGGGATTGTTGCAAGGTGTGCACCTTGGTCACCTTGTGTTATGCAACATAGTGCTTGGGTTCGTGACAAGGCTTAACCACCTCCCATGGATTCATTAACTCTGGCGGTTGTATCAAGTATTAAAAGGTTGATCTTTTGGTGCAACGACAATCATCTTGCTAACATAATTGTGTAATTGTAGGGGTATATAGCAAGTAAATATTTCTATCTTCATCACATGATGGTGTTGGTTCTTCCAATGGGAATAATCCAAGAGGACTAAGTTCTTCTAATGATTATGCTTCTATTACTACTTTCCATGATGGTGCTTACACTAGTGTCTCTATGATGAAGGTTTGATTTTCGTTAACGAGTCATCTTCTCATTGCATTGATGAATATGAGAAGCTTATGGAAGGCATTAGTGGCAGATCCAATAGACTTCTAAATTTCGCAGTTTCTTTAAATTTGGATGCAATTTTGCCAAATTTGGCAGAGAAGTCTTTTTGCAAACTCAAACCCCTCTCTATTGACAGGCACAATTTTGAAGGAAAACTTCTAAGGCTTCATTCTGGATCATATTGGCTCTGTTTTCTGAGATTTTTTTTTATTTGGGCTAATTTTTCATGCTCTTCGTGCTAGTGTAGATGGTTTTTGATTTATGTTAATTAAATTTCCAAAGATTGTAGATTCTCATAGGTGACATTGCACAATTCTTATTTTGGGAACTTCAAATACTCATAACTTTCACATATGACCTCAGATCGAGGTGTTTTTTTTTTTGAAAGTGCATGATTTTTTGAGTACTTTGTAGTGGTGCTATTTGTTTCACTTGGTTTTATTCTAAAATTGTACTTTCAACATATTCACATTTGTTGAGAACTTTTTAAAGCATTGAGATCAAATCCACTCAGTGTTTCTTATTGAAAAGAATTTGTAATCGCACTAGATATAAAGTGCCAAATCATATTTTCTTGGGGGGTTCTTTGACTGAGTGAAAAGGGGGGAGTGTCTTGTGTGCTCTCTTTGAGTATTTTGCATTCTTTTTTCACACAACAACAAACTCAATCTTCTTTTCTGCATTAAATGGATCAAGTAACAATACCAATACTCACACCTTACAAGTAATTTTATTGGAAGTTAGAAAAGAAAACCTATCTAAAGAAGCAAGGGTTGTATAGGGTAACAATGGGGCTAGAAATTGAACCAACTCTAATTATAGAAAAGCCAAAATGGTTTAATAAGTGTGATGAAGCTTTTGGAACCTTGTGTATGTATGTATCTCCATATTTTCTTTTCCATATTGAATTTTTTTCTACACCTAATGAAGTATGGACCACTTTGGAAAATCTCTTTAGTACGCAAGATGAAATAAGAGAACATCTACTAGATAATAGCTCATAGGGTTAAGTCTTACTAGTTTTAATACTATTTAGGACTTCTTCACTAAACTTAAGGCCATAATATTGCAGTTAAAACAATTTGGGGTTGAGAAGAAAGATTCTCAACTGATCTTAAGTATTCTTTCCAAGCTTGGTCCTAATTATTCTATGTTTGTTTCTACCTTTCATGCCACTAAAAGTGCCTTAGGAACCACTTATAAAATGTTTTCTCTTGATGATTTTGCAAATGAACTCACAAAGGAGCAAGAGAAATTGGTTCAAATGGGCACAATTAAGCCCTCTAAATCTCATGCTTTGGCTACAAATCAGGGCACTAAAGATTAAAAAGGGTCTAGTAAGAAAAATAAGAAACAATAGAATCAAGGAGAGAAGAAACAAGATCTAAAACTAGTTGCCCCAAAATTAGCTAATGAGGCCTCTTTTTCCAAAGGTGACAAGTCTAAGAAGGAGAAGGAAAAGTGTGCCTATTGTAAGAAACTTGGTCATGATGAACATAAGTGTTTAAAGAAATAGATTGATCACTTAACACATCTTCTTGAAAAGAACAACCTCAAGGTGCTCAATTATGTCAAATAGAGTTCATCTTAGGAATCTTCAAAGGACATTAGAAAATTAAGGGGAAAGGCCCTAGTTGTTGATTCACAACCAAATTCTTGGATCATTGACTCAGGTGCTTCACACCACATGGTTTCATCACAAGGTAGTTTTACCTCCTTGGAGCCATGTTCTATGCCATCTATTCTAATGGGTGATGACACTCCTGCTGAAGTGCATGGGAGAGGGTCTATTGACATGGGTGAAGGAACATTTCATGATATTCTTTGTGTATTATCTTTGTTAATTAATCTCCTATTTGTCTATAAAATCACTCTCACATGCTCTAGAAAGTGAGTTGAGTTCACTCTAGACACAGTGGTAATCAAAGAGATGCACAATGGGTCTACCGCTACTATGGGGAAGGTTGATCATGTTAGTCTAGACTGTATCACTTTTCTCACTTTTCTCACTTTTCTCCTGATTCTCCTTCACTTTATTTACTCACTCACTCAAATGAGGTGAGTTATTTGTGGCATCATGTGGTTTAGCACTTGAACTACCACTACTTGTAGCAGCTTAGTCAATAGGATATGGTTTTAGGGTTGCCTTCTATTCAAAATTTTAATGGATTTTTCCAAGGTTGCATTCTTGGCAAGCATCCTGAGAAAAATATGATAAAGGAAAAGCATGGAGGGCCACACAACTTCTAGAGTTAGTATATAGTGACTTGGCTAGTCCATTTCCATGTCCTTCTTTCAAAAAGGCTCGATATATTTTAACTTTCATTGATGATCTTTCCAAATATACCTGGGTATATTTTCTCAAATAAAAGTCTGAGGTCTTTGAGTCTTTTTAAGACTTCAAAGCTTTTGTAGAGAAATAGCTTCGGTAGGCCATCAAAATTCTAAATATAGATAATGGGGGGAATATGTCAACTAGAGGTTTGATAAATTTTGTGTCTCAAAGGGCATTGATCTTCAACACACAGTTCACTATAGTCCATAACAGAATGGTGTAACAAAACATAAGAATAGGTCCTTGAAAGATATGGCCAACTATATGATTCACTCTAGGTCAATGGCACCTCAATATTGGGTGGAAGCCATTAACTATGTGTGTTACATCCATAATTGATTTCCTCACCAAACTATGACGGGGTTCACTCCTTTTCAAGATTGGCCCAATCAGAAGCCCATAGTAAAACACTTTTCTGTGTTTGGTTCTCCTACATGGGCCCACATTCCAATAGAGAAACACGTGGCTATGGATTTGTAGAGAAAGTCATGCATATTTGTTGGATGCCCAGATGGTATCAAAGGCTATAAGATTCTCTGCCCCACCACTCATGATTTGTTCATTGAGAGGAGTGTTCATTTTGAGGAGGATGTTACCAGTTCTTCTCCTACAACTTCTCCATCTACCATCACTTTGGATACATTGTGACATGATGATAGTTCTTCTAAGGATCTTGATCCTCCTAATCCTAATGAGGAGTCTTCTTCCACCACTTTAGATGGTGATGATGATGATGAGGATTCATCTTCCTCCTCTCCTAGTCATCATTTGAGGGGGATGATTCTCCTCTAGAATCTCCTACAAGGCCTCTTTGGGTTCATCAATCATTGGAGTCAATAGGTGATTGGGTTGGTGATCCATCAGATGCAAGAAAAACAAGGTCACAATTTCAACAGGCTCAACATCTTTTCATTCCTTTAGCTTCCAATCCATAGTCTTTTCAGGAAGCTTCTGGTGTCCCCAAGTGGGATGCTACTATGTAGGATGAGTTTAGCTCCTTGAAGAGGAATGTAATACTTGGGATTTAGTTCCCCTTCCTAAAGGAAGAAAACTTGTTCAATGCAAGTGGATCTATCAAACAAAATTTGTTGCAGATGGATCACTTGATAAGCATAAGGCTCACCTAGTCACTAAATGATTCTCCTAAGTTCTTAGGATTGACTACTCTAAGACTTTTGTACCAATTACTAGAATGAACTCCATCTGACCTTTCCTTGCTATTGTTGCAACCCATTGTTTGGAAGTTCATCAGATGGATATGAAGAGTTATTTTCTTCATGGTGACCTTCAGGAAAAGATATACATGGAACAACCACAAGGATTTGTATAGGATCCTTCACTTGTTTTATGTCTTCGAAAGTCTCTCTATGGACTCAAATAGGCCCCTCGAGCCTAGTATACCAAGATGGACTCCTTTCTATCAATTGGGTTCACTTGGTGCCATTCTTATCTAAATGTTTGTATTCTACAATAGGATGATACTCTCACCTTCCTTGTTCTCCATGTTGATGAGTTTTTGCTAACATGGAGTTCCTCATCCAACATCAAGGTAGTGAAAATTACCCCTCATGATCGTTTCTTGATGTCAAACTTGGGCCTTCTACACTACTTCTTGGGGATTGAGATCACTTAGTCTTCATTTGGTACCTTCATTACATAGCCCAAGTATGCTTTTGATATGCTCTCTAGATTTTGCATGTCTGATTGTAAGTTTGCACTAAATCCATTGATTGTAAGCCTACACTGGCTCCTTTTTGTCTCACATTATACCTCCTTAAGGTCATTACAATCCTTAATATAATGGTGCACCTTGAATGGTGTATGCTAGGAAATGGTCTTATCATTTTGTGTGTCATGTTTTCTTGGTTGTCCCATCATTGTACCCACCAAGGTCATCAAATGCCTTGTGATGTGTTGGGGCATCCGTTTTTCATGTTGGTTGTCTCATCATAGTACCCACGAAGGTCATAAAATGCCTTGTGTTTCACTAAGCCATCCTTTATATGTTTTTGTAAGACAATCCTATGCAAGAGATACATCATCACCTTGGTCTTTCTACCCTACTGCATAATATCTCATGCTACATCAAAATCAATGTTCACTACATTTCAACATAATACCTACATTCAAGAACACACCAATCATTAGCCTATCCACTATCCATTATTATCCATTATCCATTCAAACTCTTGTCCACTTTTATCTTGATTAATCATGGTTTGAAATGTGCAAACGATTTAGTTGGTTAACTGTTTAATTAAGCTATATGATTACCATTCATCCACCCATCATTTTATTCTAAAATAATTATACCATATAAACAAAAATGTTCATTCCATTATCAATTTGCATTTATCACATATATGAATATATCCATCACATGCATCATCACTATTATAATCACATTATATATAATCATGTCCATCCACATAATACCTATATCAATTTGCATTATCTCATCATATGAAATTCATATAAATAAATCCATCCATAATCACATGAGTATTCATACATATACAAAATCATCATAGCATACATGCATCCATAAGTAAAACATCATCACAGAATATCATAATATGCATAATCAAATCACATCACATCATATACATCATAAAAATAAACACAAATTCATGGTAAAATTGTCATCTTGTATATCTCATAAAAAATGGGGGTTTCATTGAGCTTCATAGAGCATATAAACATCAAATGTCATCAAAAGTAAATCTATAGTTCACATAATAATACATCCTAATAAAAAATATATGTACATCAAAATCTGGCTACACCTAGCTATAGCACTATCTCTGTGTGATCCCAAGGTTACTCTGCCCCCACAAAGAGGTGAAGGAGGCAGTGGCCACATCCCCATAGATCATGATGTTACCCTGGTAGCTACCCTGCTCGTTGTCCTACTTTGTGTGCACTCCACATAGGAAGTTGCACTCTTCTCTACATAGTACATTACCTCCTTTCTATCCTATAATAGATTTATTGTCATCCTCTATACATCGGCCAACATATAACCTAGCTCTACTTTGTCAATATTGATTGTTCTTGGTTGCACTTTTGTCTAAGACTATACACGGGTAAGTGCAAAAAGATGGGGAGCCAAAAAGTGGCCAAATTTTTTTCAAAAAAATTTAATACATAACACGAGCTCATTATAACGCAAGTGCATTATGACTAACTATAAAAAAAAGAGCATTTGTGCTCATTTCATTTCTTTGTTTCCCTCAACCCTCAGCCCTAATCCATCATCCCTCAACTCTAATCCCTCATCCCTAAACCCTAAATGCTATCCCTATTCCTAAACCCTCAACGGGCTCGATACTATACCTTAAACCCTAATCCCTTATCCCTAAACCCTCCAACCCTATCCCTAATCATTATACCCTCGACACTCTACTTTAACCCTAATCCCTCAACCCTAAACCCTATCCCTAAACCCTCGACCCTTGAACCTCAACCCTCAACCCTCAACGTCAAACCCTAATCCCTCAAGCCTTAACTTTGATCCCTCGACCCTCAACCCTATCCCTAAACCCTAAACCCTAAAGCCTCAACCCTCAACCCTCAACCCTCAACATCAAATCCTAATCCCTCAACCCTTAACTCTAATCCCTCAACCTTAAACCCTATCCCTAAACCCTAAACACTATCCCTATTCCTAAACCCTCAACAAGCTCGATACTATACCTTAAACCCTAATCCCTTATCCCTAAACCCTCCAACCCTATCCCTAATCCTTATACCCTTGACACTCTACTTTAACCCTAATCCCTCGACCCTAAACCCTATCCCTAAACCCTCGACCCTCGAACCTCAACCCTCAACCCTCAACGTCAAACCCTAATCCCTCAACCCTTATCTCTAATCCCTCAACCCTCAACCCTATCCATAAACCCTAAACCCTAAAGCCTCAACCCTCAACCCTCAATGTCAAATCCTAATCCCTCAACCCTTCACTCTAATCCCTCAACCCTAAACCCTATCCCTAAACCCTCAACACTATACCTTAAACCCTAATCCCTCAACCCTCAACCCTAAACCTTATCCCTAAACCCTAATCCCTCAATCCTCAACCCTAATCCGTCATCCCTCAACTCTAATCCCTCACCCCTAAACCCTAAATGCTATCCCTATTCCTAAACCCTCAATGGGCTCTATACTATACCTTAAACTCTTATCCCTTATCCCTAAACCCTCCAACCCTATCCCTAATCCTTATACCCTCGACACTCTACTTTAACCCTAATCCCTTGACCCTCAACCCTATCCCTCAACCCTCAACCCTCGAACCTCAATGTACTCAACCCTCAACGTCAAACCCTAATCCCTCAACCCTTAACTTTGATCCCTTGACCCTCAACCCTATCCCTAAACCCTAAACCCTAAAGCCTCAACCCTCAACCCTCAATGTCAAATCCTAATCCCTCAACCCTTAACTCTAATCCCTCAACCCTAAACCCTATCCCTAAACCCTAAACACTATCCCTATTCCTAAACCCTCAACGGGATCAATACTATACCTTAAACCCTAATCCCTTATCCCTAAACCCTGAACCCTATCTGTAATCCTTATACCCTCTACACTCTACTTTAACCCTAATCCCTCGACCCTCAACCCTATCCCTAAACCCTCGAGCCTCGAACCTCAAGCCTCAACCCTCAATGTCAAACCCTAATACCTCAACCCTTAACTCTAATCCCTCGACCCTCAACCCTATCCCTAAACCCTAATCCCTAAAGCCTCAACCCTCAACCCTCAACGTCAAATCCTAATCCCTCAACCCTTCACTCTAATCCCTCAACCCTAAACCCTATCCCTAAACCCTCAACACTATACCTTAAACCCTAATCCCTCAACCCTCAACCCTAATCCGTCATCCCTCAACTTTAATCCCTCATCCCTAAACCCTAAACACTATCCCTATTCCTAAACCCTCAATGAGCTCAATACTATACCTTAAACCATAATCAATTATCCCTAAACTCTCCAACCCTATTGCTAATCCTTATACCCTCGACACTCTACTTTAACCCTAATCCCTCAACCCTCAACCCTATCCTAAAACCCTCAACCCTCAAACCTCAATGTACTCAACCCTCAACGTCAAACCCTAATCCCTCAACCCTTAACTCTGATCCCTCGACCCTTAACCCTTAAAACTTGAACCCTAAAACCTATCCCTACACGCTCGACACTCGACACTATATCTTAAACCCTAATCCCTTAACCCTCATCCCTAAAGCCTCAACCCTATATCCTTAAACCTTCAACCCTAAACCCTATCCCTAATCCCTCTACCCTTGACACTCTTCTTTAACCCTAATCCCTTGACCATCAACCCTATCCCTAAACCCTCAACCCTCAACCCTCAACTCTCAACTTTAAACCCTAATTCATCAACCCTAAACCCTAATCCCTCAAACCTAAACCCTATCCCTAAACCATCAACCCTCAACACTATACCTTAAACCCTAATCCCTATCCCTCAACCCTTAACACTTAAAACTTAAACCCCATCCCTACATCCTCAACACTTGACACTATATTTTAAGCCTTAAACCCTCATCCCTAAAGCCTCAACCCTCAATCCTTAAACCTTCAACCTTCAACCCTATCCTTAATCCCTCTACCCTCGACACTCTAACCCTAACCTCAACATTAAATGCTAATCTGTCAACCCTAAACCCTCAACCATTAACACTATACCTTAAACCCTAATCCATCAACCCTAAAACCTAATCCCTCAACCCTTAACCATAAACATTATCAATAAACCCTCAACCCTCAATGTATACACCTAAAAATGACACGATTCATTCTAAATAAATATTCTAAATATTTATTCCCATTCTTCTATCAATTAAATAAATATTCTAAATTTATTTAATCGGTTCACTATTCCATAATTAAATAAATTCAATTTATTTAATTAAAATTCCTAAATTCTTCTAATGTCCTACACAATTAAATAATCCTAAATTATTTAACTTATCCAAATTCCTCTATCCTAAGTTCTAATTCCAAAAATCCACCTCACACTTACACCTCACTTTTCCACCTCACCTTGTCCACCTCATCGGGTTGCACATGTAATTAAATATATTAAATATTTAGTTACCTATTTTCCCCCTCACCCACATGTCCTATTTCTTCTCAAATCAAAAGTTAGTTAACTAATCAATCAAAAATGTTAACTAACCAGTCAATTGAGTTAATCCCCCAATCAATTCAGTCAATTCCATAATCCATTCTTCCAACTCTCTAATCAAGTCTATTAACTGATTAGTTAAAGGAGTTAACTCTCCAATCAATGTTGTCACATCCCCTCTTTCATGATGGAGCTGAGGCACTTGTCTTATTTCCACTGGTTGCACATTCCTCAACCATTCTCAGCCGTTGATCATCACACTTCTTCTCAACCATTGATTCTCATTCTTCTGAGTCTATAAAAGAAGCTTCATCCCTCCATTCTATTCATCCAGGTTATTTGTATTGTTACTCTGCAGAATTCTACCCGCGCATCTTTGGCACCCCCAATACAATCTACTTGAGATCACCATTTGCTTTGAAGCTCTACTTCACAGCATTATCGATCAACACAGCCATTTACTACCAACATCCTATAACACAGCTAAAAGAGTGCACTCACTGAGGGCCTACTTCATCAGCAAAGGACAGTTGTAATAGGCAAACAACAGAAGCTTTGAAATAGGGAAGGTTTGCATTGTGTTATTCATTGCTCCATTTCATTCAATCTTTCTTGTTTTCATTATTCTGTTGATGTTTGGGTTTGATATTGTTCATTTGATTAATCCACATTTTACCCTAACATTTTTGGCGCCCACCATGGGGCCTTTGCCCCTTTATCTCATCAAAATCTGAACTTTTTTGAAGACAGGTTCCGTACCGGTCACGCACAAACACGCACAGGCTACTTCGGCGCATTTGAACATTTCTACGTTGCATATACCCATTTCTACGGTGCTTTCATTATTTCAACGCATCTGTGCATTTTTGCTGCGCTTTTACGCACTGTTACGACGCATTTACTCATCCTGTGAATCTGTTTATTCCTGCGGCACATCTATCAACTATTATGGCGCATCTGTAAATTTTGCACTTTTGTGCATTACTCTAGTGCATTTGATCACTATTACTGCGCATATGTCCATTCTACACATCTATTCTTTTCTGCTGCGCATATGTGTACTGTTACGGCGCATTCATTATTGCTGCGCTTCTATTGATTATTTCTGTGCATTTAATCACTAAAGCTGTGCTTCTGTAATAAGCTATGGTTTTAGTACTTTTCTAGGAAAATTTGCTAACGCTAACGTCTTCGCAGGTGTTTGCTGGAGCTGTTTTGTAGGATAGGCTCAGGTTTAGTTCCATATAGTTGCATTTAAATAGTTCACACTTCACTTTCTAAGGGATAGTAAAACTGATGTTCATTCAAATCCTCACCTAGCTCTAATTAGGAAAGAAGTAACTAGATCATTTGTTTCTTGCATTGCAACACTTTCCAAGTTATTGCTATCTGAGATTGAAACTGAACTCACCATTGATTTTGGGGTTAAAATTGAACTACTGCTATCTCGTTGGACCAAAACTTCAAAGTTAACTATTTCATGCTACAAGGATTAAAACTGAACTCACCATTGATTTCTGGGTTAAAATTGAACTACTGCTATCTCGTTGGACCAAAACTTCAAAGTTAACTATTTCATGCTACACGGATTAAAATTGAACTCACCATTGATTTTTGGGGTTAAAACTGAACCAATGCTATATTGCTAAAATCACTTCAAAGTTCTGTGCTTGCCCAAGTAGAGTAGCCCATTTAGTTTTTCTACTTTTAAATAGGTTGGATTAATCAGTGTTTTCTATGCTTGACGAATGCCAATAGGCTTATGCTCTCCCCTTTACTAGGTGATCAGAGTGCCAGACTTGTCATTCCATTTGTTTAACCTTTAGGAGGGGCCTGCCCTTGGATGCACGCTTGTCCAAGTGGGAACGACCCTGAGTGGTAACAGGCTAAAGCCAAGCCCTACCAAGCTACTTAAAATAAATTGTGCTTGAGGTGAAAACTTCCTGCAACAAGTGCTGTTATGTTACACCAACGACCAACCTCCCCAAAAACCCTCTAAGGCACAACCCTTTGAGGCTAGGAGACTCCATAATGAAGAGTAGTGCCGCCGCACATGTAACCACTTGAACAGTTGCCCGCATTAAATACCTCTTGTTCTAATGGCCAAAATCCCTTGTAATCCATTTCTAGTCTAGGATATTTGTGCTTACTTTTGTTCAGTTTAGTCCAAAATAGAGTCAGAAAAAACCACAAAAATAGTGAAAAACTATAAAATATTCTTTGTGCTTGCTATGTTTTCTTGCTGTTAATTCATAAAATCAGATCAAGAAGACCTTTTTCCAGCCAAAAATACCAAAAAACACCAGAAAAATCCAAAAATTTTGCCCAAAAACAAAGCTGCGCATATACTCATTTCTGCTGTGCATTTGTATTGACTTGCTGTGCATACGTGTAGACTTGCTGTGCATATACACACTATTCCTGCACATTTGTACTTCACCAGTGCTGCGCATATACCGCAGCTTCCTGCGCATATATTCATTTCTACTGCGCATTTGTTTTTGCGCATCCACGACAGTGAGCTTTTGCACTATTTTTGAGGAAATATTTTTACCTGTTTGGAGCACCCATTTCAGCCTAGCTTCACCTTCTGAGATCAGATTCAGCCTTGCAGTCAGTCTTCATCCGTTTCACCCATAGTGTCTCTCTTCTGTCAATCACCCATTCGCCTCTTGTCGAAACAAAGTCAGTTTATTCCATATCAGTTCGACATAGGTCCTTTTCTTTCGTATCCATAGTGAATTCATGTAAGCCTAGTAGGTCACAGTACCTTTGCTAGTAGTCTTGTTGAGCGACTAGGCCCTACATAGTAAGACTGGTATCAACTACCCTTACTAGTGGCTAATGTCTTGTGTCAACCATCTTACTTGAAGTCATTGAGCGAGAGAACCCTTTGTCCAAACCTTGTTTTAGGTATCCTATTCACAACAGTTTCAGTCGGCACCTTGCCAAAATTTCTAATCCTAGTCCACTCCATCCCATGTCACCTTGCATGGTTCTTACTCGATCCCAGTACAAAAAGCGAATAGAAATGGCCGGCTCATCCAATCGTATCGTTGAACCACATGATAGTGACGAAGAAATTTCTCATGAAGAGTATGAAGCACACATCCAAGATAGAAAATTCCAATGCCTAATAGAGAAGGTGCTTATTGAAGAACCCCATAAATACTTCTATCATCTTGCTAGTCTTGGAATTAAACTCCTCGCAGACTTTGATATAAGTACAATCATGGAAAATGTAGACAATGATCATGAGAGGGGTACAAATGACACAGTCCTGCATGCAAATGATAGCGGAAAGAAACCCATAGATCAAAATGCTCCCATGGAAGAAATGAGGAAGCAACTTGAGAGCCTCACACAACAAATATCTGACTTTAGACCGGTACAAGTACCAAGAACTACTCCTTGGAAGATATAGCACCGCATCCCTTTGACAAAAGTCTGGACATGAGACCATTCCCCTACAAGTTTGAGGTGCCCAAGTTTGACAAATACAAAGGGAAGGGGGACCCTCAGGATCATATCAGGGAATTCAATGCAGCATGTTTAGAAGTAGCTCACAATGAGACCTACTTGATGAGACTATTCCCAAGATCCTTAGGTGGTCAAGCTATGGAGTATTTCTCGCGTCTCCCACCAGGAATCAGAACTTTTGATGAACTTGTCAATAAATTTATAATGCACTTCTCTTACAACATCGAACACGAGGTATCTATGCAACACCAAACAAAAGAGTGGTGAATCATTCACCACCTTCTTACAACGATGGAGACAACTAGCTAGTAAGTGTTCTTATGATATGCCTGAGAAGCAGCTATTGGAGGTGATTGTCCACAACCTAAATCCTAATCTTAGCTATCAAATACAGATACAATGCCCTACATCATTCTCAAAAGTCATTGAAATGGGATTATTCATCGAAAAGGCTATGATCACTAAAGGAGCTATCAAGCTATACAAGGACACACCTGCTTCCAATTACACAATGAATAAATCAAAGTTTTGGACCAAGAACAAGAATGTGGTCAACGATGGGGTAGTGGATGCCAAGGCGGCAGCTCCCAAGCAACAACCTATATTCACTCTCAAGGGAGAATCAAACAATGGTACACTCAACAAACCACCCTCTCAGGAGCCCAGACCTTGGTTCAGTTCAAATCCAAGGAGAAAATTCACACCATTGGGTGAGTCTCAAGAGTCTGCACTAAGGAAGTTGTTGGCTAACAACAAAATTTCTCTACCGCCAACAAGTGATTATGAGCCTATAGTCAAACCTCCCTACTGGAAGGACACAAACTATTGTGAATATCATCGAGGAAGGGGGCATACAACTAACAACTGCATCTGCCTCAAAAATGTCATACAAGATGTACTAGATCAGAACCAGGGAGGGACACAATAGCATATCTCCAATGAATCTCATGTGGCCTACAAGGATCCACTTCTAAATCACAACAGGCCATATAACAACAACAACAACCACGGCCACAACAACAACAACAACAATGACAACAGAAATAACAACAATTGCAACCGGCCAAATCAGAACAACGAGACTAGTAATGCCAACTATGCGAGTGTGCCTTTCGACTACACCATAAACTGCATTTCCAAGCACATCTCACAAGTCAATGTCATCTCACCCAACCAACAACCAGGACCTAACAGAACTGGTTGTAGTATAATTACCCACAGTGGTAAAGTCACACTCAATACCACCCCTCCAAGGTTGTCACCATCCCCATCCAACTCCCGTCAATACAATGTCATCGACCAGTTACAGAAAACTCCAACTCACATTTCTATATTGGAGCTATTGCGTCTATCTCCTTCTCATAAGGAGATTCTTGAGAAAGCCTTAGTGGAAACCACTGTCCCCACTAATTTGGCCCAAGAAAAGTTTCAGACCATGGTAGGCAATCTGACATCCTTCAACTCCATATTGTTTACTGAGCAAGATGACCTCTCTGTATCCCAACCTCATAACACCCCTCTGCACATTGTCGCATTCATACACAAGCATCACATCAAGAGGGTTCTCATTGATGGGGGTGCTAGTTTAAATATCTGTACATTAAAGCTAGTCCTTGCACTGGGGTTCTCTGAACAGGCAGTTGATCCAAGGAGGAAAATTACCATCAAAGCATATGACAAGGAAGAAAGAACCACAAAGGGAACAGTTGTCCTACCTATTCAAGTGGGACTAGTAATAAAAGATGTGGTGTGTCAAGTCCTTGATCGAGAGCTCGCTTATAATAGCCTACTCAGGAGACCATGGATTCATGCCATGAAAGCTGTCCCCTCAACCTATCATCAATGCATTAAGTTCCTGCACAATGGCAAGCAAGTCACCATTCAAGGCGACCCTGACCCCTACCAACACTGCAATTCTTTCTGTGCAAAACCCAAGTGTGTCATACCCAACAACAGAGCATACATTTCCCCTACCCTGCAATAGGACCATACCGCTGAAGCTTCCTCCTCAAGACCCAAAGTGCAGAAAGTTACCATAAAAGAAACTGGAGTGGGAGAGTACTCAATTGAGCACAGTCTCAATCTTGCCAAATTGCCCTTATCCCCTATATCTTTTGGCCAACCCAAACATTTTCCAAAGCCATCTGCTCCTCCTATAGCTCTCGCAACTCCCTTTGTAAAATGGGGGACCTTATCTAATGAAACAGAGGAGAGAGATCTCCTCCAATGGCTTTATGCGAAAGAAGAAAACACACCCCAAGATCCGCCTAGACTCCCAACAGAACTCTATGGGCAAGGTGAGACTATTCTGCACAGGATGGGGTATGAAGGACAAGGCCCCATCAGCCTCAGAAAAGAAGGAATCATTGAACCTATCCAACCTTCTTCATCCTCATCGGCTAGAAACACAAGTGGCCTAGGATACAAAGGCAAGGGCAAGGCCAAAGAAAATGCTTGTCTTGTGGAAATGATCCAAACACTCCAGAAGGACAGTGATACAGATTCAAATGAGTATGAGTGGGATGAGCTAATAGATCATCCCTATGACGACAAGGAGGTCGACACCATCCAAACTTTTAGCCCCTACCGTGAGGGACAAACGCAACGGAACAGACTACTGGAGTCTGATTTGCCCATCCCTGAGATTATGGCTTTCGAGGAAAGTTTAAATTCCATTGCAATAAACAACTTGGAAGAAAGTACCATCCCGACCACAATCCCCACCAATGCTCCCAACATTTCCATTCATACCATCAATGAATCAGGTCTATCATCTGACTCCCTTCCCCTCTTACACCTTGAGCTTATTGACTGGGATTTGCAAGGAACTCCCCAACTTGATATGTTCCAAATTGACAATGCTTACATTGATTATATGGAACTTAGGGACCACTTACCCAAGGGAGATCATAAAGCTGGTTTTACTATTGAACTGAATACCATGGCTTACTTTGGGGAGGGTGCCAAGCCTTCTAGTCACAAAAATATCAAGATCAAAAATAGATCTGACAGTGAAAACTGCCTTACGGCAGTGTCAGATCACAAAACAGTAAAAAGAAAGGACGCATCCGAAGGTGAAAACCCAACTATGGCACCTGACGATGGAATGCTTGACACTCTCCCTAGTGATATGTACCAGAAAAGGTCACAGATTGTTGTGGAACCAACAGAGCCCATGAATATTGGAATAGAAGAACAGCCCAAAATTATCCACTTTGCCAAATCTCTTACACCACTAGAGAAAACCAGGTTTGTACCGTTCTTTAAGAAGAAGAGAGGTAGCTTTGCTTGGTCGTATGCAGACATGCCAGGTTTAGAGCCAAACTTAATTCTACATCATCTACCATTGGATCCAGGAGTAAAACCAGTAAAGCAAAAGCTGAGAAAGATGCATCCTCACATAGCACTTTTGGTCAAAGAAGAACTCAAGAAATTGCTGGATGTGGGGTTCATCAGAGCCATAGATTACCCAGAATGGATATCCAACATTGTGCCAGTATCCAAACCGGATGGCTGGGTTCGACTATGCAATGATTTTCGACACCTAAACAAAGCATGCCGCAAGGATGATTTTCCATTGCCAAACATCGATATCATAGTCGACCTAACTGCAGGACATACAATGCTATCACTCATGGATGGATTCTCAGGCTATAATCAAATCAAAATAGCACCAGAGGACCACCACAAGATAGCTTTTACTTGCCCGTGGGGTACCTTTTGCTGGAATGTCATGCCATTTGGGCTGAAAAACGCAGGTGCTACATATCAAAGAGCTATGACTACTATATTTCATGACATGATGCATGTAACTATGGAGGACTATGTTGACGATATCTTAGCAAAATCTCTCACAAGGGACTCACATCTGGATGTCCTAGAAAAAGTTTTTCAAAGATTGGACCAGTTCCAAGTCAAACTAAACCCAAAGAAATGTGTGTTTGGGGTAACGTCAGGCAAGCTGCTAGGCTTCATCATGTTGGCAAATGGAATAGAGGTAGACCCTGCCAAGGTCAAAGCCATAATGGACATGCCACCGCCCAAGACTCTAACTCAGTTGAGATCCCTACAGGGCAAGCTGCAGGCCATCCGCAGATTCATATCACAGCTGGCAGACAAGTGCCAACCTTTCAGCCATCTCCTGCATAAGAACATTCCATTTAGGTGGGATGAGCAGTGTGAAGAGGCATTCAACAAGCTAAAGGAGTACCTTATGAATCCACCCATTCTCATGCCTTCGATCCAAGGAAAACCTCTAATTCTCTACATATCTACTACGCCTATTGCACTTGGAGCTCTTCTAGCATAGCAAGATTACAAGAACAAGGAAAGAGTTGTATACTACATCAGTCAAACCTTCGTGGTCTACGAGTTGCAATACTCACAAGTAGAAATATCATGTCTCGCGGTAGTTTTTGCTTCACAAAAACTTTGACATTACATGCTCGCACATCCAGTTAAACTCATTGCAAAAATAGACCCACTGAAGTATCTCCTCAGCAAAGCAGCTCTCACAGGTCACCTAGCAAAGTGGGTAATGCTTCTTAGTGAGTATGACATAGAATATATAGACAGAAAAGCCATCAAGGGACAAATCATAGCGGACCAACTAGCAGATGCACCATTGCAAGACAGCAAGCCCATGCAGTTTGAATTTCTAGACGAATCCTTATTCAATGTGTCAACATCTTTCTAGAAATTCTACTTTGACGGGTCTTACACACACCATGGATCGGGGGCAGGTATCCTGTTTATAACTCCTCAGGGCAACACAATTCTGAAGTCTTACCATTTGTTATTTCCATGAACCAACAACATAGCGAAATATGAAGCCTTGGTAATTGGTCTCAAGATGGCGACTGAGTGGAAAATCCAAGAACTGCATGTCTATGGTGATTCTTAGCTTATAATCAATCAGATCAACGATGAGTATCAAACCAAAGATGAAAAACTCATCCCGTACAAATGAATGGTTGACGACTTCAAAGAACACTTCAGGACCATCTCCTTCGAGCAAATACCTAGGATCGAGAACAAAGCAGCGGATGCAATGGCAACCATTGCCTCTCTTCTAGAAATACCTGAAAATGAGTCATGGTATGAGTTCTTAGTGGAAACTATCTGGCAACTAGCTTATGATCTTCTTGAGACCCATTCCATCTGCCTTCTAGTTGGATCTGATTCACCTTGGTACAGTAAGACTTACACTTACCTCAAGGACAACATTTTCCCACCTGACCTCTCTTCCAACCAAAAGCAAACTTTCATACGACAAACCTCTCGCTACACCATCATAGCCGATACCCTATACCGACATGGTCTCGATGGTACCTTGCTCCGTTGTTTAGAACAAGAAGAATCCATAACTGCCTTACGAGACGTACACGAAGGGATTTGCGGAACACACTCCAACGGTCCTTCCTTAGCCAAGAAACTCATGCGTTTGGGCTATTACTGGCCAAACATGGAAATGGATTCATATCAGTTCGTCAAAAAATGCAAACAGTGCCAAATACACGGGAACCTGATCCATGCACCTGCTCAAGAGTTGAGACCTTTAACGACACCATGGCCCTTTTGCTAGTGGGGACTTGACCTTGTGGGAAAAATTCATCCACCCTCTTCCAACAGCCACAAATTCATCATAACCGCCACTGAGTATTTCACAAAGTGGATTGAAGTCATTCCCCTAACCACCATCACAGGCAAGCAAATTTCCTCTTTCATCCTGAATTACATTATCTGCAGATATGGCATTCCTTCATCTATTATCACGGATAATGGAAGACCATTCAAAAATCAAGATGTCCAGGAACTCTATGAGCATTTCAAAATCCAACATCGCTTCTCCACTCCATACTACCCCCAAGCTGAGGTATCGAATAAAACCATTCTAAAAATCCTAAAGAAGACTGTCAACGATGCTGGCCATGATTGGCATGTCCAACTCAATCCCACTCTGTGGGCCTATAGAACTAGTATACGCACTCCCACAAGTGCTACACCCTACACCCTTGTCTATGGTTTAGAAGCCATCCTTCCCATTGAAGTTGAATTACCATCCCTCAGGGTGTCGTTGAAAGGTCTCATATCAGACGAAGAATACAGGGTATCAAGGTTGCAAGAACTAGAGCTGCTAGAAGAAAGGACCAAAAAGCCTTCGATCATCTCAAAGCCTATCAACAGATGATGTCAAGAAGCTATAAACACAAGGTTTGCCCAAGATGCTTTAAGGTTGGGGACCTCGTTCTCAAAGAGAATCCTCGCAATCAACAAGACAAAGAAAAGAAAGGCAAGTTTGAACCAAACTGGCTTGGACCCTATGTGATTGTAGCCGCTTACAGATCGGGGGCATATCAGTTGGCAACATTAGAGGGTGAGTTGTTCGATGATCCAATCAATAGCATGCACCTTCACCGGTTCTATACCTAGGAGAAACCCAATGCAAGGGGGCACAGAAATACAAAAGAAAATTGAAAAAAAAAATTTGAAAAGAGAAAATACAAAAAAATCAGAAAAAAATAGAAAGCATACAAAAAAAATCGTCCTTTGGTGAAAACCTGGCAAACAGGCACCTTGGATAGGTATCATGATGAAAACCTGGCAAATAGGCATCATGTTTACTTTCTAGCTTCTCGTGCAAATAAAAGCAAGTGATGAAAACTTGGTAAACAGGCATTACTTGTGATAAACCGCCTTCTCCATCTTTGGGAATCCAATCACCTTGAGTCCATTCTTCCTTTGCTCATTTTCCATTCGACCCATATCTGTCCCATAATAAACACCTGGCAGTTACCTATCATGGCTTGATAACTCTCCCTCTTTGTGGCCTTGTCAACCAAGATTTTGTCCCATATCGTCTCTTCAGTATGAGCCTAACATAGTGTCTCTCGTCGGTTTCCATAGTCCAAGTCTGTGAACTACGTTGCCTCTGTGCCGTCACGTAGGCAAGGCCATTATTCTAATGTGCCCCTGAGGCTTCCGTTTATCCCATCTGTCCCATATCTGGTCCCTCTATCAATCTGAGTCTATCTCCACTTTCTCTCACCTAGGTCTTAGGTCCGTTAGGGTTTACCCCGAACTACGTTGCCTCTGCGTAGGCAAGGCCATTTAGCAATGTACCCCTAAGGCACTAGGACAGTCCCTTAGGGTTTGTTTCTCCAATAAGGATTGTGCAATCTTCTCACCAAACATGCAAATGCAAGCAGAACCCACGCTTCAAGTAGAAATCTTGACTGTGAACAATAAAACCTATCTAAAGCAAAGCAACTACCCAAGGTCTTCTAATTGATTCTATCTAAATTATAGCAAGGAAATCACATCTAAATGCAAGAATGTTTTGTGGATTGAAATCATGGTTATGTTACTGAGTCTTGATTTTTGTTATCATGTGTTTTTATGCTACTCAAGGATGCCAAAAGCTAGAGATGCTATGATGGGGGCATGATCATTTTTCTTTGTTTGCTATCTGTGGATTCCACTTTAGTAATGTGACACCTTATCTAAGGACATGATCGGCAAAAGATCATCAAGGATATCAAAGGTCTAACATGAATGGGGGCAATCCTTGTTTGTTGACACGCAAGAAGTACTCAGGTCATCTAGATTCAATTTTGACTAGATGCTTGTATTTACTTGCCAAATTAAAAATCCATGTAAGCAGTACTCAGGTCATCTCAGTTCAATTATACCTAGATGCTTGTATTAACTTACAACATTTCAGAAAATGTACCAAAAATAATTGCCCAATGATGAAATAAAGCACTCTAAAAAAGAAAAACATCCATCCTATATCCATATACACATCCATGCATCCATATCCCATACAATCATCAGTACCCATACTATGCAGAGTAACAACATCAAATGAAGTTTCTAAGTCTATCTATATCCAGTCATTCTGTCAAAACCATTCTTCTATTTATCATCCTGTCATTCTTGTGTCGATAGAGTACATTTGGACATCACAAAAACAAAGCATATAGGTGCATATCATATCACATTTAGAGCTAGTCATGAACATGATTAAATCAGTTGCATACATAACACAAGGCATTAGGTCATCCATATGTATCATCATCATATCGCATCAAACAACAAAGAAATCAAAAACATAGCTAAGTACATCATATACAAAGGTTACATAACCACATAGAAATCATGTTGCATTTGCATACATTCGAAACATATTACATCACATAGACATCACATAGCATCATATCAAAAGCATCTCATATAGCATCAGATAGAACATCTAAGTCTACACATGCATTCCATCATACAATAGAAGTGAATCATCATCTCATAACATATGCAATAGATCATAAGGCTACATCATCATATATACAATCATAAAAAGAGGTCCAAATGTACAATATCATCATCTCTCTCAGAATCAAAATGTCATATACAATGTGCATCCCAAAGGATGGTGATACATGTCCCAAAAAGTACAAAATCTGGTACAAGTCTACCCCTGCTGCTGTGGGTCACCACTGCCAGCTCCTAACTACTAAGGACCCATCACGGAAGCCCCTGACTATGATGGACCTGCTCTATTCATCTAGGTTATTTGTATTGTTACTCTGTGAGGTTATTTGTATTGGGCCTCCTCATATGAAGTCATCGGGCCCCATCGGACCCTCTCTGCATGTGTCCGTGCGAATAATGCCTGTCCCTGTGGCATACCCTGTCGCCTACCAAACTGTCTCAACACTCGGCCCACCATCTGTCTCTCCAATATATGCTGTGTTCGGCCTGTCAGCCACCTCGTCTGAAAGCAGTAGGGCAGTAGGGCAGTAGGGTCGCCAGATGATCACATCTACACCATCCAATGTATGCCTCCAGTACTCCAACTTCCCCAGCCTGTGCTGGGAAATCACTCCTGATAGCATAACTGTATGGCTCTCCTCACTGCCTCGCAAATACACATATCGGCCTCGTCACCGCTATGTGCTCCCATAGCCAAAACTGTAGCAGTAGCACCCCAGCTGACAGACTCGTGCTGCGGTGATACACCACTTGGTGCATGTCATGGTATAGGTGGGCTAGTACACAAACTCCCCATGCATATCAGGTGCCCTCAGTCAACATCTGCTCCATGATCCTACCCCATCCAATGGAGAACCCGTGTGATCTCTTGTCGAGGCATACAACGCCTCCGATCAATCCAGCCATGATCCCAGGGAAGTAGTCATAACAGTCATATATATCATGCCAAGGGATGACCTATCCAACTAGCCCAGGGTCATCGAACACTCGCTGGCACTCAGCGAGTACTGCATCTCGCTGCACATCATACTCCACCAACTCACCAACAACGGGTAATTGTAGTATCCTGTATACGTCCTCTAGTGTCACAGTCATCTCGCCAGTCAGAAAGTGGAAAGTCCCATCCTCACTGTGGAATCTCTCCATGGTAGCTATCAATAGTCCATGGTTCACCCGCACCTCGGGCATGAAGCAAACGTAGTCCAGACCCATGGCACCAAGTGCCTCTCTGTCGATCTCTGTCAACATGTATCTATACAATAGGGGCATGGGGAACGTCTCCCTAGACTGCAAGGTGTCTCATATCTCCTCCTGCAATCACACAAAGCAAGGCATCAATCTAAAGCTACATATACCATACTCAACATATCTACTGAACTATATCAACTAAACTTAGCATTTCAAGTTGATCGAAATAGCACACTACATCTCTTGACTAGATTCTTGCAATTGTAGAGATAGCTCATCGATTGCCGCATCAAACAAGATGCTAATCGAATCAATTTGGCTAAGTTATTGGCTATCCACTGCAAATGCACCACTACAGGTGGTAAAAGTGTTGTTTCTTAATAGATGCACTGCTAAAATTAGCAAATGCGCCACCTAAACACAGATGCGTCATTACATCTCACATATGCGCAGCTTTAGTACATGCGCCGCCGTATCATGGAAGCGCTACCACATTACGCATATGCACAGCTTTCATGAATGCGCAACCCAACTGGGCATATGTGCCGCCAAATTACAAAAGCGCCGCCTAACTACAAAAGCACCGTTAAAATTAACATATGCGCAGCTTTCACAGATGCACTGCCAAACTGGGCATATGCGCCGCAAGATGACAAAAGTGCCGCTTCGCGCTACATATGCCCCATTCTGCACTTTGGCGCATCTATTTGACCTATTTTCTACTTGCATTTATGACAACTTAATTCGACCCTAGGAGAAATTTTTTGAAGCACATACTGAGGGTCCTGCCTCTGCTAGCTACCCGAATCGATGGACTCGTTCGAATCGATGCTCCTCGCATGGAATGTCGGCTGCTCTAGCTGCCATGCTGCTCCAAGTTTGCTCTAAGCTCTCTATCTCCAATCCAGATCAAACAAGTGTACAAATGAATAATCTTGGGGACCCAGCTCCTATTTATAGCCTACAAACCCTAAATCTGGCTAGGTGATGACTGTGACTACTTCTTGCATCCATTTTTCCTCTAGTTTTCTCCTTGTTTCCTAGAAACGCGTGCTTTTTCCTCTAACCGAACCTAACCTCTTCATCTTCATGAGATTGTCCATCTCAAATTCTTTCGCCCTTTTCTCGTCCAATCTCCCGAGGGGGCATCCTATCGTCATTAAACTTGTACCAAGGGCAAGCTAGGGCATGTATCATTGTCAGACTATCGATTTCTTTGAAGCAACGCTGTAAACTACATTACATCAAAGAGGGGTAAAATGTATACACCTAAAAATGACATGATTCATTCTAAATAAATATTCTAAATATTTATTCCCATTCTTCTATCAATTAAATAAATATTCTAAATTTATTTAATCGGTTCACTATTCCATAATTAAATAAATTCAATTTATTTAATTAAAATTCCTAAATTCTTCTAATGTCCTACACAATTAAATAATCCTAAATTATTTAATTTATCCAAATTCCTCTATCCTAAGTTCTAATTCCAAAAATCCACCTCACACTTACACCTCACTTTTCCACCTCACCTTGTCCACCTCATCGGGTTGCACATGTAATTAAATATATTAAATATTTAGTTACCTATTTTCCCCCTCACCCACATGTCCTATTTCTTCTCAAATCAGAAGTTAGTTAACTAATCAATCAAAAATGTTAACTAACCAGTCAATTGGGTTAATCCCTCAATCAATTCAGTCAATTCCATAATCCATTCTTCCAACTGACTAATCAAGTCTGTTAACTGATTAGTTAAAGGAGTTAACTCTCTAATCAATGTTGTCACATCCCCACTTTCATGATGAAGCTGAGACACTTGTCTTATTTCCACTGGTTGCACATTCCTCAACCATTCTCAGCCGTTGATCATCACACTTCTTCTCAACCGTTGATTCTCATTCTTCTGAGTCTATAAAAGAAGCTTCATCCCTCCATTCTATTCATCTAGGTTATTTGTATTGTTACTCTGCAGAATTCTACCCGCATGCCTTTGGCACCCTCAATACAATCTACTTGAGATCACCATTTGCTTTGAAGCTCTACTTCATAGCATTATCTATCAACACAACCATTTACTACTGACATCCTACAACACAGCTAAAAGAGTGCACTCACTGAGGGCCTACTTCATCAGCAAAGGACGGTTGTAATAGGCGAATAACAGAAGCTTTGAAATAGGGAAGGTTTGCATTGTGTTATTCATTGCTCCATTTCATTCAATCTTTCTTGTATCCATCAACCCTAAAACCTAATCCCTCAATCCTTAACCATAAACATTATCAATAAACCCTCAACCCTCAACACTATACCTTAAACCCTAATCCCTCAACCCTCAACCCTAATCCCTCATCCCTAAACCCTAAACGCTATCGCTATTCCTAAACCCTCAACCCTCGACACTATACCTTAAAACCTAATCCCTTATCCCTAAACCCTAAACCCTATCCCTCAACCCTTAACCCTTAAAAATTAAACCCTAAAATCTATCCATAAACCCTCGACACTCAACACTATATTTTAAACCCCAATCCCTTAACCCTCAGCCCTAAAGCCTTAACCCTCAATTGTTAAACCTTCAACCCTAAACCCTATCCCTAATCCCTCTACCCTCAACACTCTACTTTAACCCTAATCCCTTGACCATCAACCCTATCCCTAAACCCTCAACCCTCAACTCTCAACATTAAACCCTAATCTGTCAACCCTAAACCCTAATCCCTCAACCCTAAACCCTATCCCTAAACCCTCAACCCTCAACACTATACTTTAAACCATAATCCCTCAACCCTAAACCCTAATCCCTCAACCCTAAACCCCATCCCTAAACCTAACAAAACTAATTTGCCTTATGTTAGGTTGTTAAACCCATCATTTTTGACACTCTTCTCTTAGAGATATCTACGTTGCAAGAATATGTCAGAAAAATGGCTATGAACTTTTTTAATGTTAGTAATGTTATATGGCATGTTTTTCTGGTCCATCTAGGGTTCATTATGCCAATAGGTGTACACACTATGAGAAAAGCTTTGTGTATGGTACATCCACAGTGAGTAATTAACAGTTGAAATCAGAAGGATGATCATTATGAGAAAAGCTTTGCATTGGGGTACATCTATGTTTCTTGCTGTCCACCCCACACTTAGGGGAGGTGTATAGTTATGAAACAAGCAAATAATCTCCCATTGTTTACTGGCTCTATCCACAAGAACTACTAAACTTTTTTCTCTTGGTAATTGTAGAGGACATTCACCTATTTTTGGCAACTCCTGCATTCCCAAACCATTACAAAAACTAAGTTATTTTAACCCAATAAATAGCTGATTGCATTGATTTAATACTCTACTATATTAGAGCTTACCATTCACACAAATGCAGATGTTCATATTATAGAAGACTGCATTATATTAGACTATTAGAGATCCCTCAGAAAAATGTAATAACAAAACTGCTTTGCCTTATGTTAGCTTACAATTAAACCCATTCTTTTTGACACTCTTCTCTTAATAAAGTAAGAGTAATAATAATAGAAGGCAAAGAATTTGATCTTACTAGTATGCATGGTCAGTTTACATTCCGTGACTTCATTTTCGTTGAATAAAAAGGTAAATATCTAATTTGAAAGGTGGGGCAGAGTTCACTGTCATGTGTTTTTCTAGATGATAGGGTCCATAATGTCCAGGGTTCTTCAAAGAAAGGCTTGTAACATAATTAATTTTTTGTTATACCAATCCTCTAGGTAAAGCTACAATTCAAATGCCTGCTTTGAAAGTTGAAATAAATTAAATTAGACTTACAATTTTGATTTTCTTCCATTGCTTCAACAACATAATTGTTTTCTTCATTAGAAATCAATTCAAGATCAGCAACTTGCTGCGCATTGGTTGACTTGAATTGCATCCTCTGTTAGAAGAAGGGCATTTTTTATCTGTATCAATGTTGGTATTCATAAGCTGAAGAGCATTGATATTTTTCACACACCCTGTTCTTTGAAATATCTTAACCTTAAAATATGACTTGGATATGTACTTGAACACAATGAAATCTCCAATCTCCAGCCCATGATGATTCACAAAATTTTCCCAACCCTGCCTAAATTCTAGTTTAGTTATGGTACCCCTTAATTGTACATCCCACTCCTGCCCACCTAGGCCTTGAAGAAGGAGGCACGCCTATTAAACCAACTCATTCGACAACTTGCTGCCCATTGGTTGACTTGAACTGCATACTTTGTTAGAAGAAGGGCATCTTTTATCTGTATCAATGTTGGTATTCATAAGCCGAAGAGCATTGATGTTTTTTGCACACCCTGTTCTTTGAAATATCTTAACCTTCAATTATGACTTGGATATGTACTTGAACACAACAAAATCTCTAATCTCCAGCCCATGATGATTCACAAAATTTTCCCAACCCTTCCTAAATTCTAGTTTATTTATGGTACCCCTTAACTGTACATCCCTAAACCCTGAACCCTAATCCCTTAACCCTAAACCCTAATCCCTAATTATAATTTATGGTACCCTAATCCCTAAACCCTAAACCCTAATCCCTTATCCCTAAACCATAAACCCTATCCCTAAATCCTCAACCCTCAACACTTAAACCTTAAATCCTAAACCCTATCCCTAAACCCTCAACCCTCAAAACTATACCTTAAACCCTAATCCCTCAACCCTAAACTTTCAACCCTAAACCCTATCCCTAATCCCTCTACCCTCAACACTCTACCTTAACCCTAATCCCTTGACCCTCAACCCTAAAAGCTATCCCTAAAGCCTTAACCCTAAACCCTAATCCCTCAAGGTCCTAAACTCTAATCCCTTATCCCTAAACTCTAAATCCTATCCCTAAACCCTCAACCCTCAACCTTAAACCTTAATCACTCAATCCTTATCCACCCCTCTCCTCCCCTATCTAGCTCCCTCCCATCTCTACCCTCCTCTACCCTCGACACTATACATACATACATATAGGCATACATAGATACATACATACATATAGGCATACATACATACATACATACATACATACATACATACATACATACATGATTAATAACCTTAAACATAAAAAAATTCAAGGGGGACATAACGTGAGCACGTTATAATGCGCTCACGTTATTGCAAACATGACAAATAGTCCACAAACTTCTGCGGAAAAGGAAAAATGCAAAGTTGAACATAATGCGCTCGCATTATGTTTTGCTTTGGGAATCGCTTGGGATTTGCTTTGGATTTCCAACCCAAAGGCTTGGAGTGTCTTCCCAATGTCCAGAGACATGTTTCTCCATATTCTATAGGATTTCACATAATTTCGTTCATGCTAACCCTCAAATTTGCACGTGTTTCAAGGTCAAACAAATTGAACACCTGGGTAATGTTAGGATTTCTCTTAGCTATTTGATGATGTGATTTTTTTCACATTTTGACAATGTTAAGCCTTTCATCTTTAATTTCTTTTGTTTGTGTGTCCGTTTTTGGACAAAAACCACTGTTTGGTCTTTTTTTCATTGTAAATTAACTATTCATTGAAATTTCAAAAAAATTACATATTTAGAAACTAGACTCCATTCTACACATTAAAAAAAGAAAAAAATGATTTTCAATTAGTTTTCAAAATTTATAGGGGTAGCACGGCCAAAATTCTATTTTTTAGGATGTGTCCACTTTGAAAATTAGTAAAAAATCAAATATTCATCAAAAAATAATCAGAAAAATCAGGCATAAACTACATGCTGTTAGCTAATTTCTCACTAAAGCGATTTTAAAAATACCAAAAAAAAAGTTGACCTTTTGAGGGAGCCACAAAACATGCTATGTTATGTTTTTTTGACAGAAACAACACCAATTTCTGTGGCTCCCTCTTTTGAACCCCTTAATCTATACCATTTTCAAAAGAAATTAGTAGTTTAGAAAGTAGACTCGGAGTACTACAAACATTGTTTTGGTTGCATCTCCAAATTTTGAGTGTAACTATGCTCAATTTCTCATCCAAGGCCAGCATTTCCTGATTTCAGAAAAAAAGTGGCCACTTAAGACCCCTTTTTGGCCCCCCATCTTTTTGTACGTACCCACACATCATCATGAGCCATCTATAGCTACACCTATAGGCCATCCCTCTCTCCTACCACCCTATCTCTCTCCCCTACAATCCATCCCTCTCCACATATACTCCATCCAACCTAGCCTATAGGCCATCCAATTTTTCCTGCAACATATCCCTATCAGCTCTAAGTTGATCCATCTCTACCAATGTTGCATCCCACTCTAATAAATCAATCCCCAATCTAACCTATAGCTCCTACTACTGATCCTAACCTCCCTCTCATTGTGGGCTATGTACATCTTAGACATTAACATCCATCACCTCCTCAACTCTCCCTCCTCATTGTGGTGGTATTGGTGATGGCACCTATTGTGGTTGCTAGGGTACATGTACTTATATGCATGCCTACTATAGAAACCCTTATTAATCTCTTCCTCTAGGTGCCTAGTGAGGCACCACCTACCCATCTCCTCCCCCTATGTTTCTCACCACCTCTGGCCATCCCTCTCAGCCTACCTCTGGACATTGCTACTGCACATATTGTATAACCTTATGTATGCTCACTTAAATATCCACAACTTGTGGTACTATCAACCTCAATAGCCTCCACTAATCCCACCACCATCTATAGTCATAGTGACTCTTGCATCCATCACATCTACTCTCTGCTACTAGGGCACTTAGACGAGATGTGCAAACTCCAATCGTGCTACCAAATAGTCAATCCACAAAGCCTGACAAACCTCCTCCCAAGCCACCCAAGAAAAAACATGAACATCCAAACCTTGGACCCCCTCTTGGATCTCAAACTATCATAGGACCCTATCTAGCTTGTACCTCTCAATAATGTGGTATCACATGCCCATGATGTATATTGGCTTCTAAGTCTTGGTTGTCATCATCCTAATCCTCAACTTCTAGGTATAGCCTCTACACCACCCTTGTCATCTCATCCACTTTTCTAGTGCTCCTAATCCCCTACATGGGTATATCTATGTCTTCATCCCCATCAAAACATAAGTGGCTCACCTAGTTGTCGCTCATCCCATTCGTCAATCATCCTAAGCATAGAAATGTGCTCCCAAGCCTAGACCTATAGTAGTGTAACCTATGCTAGACTATGTTAGTGTTTATTAAGCTTGCTTAGGAGTACATATTTAGGAGTCCATGTTTAGCATTGAGCTATACTTGGCATGCCTAGATTAGATTTGACTAAGTTAAGTGGTTTCTTTTCCTATTCTAGGAGCACCACTATTCTTAGTGAACTTTTCCTATTATTGGCTCAACTATTCTTAGTTCATTATGCCCTATATGTATCTTACATTGTGAGCTATTTCACTATCCCAATCAATCCATTAATTGAGATTTTTCTTTTATCTCTTCTTTCTTGCATACTCTCTTGTTTTCATAATTTTGCACAACATACGATTGCTTGACTTTCACAGGTCGACCAAGTTCCATCATTCATCCAATTAATCCTAGTTCTCACATGGTATTAGAGCATGTTTTGGTTTGAATGACAATCTAGTATAAATTGCTTAGTTTATTTAAAAACTTTTTTTGCATTCAAGTGGAAATATTTTCTCGTGTCTACAAATATTTTCTATGTATTGTGTTTTCTACCATTCCGTGTAAATGGCATGATTTGATCAAGAAACGAGGCTAAAATTTGGCCATGTGCAGATAGAAAGAGGGTTTGATTGGCAACTTTTGGTGTAGAAAAAAGGTTTGACCCTTACTTTTAAGGGCACATGACTTGTTGAAAGGGTAGCATGCCTATGGAAACTACGTGGAAAGGGCACCCTACTTGGGAAATCATGTGTCCAAACCCAAATCCTACGTTTGGAGATTGTTGGGGCACCAAAACCTGTGTATAAATCCAAATCGACGTATATTTCTTTAAAATCAACCTATTTTTTGTTTGTAGGGAAGGCGATATACACCCTACTCCAAAGTGAAGGGTGATATGGACTAGAAACACATCTGATTTGCTGTCGACCCTATGGGAATGCCTTCACTCCCACTAAAACGCCATCACTCCCACCTCTGCTCACAATTTAAACCCCTATTTGGAAGGCCGATTCACCCTTATTACGTCTGTTCACATACATTTTGCAAGGTTGTCTGCAAGGTGTCACTCACAGTGATTCACCCCTACATCTTCTATTTTTTGCTCACACACCCAAATTAGGGCTTTGACCTTTTTTAGAAAAAGTTTTTATTTTTTAAATTAAAATATAATAGCTTTTAAATTAGAGTTTTTTGGGCAACAATTTTTAAAAAGGAAATTCATTTGAGTGTCATATTTTAAACACATTGTAACCAATTTGGGCTCGATTGCACTAATTTTATAAAGTGCCACTACATGACCCAAAATTGGATTTTTTGCCTACACACTCAATTGGGATCTAGATATTTTGAATCAAGGGGGGTGTATTGGTGTCATACCTTGTGCACTTTCAAATCTTCTCCCTAATTTTCCTTTCTGCACTTAATTTCTGCAAAACTACTTCAACAACATGGATTCACAATAGGCAATCAAGCCATTAACTAGGCATTTAATTATCATGAGTGGAAATCAACAATTGAACTTGTGTTAAAAATAAAGGGTTATATAGGGTAATGATGGGCACTGAAAAAGAACCCACTGCTGATACAGAGGAGGATAAATGGTTTAACAAGTGTGATCAAGTATTTGGTTTTCTATAGCTTTTGAATTATTGTTTCATGTAGAAACCTTGAAAACACATGTTAACGAAAATTATGTGTGAATATCAAATATATCAATAATACCCATAACTTGATGAAATATATAAATAAAGAAGATCTAAAGCGATGAATAATACCTCAACAAACCTCTTTACCTCATGGATTCCAATGGTGGCCTATCACAAATGATCTTGTCTATTGAATATGCCCTCAGAAGGTGTACCTCCTTGCTATTCCAAGATGTCAAGTGGGAATGGCCATGATAGTTTATTGCAATGAAGATGAACTTCACAACAATGGTAATGGTGATATGGTAACAAGTTGATCACAAGCAAATGAAATTCCTACAGAGTAACAATACTGAAAGCTTGGATGAATGAAATGGAAGAAGAGGGTTCAATTTATAGACTCATGAGAGAGGAGATCAACAGCATAGAAAGAATGAGAAGATCAATGGTTGAGAAAGGTTGAGAGAATGTGCGCGAAGAGAAAGAAGACAAGTGTCATACAAAAGCTATTTTGAGTTAACTATTTTTCTATTTATTGAAGATAAGATATGCTGTCATAAAATAGAAAGCTTTTTTTCTATTTTAGGAGTTTTTTTGATAAAAAAAAGGTTGACTGAGTTAGTTAACTCAACTTGAGGTTTGCTTTTGCATGATTTGAGAGGAATTAAATAATATTTAATTTTGTGTGCATGAAGAAGAAGATTTATTTTTCGAAGATTTGGAAGATATTTAGAAGAATTAGAAGATAAGAAAGCAAATTAAATAAATAAATTTATTTAATTGTTGTGTATGATTTGGAAGAATAAATAAAATATTTGGTTGTATTTTTATTTTTAGAGATTGAGAGGATTTAAATAAATTTGATTGATTTATTTAAATTTGGAGGAATAAATGACTTAATTAAATAATTTAAGAATTATTTAATTGTTTGGAAGAATTAAATTAAATAAAGGATTTTATTTAATTTTGACTTTAGAAGAGGTAATTAAATATTTTGATATTTAATTAACTTTAGAGGAATGTGAATCGAATAAATAAATTTGTCTATTTATTTATTGATAGAGGAAATTAGAATGGAATAAATATTAAGAATATTTATTTAGACTAAGTCGTGTCATTTTTAGGCATATACAACACCCAATGAAGTTTGGCTAACATTAGAAAAACTCTTTGGGAAGGTTGATGAAATGAAAGGTCATGAGTTAGAGAATGAACTCATAATCTTGAGTACAAGTTCATTTGACACTCTGGAGGTTTTCTTCACTAAATTAAAATCATTAAGGTTGTAGTTGAAAGGATGTGAAATTGAGAAAAAGGATGATGAACTTGTGCTTTCAATTCTCTCCAAGTTTGGACTTGAGTATTCTATATTTGTATCTACTTTCTACTCCACTAAAAGAGCTCTTGGAGCCACATGAAAAATGCCATCCTTAGATGACGTCATTGCAGACTTAACTAGGGAGCAAGATAAGTTAATACACATGGGTACCCTAAAGACATCAAAACCTCAAGCTCTCTTTATTGGGAATGTGGAAAATAATGCTTCAAATAACAAAGGGGAGAAGACTAAAAAAGACAAAGAGATCAAGAAGGAACAAAAATCTAAGCTCACAGAATCTTCTTCAAATCAAGGGAAACCTAAGAAAGAGAAAGTCAAGTGTGCCTATTGTAAGAAACTTGGGCATGATGAGCATATATATACGAAGAAACATATATACCACCTCACTCATCTTATTAAGAAGCATAACATAGGGGTCCCTGAATCTATCAAAGAGTCCTCATAAATCCAAGAAACTTCCAAGACAAAAGAAAAAGGAAAAGAGAAACTTAAGAGAAAGGCACTAGTTGTAGTAGTGTCTTCATCAACTTTGTTAGCAGGTTACTTGGCATAGAACAGAGGCAACCAGAGGAGACTACACACTAAGTAGAGGCCGAAGCTGACAGAAGACACATCCCTTGATATAATAGATATAGGAGATAGTAGAATGTAAGTAAGCATGATAGGAGAATAGGAGTATATTCTGATGTAAACAATGACATAGAAGTCATTTATGTAATTAGAGAGGTAGAGACTTAGATTTGCCAAAGGATATATATATAACTATGTGTGTTATCTTTTTTTGATGTATATGTGATGCTCTGTTTGGTTATTCTTTATGTTTTGCTATCAGTCTCTAGGTACCTGACTGGGACATAAACTAACTATAAAGACTTGACTGAGGACCAGATCTCTAGACTGGTATCCCCTCTACATTTCTTGCTAAGATTTGGTTCCATTGTTGGGACCTTGGAAGAAGGTAGTTAAAGATTGAAAGGGCAAAACATTTGAAGACGTAGCATAGAGTTCTGGAAAAGAGAAAAGGTGAGGTTAGCGAGAAATTTTTTCAAATTGTAGAAAAATTCAAATCTCCTTAAGTTTCTACCTCTATGAGAGGGGGGCATGCACTTAAGGGGATGGCAAATGGGAAGGGGTAGGGTCCGCAAGGACCTTTCAAACGATGTGACTCTCCAAATAATGATTACATGGGATATAAGAGGACTAATGGAATGTCAAATCAAACAAACCCATGACGAAAGGGGAGAAACAGAGGACAAGAGAGATTGATGAAGAAATCAAAACCAAAATGGAGATAAGCAGAGAAGAGAGATTGAAGAAAACTCAAGAAAGGAAAGAACGTTACCATAGAAGAATGGAAAGGGCACAAATGATGGAGGAACAAGGAATAATAGAAGGTGCAAAAGAAAAATTAGAAGAATTTGAAGCATGTTCCACTGAGAGTGCTACTGGAAGGAAGGAAGAAGACAAGCACATCATGAAGGATGTTGTTGAGTGTGCCAAGGAGGGTGCTACTAGAGAAAGGAGGTCAAAAGGTGAAGAGATAGATAATATTATTCAAAGAATGCTACTAATCATGCTACAATGGGTGCTGTCAGAGAAGAATGCGGAAGGGAAAGAGAAGAAATAGGTGAACTAGGGTTTAGGCCATAGACTACTGGAACATATGAGTTAACACTAAAGATTTTGAAGATAGATGAGGAATATATAGAGGAGTTAATTTTACGAAGTATAACAGAGATAAAAGGAGGAGAAGATGTGGTAAACATTAAAAGGAGTTTTGAGGGTTTTGGAAGGGTATTTGAATCACCATTGGATGCCGACATGATGTCATTCACAAAGAAAAGAGATTCCCCTAATTTGAAGAGACACTATGAAGAGACACAATCCCTGGACCATGAGCCACCCTGAGTGCCATATAAAGTCTATTGGCAACATAGTCAAGAGACACTGCTGGTATGAAGGAGACTTGATGTTGTCATTCATGGTAACAATCAGACATGACTTAGAATAGCTCCTCTAACAAAGTTGTGCATAGCCTTTTGATCTGGAAAGACTAACTTAGCCAAAATTGACTAAGTACTGATAGGGTATCAAGACAGTGACAGTTGATACTCCTCCGCAGTTGAAGATCATGTTATGTGGTTCTAGTATGTTACTCACAGCTATTTGGTGATGTCATGAAATTCAGTATTCAAGTCCTAATTTCCTCCTGAAGTTCCATGGTGAAATATCTAAGTCTAGAAAATAGAGTTAAGTCTGAAACAATGTAAAGTACCTGAGTATTTTGGTCTGCATTCTTCCGTTGGTGAATATTTTAATTTGTGGTTTTGAGGAAATGTAGATACATGTCATAAGCATCTAAATCTAGAGTTGTAGAGCTTGAAGTTCATCAGATCACATTTTACAAGTTCTCCAGTATTAGCTTTCAGATTGATAGTATTTCTCTGTGACAGAAAAATAATTATGAGGTCCTCATTTTTCTATAAGAGAACATTATGCTCCGCAATTCTAAAGATATGATAAGAGGTCAAAAATGAATGTTGGTTATGAATTTCAAAATCTCATATGGTCTACATTAAAAGTTATGGTATGACAATCAAGTTAGTTGAGTATGCACTTAAGGACAAAGCTGACACGCATGAGAAATCAATATGCGGTGAAGATATAATGTTTGAATTATCATTCTAAGTGGCTCTACTATAGGTCTTGACCTATATGAAGATTCCTAAATGTCAGTTTGGGTCTGCATTAATATTTTTGCCTAAGATCAAAATGACAAGGTATAATATTTGTGTATATGTTTCATATTAGGCTTGCCGACCTAGTTATGAGATTGATCTTGTTGCAGATATATATACTCAATAGATTTCAGTATTTGAAGTGTGATAATAGTGTGAATTTGATGTATGTACGATCTAAGGCAATTTTGTGACCAAAAAAGGATAGTGAGGGTAGAAGAACAGAGTATATGTGAATCAGAGCAGAAAAAGTAGGGCAGACATTATGAAGACATTTGAGTCTGTATACTAAGCTATAAATGGAACCGTAGCTCAACATTCTGTAGATGCACTTGTAGCAGTCTTTTCCTGGCAGTGAGCCATTCCTTCTCTATCTTTTAGTCTCTTCTTTTTGGCAGTGATCCTATTGTAGTGAGCACTTCTTTTGGACAGTGAGTCCTTGGGTAGTGAGCCTTTATGTAATTTGGTTTTGATATCATAATATATTGTGAGCTAACACTCATCGTGGTTTTTCACTTTTTGGGTTTTCCACATAAAAATTTTGGTGTCTATGTGTTATGAATTTGTGTCTACTCTTCTTAGGTTTGTTTTGCTTTCATGTTATTGGATTTGGTAAAAGTATTAATAATTATGTGAAAGAAAGGTTTTACAAAACACCGATTCACCCCCCTCTTAGTATTCTTTGTGATCAACAATTGGTATCAGAGCAAGGTTCCTTGGAATAAGCTTAACAACTTGAGGAAGATCTGGGAAGGTGTACACATGGCAGAACAAAGGTATTTCACTTCTCCTGAAGCAAGTCACCCAGGTAGCATTAAAATTAGTCATTGTATATATGTCAACAATGAACAACTACAAGCTTCTCTTGAAGATCTTGACAAGTCTGAAGTAGTTATCAAAGATTTGATGGAGAATATCAAAGAAGCTAATGATTGCATTTTGAAACTAAAGGATCAAATCAAGAAGTCCCAGGAAAAAGGAGTTAAGTGAGAAATTAAAAGAAGCACATGAATTCATAGACAATCTATCAATGTTGGTTGAAGAAAAAACAAAAGTTGAGGAGTATTTGAATCAGGTTGTGAAGGATAAGTCTGAGGAATGTGAAAAATTGGGAAAAGATGTGTTACTTCTAAAATTTGATCTGGAAGAAGGTAACAGTTATAAAGAAAAAATTAAAATAAGCTCTGCAAAGCTTGAGGAGTTGATTGAAAGTCAAAAGAGTCTAGATGACAAGCAAGGCTTGGGATTTGAAAAAGGGGAAAGTTCTAAATCAGGCCATGAAAACATTGAGATGAGGAAAAACAAAGGCAGCTCATTCCAGAATCAGAGAGGCAGACCTAGAAGACCTCTAGTCAGGCAGCCAAATGCTCAAAGATATCCATCTTTCAATGGATATTGTTTTAAATGCAACAAGTTTGGTCATAGGGGTACTCAATGTAGGAGTAGAATGAATCAAAATACTCCATCTTTCTCTAGTCAATGTTTCAATTGCAAAAGAATTGGTCACATGGCAAGTGAATGTAGGAGTGTAATGACGAATGGTTTCAACAATGTAAGGAACACTCAATCCTTCAATAGAAAATGCTTTGCATGCAATAGATTTACGCATATTACTAACCAATGCAGATCAAGGAATCAAGGATAGAAGAATATTGTGTGTTACAATTGCAACAAACTTGGACATATGGCAAAATTTTGCAAAAGCAAAAAATGTGAAAAGAAACTACTATGCAGGAGAGAAGAAAATAGAGCAAAGGGGAGATAAAGGAAAGAGTAAAGTTGATCCGATTGAAACCAAGAAAGAGATAGGCAAAATCTGGATCAAGAAAGATGTGATTAAAGTTAAGGATGGGTCCGCACCAGCCTCTAGTGCAAATACTTCCTCTGAGAAGTAAATTGGGAGCTCTAGCTTAGGGGGGCTGTATTGAAAATCCTAATCCCCTAGCTAGATAGTCAGTGCTAGAATCCAGTATGAAGATATGATGAAAATATTTATATGACAGACCTTTTGAAAGAAATTCCAGTAGAAAAGGTTCAAATACAGAGAATTACAGAGCAATCCTAATTGACTGTATTCTACAATGAAGAGTTTGACAACTTTTGGTGAACAAGCATTTATTACAGCTAGGTTATCATAACAAGGGTTAAAAAGGAGCTCATTTGATAGACAATTCACTTTGCATTCAAGCTATCAAGTGTCTAAGAGAAACTGAAGAAGAATTCTAAGCAATATCAATGGTTCAAAGCAACTCATAGTGATTCAAGTAAAAAAAACCCTAGTCTAGCATAAAAAGGTATTTATAGTTGAAACCCTATTGTGAATGTGTTTAAATCTTTACAAACATGACAACTCTACAAGTTGTTGATATCACTGAGCGAGCTAGGCCAAAATTCAAGAAACATCCCTTCAAATTAACAGAAGTCGATCCAATGGGTGCATTTTCAATTATACCACATGGAGTAATGCACGCAGAGGATGTTAGGGCTTACATTCATGTTGCGCAAGAGGAGCATGGAGATAGAAGGTTCTCAAATTTATATCTAAAACATCTAAGTGGTGACAAATTTGAGTTGAAGGAAGAGTATAAGGCTTTGGAAGAGAAGAAATTCATTCAGTATAGAGACTTCCCAACATTTGCGGAAGATGAATGGGTGTGGTGCATGTTGAGCAGGATCCACGATGAATTCATGTGGCTCAGGAAACCTTTTAAGATCACCAAGGATGCAATTAGGGCTGTGACAGGACTAAATTCTACCGGTAGTGTGCCCTTATTAAGAGATGTGAAAATTAACACTGTGATAGAAGCAACCAGAGCCCAATTTGACAAGAGGGCATTAACAGTTAATGATATTATAGATCATGCAGTGATGTTTACATCAATGGTAATTGGTTATAAGATCTATTTCACCAACCGGGAGAACTCTATCTCCGGTACTGCTATATACACTGCTTATTAGATGATAAAGGAGAATGTAGACTATGACCTCTGTGAATTGCTATGACAACAATTAATGGAAAACCTAAAGAAGACAAAAGAGATAAAATATCCCTTTAAATTTAGTACATTGATCATCTACTTATTTTTCTATTCCATGCAAGAACTACCAAGTATGAAGAACTTGTTTTGGTTAAATAGTCAACCTGTTGCAGTGCAAATTAGAGATTATCTAAGGAGCATAGGAAACTATGATGAACAAAATACAGCCCTATGGGGCTATTTAAAGAATTTCTAGAGAATTATGTAATCTAGGGAAAGGATTCCCAAGGGAATTGTTGAAAAATACAAGAATGACATATGCTTCATTGTAACAAAAGACCAATGCATGATGGAGGCTGTTGAGCCTAGAACAGTCTGGATTATGCCAATGGGGTATGAAGTAGATGGAAAAATACTAGATAATTATGCCCAACACATGTTAAGCAAATCCAGGGACCCCAAAGAAGGAAGATTTGGGACCTATGAGGAGTTGTCAACAAAAGTCCATGTTGAACAGAAAATGCCAGAAATTTAGAAGAAGGCAAGGGAAAGAGCTGAAGAATATGCCCAAAGTCAGGGATTTACAAAGGAACAAATCTCAGAAGCAAGAGCAAAAGCTCAAGCAGATAGGGTAACAAGAGAAAAGAAGGAAAGTGAACCGGTTAAACCTCTGAAAGAGCCTAAGAGGAAACCAGAGAACCCAACAGTGACTAAAAGAAGAACTAGAGGTTCTACCTGTGTAGAAGTTGCATCTCTATCTTCTGGTCCCACACCCTCTGCAAGTGTGGAAGCCCTTGCAACAAGTCATAAGAGAAAGAAGACAAAAGATAAAAGAATGCATGTGAGCAAAGGAGTTGATGAGGAGGAAACAAAACCAGATGAGGAGGTTAAGAAAATGAAATTTAAGTCAACTAAAGCTTCCAGTAGCAAGCGAGACAAACCCTCTGATAGAAAAAGAAGGAAAAAGGAGAAGAAACCAGAGTCTAAAGAGTTAGAGGAAACAATAAGTCTAGAAGATATGTTGAAGGCTATTACAGTTGACGACAATCTAAAACCTATTGCCCAACTATATGATGACTATGATGATGCAGATAAAAACATCATTGAGACTACTGTCATCAAATACTTGGACATTTACAATAAAGTCCTAATTGAGATAATTACTAATCTCCCAGACAGCTTGGGAAGTATAATAACTACAAGAAAAGAAGCTGCTATGGCCAAGGACATTGAGCTCAGAGAACATACACTAATAAAGCTTTGTCTTAAAATCACCCCAGAAGAAAAGGCAAAAGTCTCCAAAGTGCTTCATGGAAAATTTAGAACAAAGAGGATGATGAACACTCTCATGTCAAATGACATTGAGAAGGTAGTTAAGGAGATTGAGGAAATCACTTTGAGAGTATTGAAGGAATTTCATCTCACAACCATATATGATAATGAAGAAACAAATATTGGAGATGACACATCTATTCCGGAAGTCATCCTGGATCAAGGGTTGGATAAAAATGATGAAGGGATAAAGGAAAAAAAAGATCAAGCTCTTGCTACTAATGGTCTGGATATAGTTGACAAGGAGAAGACTGATGAGCAGAACAAAGTTGATGATCAAGAACTTGAACAAGCTGAGAAGAGCCCTGCACCAGAATAAAGTATTGATAAACATGAGGCTATGGATCTAGAACCACTGAAATAGAATCAATAAGAAGTGTTTGAAGAAATGACAAGAGACACTGCTGCTGCTCTAGTTGATTCTGTCAAAGAATTCTTGGAGAAACAAGTTTTGGATGAGTCTGAGCTTCTACAAGGACCAATAAATTTGGCCTCAATGTCTCTTGTGCAGAAATTTAAACTGGTATCAATTGTCCAAGCAAAGGCATAGGAAGAGATGCTAAAGTCACATATACAAGATAGTGAACTCATTGGTGAAGCATCTGGCATCCTGGAGACATTGATGCTTTCACACCAAAAAGATACATCATTGTCACCAACTGATTAGATTAAAGGTCTAATAAACTCTGTAAGTACTCATTTTGAGTCATTTGAAAAGTCTGTAGAAATAAAGGTTAGAAAAGAATATAATGAGAGAAGGTTAGTAGAATTAAAGACCATGATTGACAATGATAAAATTCTGCTAGACAATAAAATCAAAAGTATAGAAAATGCTATCAAAGAATCATATGATATATACAAATTTTGCTTATCATGGCCAGAAGTCACTAAAGAGTTAGAAGAAAAAATCAAGGGTTTGGAACTCAAATTGCTAAATATCTCTAAGTCATATGATCCGACAGCTAAATCAATAAGTAGCAAAGAGATACATGTTGTAAATATCCACATTGACTTAAGCAATTTGATGAATAAGAGGGAAGAAGTTAAAAATAGATTCTTCTAGCTAAGAGGGCTGATAAGTCCTAAAATAGATTCAATGACTAATCTTGCAGCAGAAGCCTTGAAAGTACAAGCAATAATTAATACACCTTCAGATTTGCAGAAAGAAGAAAAATTAGTTTTTTTTTTATAAATGGTCATATTCAAATTTTGGAAAGTACAAAGAATAGATGGGATGAAGAGTCAACTTTGCTAAAGACCATTTATAATGATATTCTTCCTCCTACAACTAATTAATTGAGTTAAAGATTGTACTTATACATATGTGGCAGAGTATGACATTTTTAAAATTTTGACACAATTTTGCTACTTGTACATACACGTTTGCCATTGATGCCAAAGGGGGAGAAGAAGATTCAGTGAAAAATGGCCAAAACATCTCAAGGGAAGAAGAAAACTAGAGTGTATATAGTAAGGGGGAGCAAGAAAATAATTTTTCACTAAATGTTCCCTTCAATGCCAAATGAGGAGATTGTTGGCAACCATAGTCAAGATACACTGCTTGTATGATGGATACTTGATGTTGTCATTGATGGAAACAATCAAACATGACTTAGAACAATTCTTGTGACAAAGTTGTGCATAGCCTTTTGATCCGAGAAAACTAACTTAGCCAAAATTGACTAAGTACTGATAGGGTATCAAGACAGTGATAGTTGATACTCCTTCGCAATTGAAGATCATGTTATGTGGTTCTGGTATGTTACTCACAGCTATCTAGTGATGTCATGATTCATTATTCAAGTCCTGATTTCCTCTGAAAGTTCCATGGTGATATATCTAAGTCTAGAAAACAAAGTTAAGTCTGAAATAGTGTAAAGTACCTTAGTATTTTAGTCTGCATTCCTCTACTAGTGAATATTTTGATTAAATGCAATTTTGAGGAAATGTAGATACATGGCATAAGCATCTAAATCCAGAGTTGTAGAGCTTGAAGTTCATCAGATCACATTTTACAAGTTCTCTGGTAGCGGCTTTCAGATTGAAAATATTTCTCTGTGATCACTAGTAGAAATATGGAAATAAATGACCAGGTGACTTAAACTTTTAGTCACGTGACCAATGTTTTTTGCAACATAGCTATAAATGACTAAATAAATGACTAATTCGGTCATTGATTGAAATGACTAAATAAATGACCAAATAAATGACTAAATAAATGACTAATTTGGTCATCGGGCAAAAAACACGACTAAATAATTGGTCAGACAAATAAAAATGACTAAATAAATGACTATTACTCCTCTATTCTTTTTTCTTTCCAATTTGATCATAATCCATGAATTCAAAGACAATACAAGGCAAGGCAATAAATGTCCGCTTAGACCAAAGGAATAAAGGGAGAGAAACGATTGAACAAAGGGTTAAGAAGAAAAAAGACAAATCATACAATAGGAAATATACAAAAAAAATTAAAAATAAGACAAGAAAATAGACAAATTGGATAGATACAAATAAACTAAAGACAAAATTATTAATTATAAAACTTTTAAATATACTATAATATTGATAAATTATTTAATTTTGCAAATCCAGTATGCACAAGTATAATTTAAGTTAAATTAATTTAAAGTATATAATTTAATAACCTAAGTTGTATAATTTATAACTTATATAACAAAATAATTATATAATTTAAGTTAAAAATAATTTAATAATATTTCATATTATTTAAATATTATAATAATGAATAATTATATTGTAATATAATATTATAATTTTATAATTATAATTATAATATAAGTTTTAGTTTTGGAGGGAATTAATGGAGGGAATGTGCGTTTATGTAAAAATGTGAAAATTTTTGGTTACTGATGGGTCTGAAGAAGAAGAGTCTGATCCAAAAATAATACGAAGGTAGTCAGAGAATGGATGGAAGGGATGGCCAACAAGTTGCCTTCATCCATCAATGACCTGCTGTTAGGCTTCTATGATGCTCTTCTTCTACAAGGCCTGCAAGTCGATCTTGCAGAGCATGGACACCTTCTATGCACTCTTAAAGTCCCTCCATGCCTCCTGGTAAGATACCCATTTCTTCCTTACCTTAGATAAAGGAAGTTTCATCTCATAAACAATCACTTGTAAACCCCAAAAACAATGGTGGCAACTTTATTATCAAATATTGATTTGATCTTAGATTGGGTTTGAACCATTGACCTCATTTAAATTAGGGGTTGAAACCCTATACCCAAATACAAATTCACTTGCTTTTAAGTAGAATCATGCCTCTCATAATAGGATAGAGTGAGTTAGGTTTATGTACTTGATTTAAAGTAGATTCATGCCTCTAATAATATGACAGAGTAGGTTGGGTCTATTGATAGCTTGTGTTGAAAGACCAATCCATGCTCCAAACCACAAAGGGGCTGGGAGCTCAATGGTAGAGCACTCAACAACATGTTAGTGTGAGGTTTTAGGATGGGTTCAGAGTAGGTCCATGGAAAATAAAAGATTTTGGGTTCTTTCTACTGCAATTCAAACTGTATAGAAAGCATTTCTAATTTGGGTATTGCTTAGGGTTAGATTAAGGCAATGCTCTGGTTTTCTTCTCAATGATAATAGTTTTTTGACCACATTAGTTTTACATATAGTAGTATTGGAGCCTTAATTGTCTACTTAGCTTAGCTTAGCAACTAGTTGCAAGAAATGTGACAGGATATTCATATTTCTATTTCTTGCACCATGGAAATGGTTTTGCATTGCAAATGGGCCAGTTCTCATTGTCAGTGCATTTTCAATAGTCGATGTGTTTTCCATCCTGTCAAATTTTTCTTTTTTGTCAGGTCTGACCAATGTGACATTTATGCTCTTTAAACCATCAGCAAAGTGCATGATTGATGAATATCTAAATACAATTTTAAATTCCACATACATAGATGGTTTAAGGTAAATTACATTAGATTATTAGATATCCACATTAATTTTATGAACAATTGTTATTCTTATCTAAGGGCTCAATCATCTAGGAAGTTTGTCTTACCATGTTTCTACTTGAGTGCACAGAACATGAGGAATTTTCTTCATGGAGGAGCTACTGCAGCATATGTTGATATTATAAGTAGTGCACCAATATTCACTACAGGAGCTAAATGATCCGGTGTTTTAGTTGAAATCAATGTCTCATAGATTAATGCTACAAAGTTGGGGGTAAATCTTGAACATTCTCATTGTAAATATTTTCTTGATGGTCTGGATTTCTTTTGTTTTTTGCCTGATGAAGAAACTTTAGGCTGATTTAGATTGTTAAGTTTTTTTCCCTTTAACTCAGGAGGAGATTGAAATTGAAGCCAAGGTTCCCCAAATTGGCAAGGCAATTGCCTTTGTTACCATTGACTTAAGGAAGAAGGAAATAGGGGAACTTCTTGCCCAGGGGCGTCACACAAAGTACGTTGCTGTGACTAATAAATTGTAACTTTCTGAAACTTGGTGACTCCAAATCTTTTTTTTTTGGCATTTTCTAAGCCAGCTATGTTACAAGAAACAAAATGACAAGGAACCATATTTCTTAAGAAATAGCATTTTGTGGGCCATTTGTGGCTATCAGGCAAGCCAAAAAATGACATTAAGGAATAAAAGCAATCATGTCCATCTATCAACCATGTCAACAAGTTCTTAATAATCATTTAATCATTTACCCTGAGCTTTCCATTGGGATGAAGTTCTATTCAGTTTCTTCCCTGGGGTTCAACATATTTTGTAACTAAATATTTTATATTTTATGTGTCATTTAAAGAATGTGATTAAGTGAAATTGAAAATGTGTGGCAGTTAAGGTAATTGTTGTGTGTGAACATTGTTTATAGTTTATCATCTCTCAACAATGAATCTTAGTAATGATAAATCTTTGTATACAAAGAATTTTAATTTTCATTGATGTTAGTAAAAGCTTCACCAATTTTTGCATATGGTTTCCCAGTGGTTGACGACAACAGAGATGCCGCTCTAGAGGATGAAGTTTCAGCTTCGCTTAAAGGTATGTCCCTGAACAATAGTAATAATAATAACAAATCTAGGAATAAGAATAGTAAGAAGGGGAGAAAGAATGATGATAATGAGGATGATGATGATGGTGACTAGCGCAATTAGGTATGACTTGAGTTTTTCCAATTTATAAAAATTTACCCAACTTAGTAGTGAAGAAAAGTTCAATGTCAAGTTTAATGGTTATTTTTCAAGCATGTGTGTGCACACTACTACATAGGCTTCAAGGACTAGGCAGGATGATCATGATCCAGACATTAGGGAACTAGGATTTCTATCACATATGCATTGTAGCTTCTTATAATCTCTTTTTTTCTGTGTTCAAGTCCATATTCAGTTGAGGTTACAATATACTGGATAGAATTATTTTTCAGATTTTTGGTTGTTCAGTTGTATTTAACATTTATTGATTGTGGGTTTCAGTGGAGAAGTTGTGCCAGATCTCCTTATGTTACTTGTGCAATTAACACAAAAAATGATGGAGGAAAATCTTATGTACATCAGTGAAGTTTGGGTAAGGTTCATTCTAATTATAACCTCTTGAGACTTCGCTAAGATGAATGCATTAGTTTATTCATTGTCAATAGTACCATTGGAAGTACAGCTGAAGTATTGCTAGCATTTCATTGTTTGTGGCCTTAGATGTTTGCAGTAGTTTCTCTGCATGACTTTATGTTGGATGGATGTGGGTTTATTTCTTCCTTGTATAATTTCACATGTAAATGTTTATGTAATGTCACTTTAGCCAAGAAATCTTCTTGGCCATACGAGAGGTGTAGATTGAGTTTAGTTGTAGATCTAATGTTCTAGCTTCCTCCAAGATTCTATTCGATGTCTTTTTAGGGGTTTATCTTTCATTCATGCCAATAATCACCATAGAACCTTGAGTAGTAGGCTTTGTACACTTTGTAAGATCTTTAGGCTTAGCACCAGCACTGGGACATCCTTATCATTATTGTTTCTTTCTAGAATATATAGAGGAAAGGCCCATAATAAGGCCTCCATATTGGGAACAATGGATGTAATGAGTAAACAAATTTGAGTCAAGGTGATAGCTCATACTTGGTAGCCCATATGATAATTTTCATTGTAATGAAACCTTTATGCAATTCCGCATAAAACTGGTCTCACAACAAGATGACAGTCTCTAAAAAGAGCTTTTAGTGAGCTTCTGACTATCATGACAATCTTATTTTGCACTCTTCCATCCTACCCACATGAGATTATAGAGGTGTCCTTCTTCCATATGCAATCTCTAACTTCCACGGTCAATTAGTGTACACTATGTTGATAGGAAATGCCTTTTAAATCTTAAGTTCTAGGTGTTAAACCTCCTTGTGGTCTGATCAAAGTGTGACAACCTTTGAGACATCCACCCTCATCTTGAAGTGCCTAAATAGAACATTCATAGCTCTGAAGTAATCTTCTAATGGCAAAAATCTCAACATCATTGATATCAAGTTCTAGACCAACCTCCTTGGATAATAACCATGATTTGGAAGATCATGAAGGTGGGAGAGAGACAGAAGGAAAATGAAATGAAAGTGATGACTGCCATTATTATTTGACTATGTTTCGCATCTTAGGGTGATGAGTGGGTGTCTCCACTAGCACTTTGCTTTGAATAAATGGATATAACAATCTTTAGCCTTCCTCTTTGTGGGGATCTCATGATATTATAAGTGCAACAATCATTCATATATGATTGTTATGGAGGTACTTTGGCTGCATAGAAATGTGACTATCACAAGATTTGATGCCTATTTTAATATGACAATCCATGACAATAGTGTCCATGGAGTTTTATGACTACCCCCACACTAGTGGTGATTACATATGCTTGACTAAATCATGTTGTTGTCTCACTATTGATTACATTTGGGGTGGAAATTTTAGGACTATTGTTTATGGGGGACTAATTTTCATCTTTGCATTAGAACTTTCTTGAGATTGTTGTCATAGTATTGGACCTTCTAGGTTTGTGATAGGGTCTACTTCTCGTCACTCCACTTCAAGCATTGTCATAAATATTCCAAATAGCGCCCACGCCCTCATGGTTGTTACAGTATTTACGACAATCCTATGAAGGAACTTGAACTAGGACAGTCCTCCAAAATCAGATGTTGCCTCCTTCAATGACTAAACTACCTTTTACCCCAGGCCCTTGGTACTGTAGAATAGAAAGACATTGTTTAGGAAGCTCAAACAGTCAGGTGGGTACTACAAAGAATGAGACACCAACAGAACCCAATGTTGATGTGTCCTATGACAATTATATATTAAGACACCCACCCATACCAATGTAAATTGGATTGGAATCCAATATGCATGATGATTTACCTCTGTGATCCTATAACATGAATGATTCCCTTATGGCCAGGATAGTCTTGTTGGGCATGACAATATGGCCACAATACCACCCTATGACAACAAATCCAACTTCATAACTATCCCCCACTTTTATCAACCTAAGATGGACTAGCATTCATAATGATTGGCATCATGTTTCCGTCAGATCTAATCAACCTATTCTTCCATGGCTTCACATAAGTGGCAACACTTTACCAAGAATGGGAAACATCTCGCTAGGGTTGGATAGTCTTTGTTTGACCGTGACATCATTTACATGGAATATATCCAATCCCTCTTAGTATATTAATACCCTAACCATGATGCAAGACCTAGAAATGGCCCCCAAGGTAAGGTGTTAGGACATAATAACCATACACCTAGGGTTTTGAAAATTCCCCACCTAACAGTTGTTGACAGAAAGTTGCAAAATAATGCCTTTGTAAGGCAAGATAACAATATGGGTAAGAGCACAACCAACTGCCTTAGGGTTTGCAAAAATTGTGCAACCTTTGCTAGTATCCTCCCTACATGTGCCAAAATGGGAGCTTTGGAACTGGGTATGGACATCCATAAAAGCATAAAGGATAGGAATTTTGACAGATGTTGTAGTTGCAACTGCTCTAGTAGACATGTATGCAAAATGTGGAAGCATAGACATGGCATGTGAACTGTTTGACATAATGCCTCAAAGAAATGTGGTCTCATGGAATGCCATGATTGTAGGATATGCACAAAATGGATTTTTGAAAAGGATTTAGAAACTTTCAAACAAATGCAATTGGTAGGTATAAAGCCAAATTCCACAACCTTTGCCAACATCCTCCCTGCCTTTGCCAAAATGGGAGCTTTGGAATAGGGTGTTGACATCCATCAAAGCATAAAGATAGAGGAATTCTGTCAAATATTGTAGTTGAAACTGCCATGGTAGACATGTATGCAAAATGTGGAAGCATAGACAAGACACGTGAAGTGTTTGACAGAATGTCTCAAAGAGATGTGGTCTCATGGACTACAATGATTGCAGGATATACACAAAATGGATTTATTGAAAAGACTTTAGAAACTTTCAAGCAAATGCAATTGACAAGTGTTAAGCCAAATTCTACAACCTTTGCCAGTATCCTCCTTGCCTATGCCAAAATGGGAGCTTTGGAATAGGGTATAGAAATCCATCAAAGCATAATGGAAGGGGGCATTTTATCAGATATTATAGTCAGAAATGCTCTGATAGACATGTATGCAAAATGTGGAAGCATAGACAAGGCATGTGAATTGTTTGACAGAATGCCTAAAAGAGATGTCATCTCATGGAATGCAATGATTGTAGGATATGCACAAAATGGATTTGTTGAAAAGGCTTTAGAAACTTTCAAGCAAATGCAATTAGCAGGTGTAAAGCCAAATTCCACAACCTTTACCAACATCCTCCCTGCCTGTGCCAAAATGGGAGCTTTGGAACAGGGTGTTGACATCCATCAAAGCATAAAAGATAGAGGAATTATTTCTGATGTTGTAGTTGCAACTACCATGGTAGACATGTATGCAAAATGTGGAAGCATAGACAAGGCACATGAAGTGTTTGACAAAATGTCTCAAAGAGATGTGGTCTCATGGACTACAATGATTACAGGATATACACAAAATGGATTTATTGAAAAGACTTTAGAAACTTTCAAGCAAATGCAATTGGCAGGTGTTAAGCCAAATTCCACAACCTTTGCCAGCATCCTCCTTGACTGTGCCAAAATGGGAGATTTGGAACATGGTATAGACATCCATCAAAGCATAATGGAAGGGGGCATTTTATCAGATATTATAGTTGGAAATGCTCTAATAGACATGTATGCAAAATGTGGAAGCATAGACAAGGCATGTGAATTGTTTGACAGAATGCCTAAAAGAGATGTCATCTCATGGAATGTAATGATTGCAGGATATGCACAAAATGGATTTGTTGAAAAGGCTTTAGAAACTTTCAAGCAAATGCAATTGGCAGGTGTAAAGCTAAAATCCACAACCTTTTCCAGCATCCTCCCTGCCTGTGCCAAAATGGGAGCTTTAGAACAGGGTGTTGACGTCCATCAAAACATAAAAGATAGAGGGATTCTACCAGATGTTGTAGTTGCAACTGCCATGGTAGACATGTATACAAAATGTGGAAGCATAGACAAGGCATGTGAAGTGTTTGACAGAATGTCTCAAAGAGATGTGGTCTCATGGACCGCAATGATTGTAGGATATACACAAAATGGATTTATTGAAAAGGCTTTAGAAACTTTCAAGCAAATGCAATTGGCAGGTGTTAAGCTAAATTCCACAACCTTTGCGAGCATCCTCCCTGCCTGTACTGAAATGGGAGTTTTGGAACAGGGTATAGAAATCCATCAAAGCATAATGGAAGGGGGCATTTTATCAGATATTATAGTTGGAAATGCTCTGATAGACATGTATGCAAAATGTGGAAGCATAGACAAGGCATGTGAACTGTTTGACAGAATGCCTAAAAGAGATGTCATCTCATGGAATGTAATGATTGCATTATATGCACAAAATGGATTTGTTGAAAAGGCTTTAGAAACTTTCAAGCAAATGCAATTAGTAGAAGTAAAGCCGGATTCCACAACCTTTGCCAGCATTCTTCCTGCCTGTGCCAAAACATGTGCTTTTGAACAAGGTATGGACATCCATCAAAGCATAAAGGATAAAGAAATTCTATCAGATGTTGTAGTTGCAACTGCCCTAGTAGACATGTATGCAAAATGTGGAAGCATAGACAAAGCATGTGAACTATTTGACAGAATGCCTCAAAGAAATGTGGTCTCATGGAATTCCATGATTGTAGGATATGCACAAATTGGATTTTACAAGGATGCTCTTAAAATCTTTGAATTAATGAAGCACTCTGGAACATATCTTGACATTGTAAGCTTTGCTTGTGTTCTATGTGCATGCAACCATGCAGGTTTAGTGGATGAGGGTTGTACATACTTCAATCACATGAGTAACCCTTATTGCATTACACCTACAGTTGATCATTATGTGTGCATGGTTGACCTTCTTGCCCATGTTGGCTATCTTGAGGACACCCTAAACTTTATCATTAAGATGCCAGTTAAACCTGTGCTGGTTGTGTGGATGTGTTTTCTTGGTGCCTATACATTACATATGAATATAAGCTTAGGGGAATTTACAGTGATGTTGCTTTTTGATTTGGATCCTAAAAATGCTGCGACTTATGTTCTTCTCTCAAATATCTATGCATAAGTGGGCAGCTGGGGCAAGGTTTAAATGATAAGGAGATTGATGAAAGATAGAGGAATATATATTGATTGTCACACTGCAATGAAATTTATCTCCAAGATTGTTGCAAGAGAAATTGTTGTGACAATTGTGCACCATTTTCATCATTTTAAACAGGGACAATGTTCTTTTAACGAAACTTATCTCCAAGACTGTTGCATGAGAAATTGTTGTGAGAGTTGTGAACCATTTCCATCATTAATGGATGTGCTTTGAAGTTCAACGGCGGGAAGGAAATGGTGTCACCAGGAGATCTGGATATCAGTGGGAGTCCATTTGGTGTCCCCTCAATATCTTGATATCCTCCATCGGTGGGACCTTGCCATATCGGCCTGACTCCGAATGTGGTCTCTTCAACATAGCGACAAGAGTGTTAAACCCTTATCGATGGGACTTGGTGATATCATTGTGACTAGGTTGGAAGTCTCTTTGACTTGCTGATACCAGTTGTCTCCTGACTGTTAGGTGGAAAAAACCAACAAACAGAGTGGAGAATTGACCTCCATGGAGATTTTTTCTGTAATGACTACCTTGAAGTTGAAACCCTAGCCAAAGAAAAAAAAATAACAATGATTGCTATACCAAATATGGAGATCCTTGAACACAAAATTGAGGTCTTCAATCAAAATATGGAGATTTGAGGCCAATCCACAAAAATTGGGGCACTAAGAACTAAACAAAGTGGACAAAGAGGCTGCGTAGGATCTATAGAGGATTTAAGCTTGTGGGTCAAAAAAATGTCCTTGTGTAGAGCCAAAAAAATGACCAAGGCATGCGTCCTCAGCGATAGCCGTGGCTGCAAATTGGAGATCGACTAGAATGAAGATGACAACTCTGGTGATATGGTAAAGGAAGATCAAACAATGACCTCTAACTGGAAATGGCAATAGATATTTTGAAGATTGTTTGGCAGATATATCTGAAAAGGTGAGATGGAAATGATAGGTGATCTGCAATAAGGTAGATAAATTAAGTAGCCCTATGGAAGCACTTTTAAATCTTGTATAAGGCAATGCTTCTAGTCTTTTATGTGCTTCTTCTGTTGTTTGGTGGCATTCACAATGTTTCTAAATCATACCTCAGAGAACCCTTTGCAAAGTGTCCATGGGGCTATTTTCTTGATTCAAGGGTTCTTTTTAGATACTAAGGAGCCTTTGGATTTAAACAATTTCTTCTTATGATCTAGGAATGTATATCCTTGTCTTGATTCTTTTCTAACGTCAAACGTCACACTTTTTTGTGATTCCTCTTTTCTTCTTTCTTCTGAATGTTGGAAATGAAAAGATTACTCAGCAGGGGCAATTCAAAATTTTTAGATTTTAAAGTTTTCCTAGTTTGAATAGCATTTTGTTTGAGAACTTAGCCGAATGTGTGACCATATTATTGCAAGTTTTCTATAATCAGAACGTTTGTGTGCACATTTTTGTGAATAAACAACCTTTTGGGTTCTTCTTGTGCAGGGAGGTTATAAAGATTTTTACTCTCACAATACCATCCCTAAACCTAAATGTTGTTAATGATATTCACAAATGTGGAGGTACTATGCTTGGTACTTCATGGGGTCATGCAACTTAAAAAATAGTTGACAACATTCAATACCGTGGCATTAACCAGGTGCTTGATTCTTTAATGACCTTGTCTATTCATCCTTTTGCCACACAATGATTCTATGTTATCATCAAATGTGTTTAAAGTTTTAGTTTCTTTTGTATGATAGGTCTATATTGTTGGAGGAGATAGAACACAAAGAGGAGCAAATGTTATTTATGAGGTATTTACTATATGCATCTTGTCGAGATACCATAATGGGAATTCTGTAGATACAATGATGACTAATAACGTTGAGGCAAAATTCAAACTGTGAAACAAATTATAGATTTTTTTATAGCTGTGAGAATTTAATGGCATGGTATTGTACCTCTCAAAATAAGAGGTCTCTTACAGAGGGTCCAAAAGTGATTTCAAGAATCCTTAGGGCCTTTTATGTTCAAGAATTATGAATTCTTCCTCAATGCATCTGGAAAGCATCTAATCTTTTTCATCTATCGAGTTGCTTAAGTATCTATTCATGAGATTTGGTGGTTTCATGAATGTGAAATGGTTTAATGTGCCATGAGTTTGTTGTTATTTAAAAATGTCTTTTGAATTCTTCTTTTGATAATGAAGGTTATTTCCATTTGCCACCTGTTGAAATATTTTTATATCTACTCCATTATCTTACCAATTCATCTACAGTATTTTTGTGTGATGTATGTTTGTTGCTGTGAATGTTGAAATTTTGTGCAGGAAAACCAAGGGCATGGCTTGAAAGTGGTTGTTGCTGGAATTCCTAAGATCATTGATAATGATATTGCGGTATGGTGAACCTTAACTAACAAAACTTGATATATAATATCACAAATATGAATTTCAAAACTCTAGTCTGGATACCATTTCATTTATTTGGATTATGAACTTTCAAATTATCTTAGATCAGCTCATATTAGCTTGATGTGTTTATTTAACAATCTCATAAAGTTGTGAATGTGGATATTATTCTTCATATGTCAACTGGTTTTCATTGGACCTGATTTTTAGGTCATAGATAAATCATTTGGATTTGACACTGCTATGGAGGAAGCATAAAGGGCAATCAATGCAGCTCACATAGAAGCAGAGAGTGTTTAAAATGGTGTGGGTCTTGTGAAGCTTATGGGCCACTATAGTGGTAAGTTATGGATCCACTTGTCTTGGCCAAATTTTTGTAGGTCTCAATTCACAATGAAATAACTCAAATTAACAAGGACAATGTTTAAGTGCAAATATTTTTTTGGTATTAATTTTTGGAAACAAATCCACTATGAAATAGTCTTCAGATAAAATGGGAAGAATTATGGATTACTTTAGGGAACAAATAATTTCTTAGAGTTCGGAAATATATATCATATCTGATGAAATCGCAGTATTTATACTTTTTAAAATTTAAGACCTAAGAAAATGAGTTGATTTTTATTTTGGTGCAGGATACATTGCTATGTATGCCACACTTGCTAGCTGTGATGTGGTAAGGATTCATTCTTATCTAGGTGTACAGAGAAAAGATTTTGTAAATTAGCGCGCCTAGTTCCCAGCAATAATCATCTGTAGGAAATCCCAACAATCTTACTTCCATGTTAATTTTTGAATGGAAACCTGTGCTCTATAATTTGTCTGATATTGCTTACAGGAAAGAAGGATCCATATAAAATCACATTTCTTACTTCTCTTTATAATCAATTATTCTAGTTTTTCTTGGGAGCACAAGACCAAGAAGGAGGGCATGTAAGAGAGTTTTTTTTAATATGCATATTTCTTTCTTGTCATGACTGACTGCTTCTTTGGTACCATTTGTTGGTTTTCCTCCTGTCTTTCAATCTGCTTCAGTCTTTATTGTTGTATCTATGTGTAAGATACATATAGTGTAAGGTGGATCTTATTGCATTAAAGCTATTGAGTTCCATTCAGTATTAGTGCATTCAGTTTGTAAAATTCTTTAATTTTGGAAGACTATTTATATACTAGTGCTTTCTTTGGGCAAATTATGGTTTATTGTATTTTAGAGTGATGGAGTAAGTCATGTCAGCAATACAAAAATGGGTGCAAGATCAATCCTACATCTATAGATCTAACCCCTGAAATTTGAAAGTTGAAATTCAAAATTTGGTCAACTCACACCCATTCCTTTCTTGCCATGAGATGACTTGGTACAAGTTTCATGTGAATATTGCCATGTACTTGTATTTAAAGACATTCAATATGCATTTACTCACAGTCAATGCATTTAAAGTCATTTGCTGCTGCAAATAGATTAGTAATTATTAGTAAATTTCATATTGTTGTAGCATTATTTATGTGAGTCAAACTTGAACATCAGTCCTCAATGTTGTTTAGTTGAAATTGTATATGACTGGGGTTTACCTTTGCATAGGTCATACTGTGTTTCAATCAAATATGAATAAATGAACTATGGAGTTTGACTATCAGACATGTTTATGCATTTATTCTTGAATACTTTCATAATATATGCCTATATTGCTATAAAATTCCTTATCATCCCACTTTGTTTTTCATATTTCAAAGTTTCATAAATCTTTTAAAAATATTAACAAATTTTGAGTTTTTTGATTGTGGACAGGTATAGAGTAGGGATAAAATGCAAAACCAATGCCTTCTAGATGCATTTACAGCCCACCCCATGTGTAATAATGGCATCACTGAAGGCATGCATTCACACTAATGGCTTTCTAGCTTTAGTTTTAGCTTTTTTCAGTTTTAAAAGCGTAATAAATTAGCAGTTTGCATACTGCAAAAAGATTATGTCTTCAAAACTCTATATATAGAGTTCTTTGTAACATATTTTATATACAGTTTGAATATACAGTGAATTATTTTTCAGCATTGTCGTTTCATTCCTTTGAGCAGATTTGTTGATAAACAAGTTCTTTGTAACATATTTTATATACAATTTGAATATACAGTGAATTATTTTCCAACATTGTTTCAATCCTTTGAGCAAATTTGTTGAAGTTTATCAACAAAAAATGGCATAGTTGATGTTTATCATGTACTAGTTGTTTATATATGACCAGTTGACAAAAAAATAATGATTAAAATAAGCAAATATACTACCAATGAATGGAAATCAGTGACTAAATAAATGATCAAATATACTACCAATTAACGACAATTAATGATTACAATGACTAAATAAATGACCAGTTAACAACAATCAATGACTAAATATACTACCAAATCGATGACTAAATATACTACCAAATTACCAAATATACTACCAAATTGATGACTAAATATACTACCAAATTACCAAATATACTACCAAATTGATGACTAAATATACTACCAAATTGATGACTAAATATACTACCAAATTAACGACTAAATATACTACCAAATTAATGACTAAATTAATGACTAAAATTTGTTTTGTCATAAATTTGGTTGTGAGATAAATGACCGGAAATAAACTACCAAGGTCATGTGACCAAACTACTAATCACATGACCAATTTTTGGTATTTTATTTAGTCATTTATTTCTATTTTTCTACTAGTGGATAGAACAATAGTTCTGAGATCCACATTTTTCTATGAAAGAACATTATTCTTTGTGGTTCTGAAGATATGATAAGAGGTCAAAAATGAATATTGGTTATGAATTTCAGAATCTCATATGGTCCGCATTAAAAGTTATGGTATGGCAATCAAGTTATGGTATGATAATTTGAGTATGCACTTAAGGACAAAGCTGACACGCATGAGAAATCAATATGCAGTGAAGATATAATGTTTGAATTATCATTCTAAGTGGCTCTACTATAGGTCTTGACCTATATGAAGATTCCTAAATGTTGATTTGGGTCCGCGTTACTATTTGTGCCTAAGATCAAGCTGAGAAGGTATAATATTTGTGTATACGTTTCATATTAGGCTTGCCGACCTAGTTATGAGACTGATCTTGTTGCGGATATATATACTCAATAGATTTTGGTATTTGAAGTGTGATAATAGTGTGAATTTGATGTGTGTGTGATCTAAGAAAATTTTGTGACCAGAAAAGGATAGTGAGGGAAGAAGAATAGAGTGTATGTGAAGCAGAGAAGAAAAAGCAGGGCAAACATTATGAAGACATTTGAGTATGTATACTAAGCTATAAATGGAACTGCACCTTAGCATTTTGTAGATGCACTTGTAGCAGTCGGGTCATCCCACAATAATGGGTTACACTTTTTGGCCAAACTTGACATTAAAATCAACATTTTGAACTAAATCTTCACTTTCTGACACCTATAGCCGCTAAACCATTACGAATTTGAAGATGATGCAAACTAGTGATTTGTGAGATTTTGTTTGTAGTTTCTAAATATATATTTTTTAAAAAAATTATATTTAAATTGTAAAAAAAATTGTCTCCTTTGATAACTAGTTTTTAATAGTAAACAACATTTTTTTAAAGTGATGTGTATCTGTAGCACATAAATTTTTTTCTACAAAGGATAACATTATGATTCTTTTGAATTTAGATTGGTAACACCGATATATAGGGCATGCATTTGGTTTTATAATGGTTTGTTGAATTTTTTTTAATTAAGTTTTGAAGTCAAATCAATTATAATTTAGACATAGGCGTATTCCGTAAAACATAACTTTTTCTGTATGTATCAAAATTCAATTTTTTTTGTTGAAACAAGGACATCAATACCTAGGGAATATATATTTTTTAGAATTTTTTTTCACTAATTACTAATTTTCCATGTGTATAGAACAGAGAACTTGTTGTTCGATGAAAAACCTACATTCACAAGAAATAAAAAATAAATATAATAATCAAATTAAATATATTTAAAATTATACTTTTTGGAAAGCTTATAATAAGGAATACATACTTACAAAACATAAATATTAAATGAATTCATTTGATCCCCCCAAAAGGTAAATCAAAAGTGGTTTTTTATCAGCATTTTGATAGGTGTAGAGGAGACTCCATTATAGGTATGGTTTGAAACTAACGGGGTTCTATCCAAGGGGGTTTGAATCTAAGGAGGTTTGATCAAACCCTATTCAATTAAAATCCTTTAAATGGAACCTTTCAAGACTTAAATCATTATATTTTCTAAAAATATGTGATTTCAACAAAAATCAGGATGTCCCAGAAAGTGTAACCCATTATTGTGGCAGCACCCAGTCTTTTCCTAGTAGTGAGCCATTCCTTCTCTATCTTCTATTCTCTTCTTTTTGGCCGTGAGCACTTCTTTTGGAAAGTGATTCCTTGGGAAGTGATCCCTAAGGCAATGAGCCTTTATGTAATTCAGTTTTGATATCATAATATATTGTGAGCTAACACTCACTGTGGTTTTTCCCTTTTTGGGTTTTCCACGTAAAAATCCTAGTGTCTGTGTGTTATGATTTTGTGGCTGCTCTTCTTATGTTTGTTTTTATTTCATGTTATTGAATTTGGTAAAAGGATTAATAATTATGTGAAATAAAGGTTTTATAGAATATTGATTCACCCCCCCTCTCAGTATTCTTTGTGATCAACAAAGTCAAGAGAATTTTAGTAGAGAAGGAAGATATTCAAGTAAACAAAGAAGCTAAGAGATTAGTAGAGATCTGGAGCAATTTTGTAGAGGTTTTAGAAAAGGAGTACTTTGAGATCTGACTACAAAGAGATAAGGGAAGAGAAGGGAAGCGAGTTGATAGAAAACAACATAACCAGAAGAGTAGACTGGAAGAAATTCACTGTAGAGTATCAGAGATTGTGAGAAGACCAATCATGGATATTCCTATCAATTTACCTATATTTGAGAAGGATACTACTGTAGTAGTAGAGAATATTTTTGTCTTGGAGTCTATTTGGAACTAGAAGGGAGAAACAATAGATGAAATCAAAATGTTTGACTTCATAGGCACCTTACGGAATGAAGCATTAAAGTGGTATAGAAAGACATGTCCAAACAATGACAAATAATGGGATGATATCAAGAAGCTCTTTTTGGAGAATTTTGGAGTTCCAAATGTTCTGCCAAAAGTAGTAAGAAAGATGAGATATTTGATGCAATTGAAGAAAGAATCAATAAAATACTTTGATAGAAAATTCAAGGAGATAACTTGAAAGTTGGAGGAACCACTGACGGAGAAGCAAAAGATAGAATGGTTTATTTTGGAAATGAACCCTGAAATCAGGATAGCCCTAGATGGAAGGATACTTGAGACATATACAGAAGCAATGACATTAGCTTGCCAGATAGAGTCTCAATCTTGGCATAAACAAGATAAGATGAAAGAAAACCTAGAATTAGAGAAGCCAAAATTGGAATTGGAGCAATTGAAGCGAGGTAGGAGATATTGGTTAAACAGGAGGAGAATACACATAAGCAAAGACCTAATATCTAGTGTTCATATTGTACAAAAGAAGGCCACTTAAGAAATGAATGCTCTACAATGAAAGGAGAAAGACAAGTTGTCGCAATAAAAGTAGACATCAAAGCAACGAAAAAAGTTGATTCAGTATACTGTGGATTATGCAGAGAATGGGATGACCATGAAACACCTAATTATCCTTCACAGAACTTCTAGAAGAAAAGAGAATGTGCTGATGAAGAAGATGAAAGTTGGTACACACATTCGACGGAGAGTAATAACATGTCCTATGTAGAGAGAAACTCACATGATTATGGCCACAAACAACCAAATTGGAGAAATCAGAGGAATATCAATGCAATACAAAATTCAAACTTTGGCAGCCCATCCAATGGAAATGGCTATAATGATGATGATAGAGAGAAATTTGAAAGTTACAGAGGAGGCAGAGGCCGTGGAAGAAATCAAAAGAAGGAAGGATGCAAGATGTTTCAATTGCGGTAAGCTAGGACAATTTGCTAATGAATGTTGGGCTGAAAGGAAAACATACTGTTCATTTTGTAAAAGCATAGAGCATGATTTATTCTCTTGTGAGAGAGCACAACAATACTTCTAGAATGTAAAACCACAATCCAAGAGTGATGAGTTATAGAACCTAAATAATAAAAAAAGGAGCAAAGATCATAAGAAGGGCACCAAAAGATCAAGGAGAAAGAACTTTTCAGAAGAACAGTAGAGAGGAGACAAACATATCTTCAAATGAATCCACATAAGAAGAAGAGTACTTCCAGAGAAGCACACCAAAACATATTAGAAAAGAGAGAAGGAAAAGGAAGGAGAAAGATACAGTAGTAACAAGGCAAGGAACAAATACAGGAAGGCACTATGTCACTGAAATAGAAGAGGAAGACAATGAGGAGGAATAAGAATTTGTTCCCTCTAAGTAGCAACATGAGGAAGTTGTGAAGGAAGCCAAACAAACAATAAGGAAGGAACAAGAAAAGGAGAAGCAATATAAGCAATTTTTCACCGAAAGAGAAGTAGATGCTCTCAAGCAGTTAGCCCAATTGTTAAAGCAACACAAACTCATTGAGAAAATGAAGCAATTCTCTAAGCATTGGAATAAGGAGCAAGGTTAGAAAAGTCAACTCTGGAGGATGGGAAGGACAGATAGAGAATGGAAGACAAAAGCACTTATGGTAGATGTTTCCCAAATCAATCACAAAAATGTCCAGAATGTCATGATAGATTTGGGAGGAGGTGTCAACATGATAACAAAGAAGTTGTGGGAATAGTTAGGAAGACCTAAGCTGTCAGAAATAACACACAATATAATCTTGCTAGATGGATCTAACATGCAAATAATGGGAACATGGAAGCAAGCGGAAGTTAATCTAATGGGGATAAAACATGTCTTAGATTTCATTGTGGTAGCCATGAAGGATCAAGGAGAAGTTTTCAATGCAGTTTAGGACTTGAGATGATTCATAGATGCAAATGGTGTCATAGACTCCTAAAGAGGAGTTATCATTTGCCAATGAGAACAAAGTTGTCAACATCCCTTTGGGATCATCAATGGAGGAAGCATACATAGAAGAAGTTCATCAGACAGAAGATAGTGACAAGGATACAAAGAGTCTCTATACAATTTTGAAGTTGGAGACAACAAAAAAGTCTAATTCTAAGGGAGAAGTGGAGATAGAGGATGATCACTATAACACAGATAGTGAGGAGGTTTTAGAAGCTTGGATGAAAGATGAACCAGAACTCATATCAAGGAAAATGTTGGGCTACTGGAGCATATGCCTGATTAGGACTAGGAAGAAAAACTTGCCGCAATCCTCTGCATTTCATCAAAACCCACCGCAGACCACTTGTGACACATATAGGGAGGACAAGGAAGCTATATCTCAAAAAATTTAGAAATAGAAACAAAAGAAGCAGAAAAATCAACACACCAAGATGACCAAGGCACCAGAGATACAAGAACGACAGTCACAAGTCATGAGGATGAAAAAAGGGAGAAAGAACACAAGGAAAATATTGGAGAGAAGTTGCTCAGGATACCAAATCACTAGATCATCAATCTCCAAAATAAAGAAAGTGATTGCAGAAAGATTCTGTCATGGCAATACACTGTATCAAACCTAGCCACTAACGAGGAGCAGAACTTAAGTCATAAGGAACAAAGGAAAAAAATAATGAAGAAAAAGAATAACAAAGCTAAGTGGGAAAATTAGGGCAAAATAGGAAGGTATTTAACCCTAATCTCACCAAAGAAACTTCACTCTGCATTCATACTTTGGCGAAATTAGAGCTCCAAGAGAAGAAACAAGCGGTGAACTTAGTAGTAAAGAGAAGAAGCACACATGAAACCAACAAAAACACACTGGTAACTCCTAAGATGATCGACATTACACATAAACTATAGTTGAAGTTCAAGAAGTACCCGTGGAAATCCCTAGAGGTCGATTCAGATGGCACATTCTCAAATGTGTTGACAGATGTGGTGTATACGGAAGATGTAAGAAAATATATTCATAATACTTTGGAGGAGATCAACCACATGAAATTTGAAAAGCTAAGGGACACACTGTTGGGAGATACATGGTATTTACCAGAATATGCAAACATTCCAACAAAGAAATTGGACATATAGAAAGACTTTCCTAACTTCTTGGATGCCCATGAATGGATAAGGATTATACTAAGTAGAGTGCATGATGAGTTTATATACCTAGAAAAAACCTATAGAATAACAAAGGAGGACATTAGGGCAATCACATGATTAAGTACCATAGGGCCTCTACCTACAATGAAAGCTATCAAAATGGATCAAGTGAGGGAGCTAACCAGAGCTACAACAGACAAGAGAAACATGCATGTGAAAGATGTCATAGATCTGAGGGTGAAGTATTCCACAATGGGGATTGCATATAAGATCTATTATTCTAACTGGGAGGATTCAGCCACAACAAATACAATTCATATGGCCTATCAGATGGTGAAGGAGGGAAAGGATTTTGACTTGTGTGAGATAATGCACCAACTCTTGGAGAACCTACAAAAGATCAAAGGCTCAAACTATAACTTCTAGTATGGTACTCTAATCAATTGCCTTGCATTTTATTTTTTGAAAGAGTTGTTGGGGTATAAGGGGAAACAATGGCAATAGAATATACTAGTAGGATTAGAGGTCAAATGACACATAGATTCATTTCTTGATACCAAAACATACAGTGCCACATTTTTGGGGGTTTTTCAAACCCCTATAGGAAGAAATGAGGGCAAGGGATAAAATCCCTTATGGAACAGTGAAGAAGTACATAAAAGATATCACATTTTTGGTGGATAAGGAATTTACATACATGGAGATGATGGAGCCAAGAACAACATGGGTACCTTAGTTACCCTATGAGATAACTGCAGCAGAAGTTGATGCTTATGAAAAACATTTATTGAGTAAGATAAAAGATACAAGTGCAGAGAGATTTGGCACTTACTCTGAAGTGATGAACAAATAGCATAAGAAGCATGCGAAGGAGCATCTTGAAAAATAGAAGGGCAAGTTGCACAAACAACAGGGAATTCTAGAGAAAGGAACTACCTCAGCTCCCAACCCGACCACATTAGCTCCCTTGCCTACTAAAGAGGCTCCAACAATAAGGAGATCAGAGAGAACAATGTCATAGACACCATCAACCTCTACCATGCCATCTGGAGGGAAAGCAACATCAGAAGTGCAACCAAGGATGAAGAAGAACCTAGAGAATAAGGCCCCTAGCAGAAACAACAAGCAAAAAGGAAGAAATCCCAAGACATCATAGAAGAGATTGAGTCGAATGAAGAAGGAGAGCAACAGGAATCAAAGTTGAAAAAGAAGAAAGCACAAAAGAAACTAGAGGAAAAACTAACACAACAAGCATAAGATGAATCGACACAAGAACCCTACAATCTAGAGGCATTGCTCAATGTTATGGAGAATATCAATATGTTAAAAGAAACTACTATTCTATATGATGAGTCATCTGAAGGAAATAAACAACTAATGGTGCAAGCAATGATACAATACATGGGGGATAAAAATAAAACCCTAGATGAAATAATGGAAGGATTTCCAGATAGTTTGATAGATTCTTTAAGGGAAAGGAGAAATAAGGCACTCTAATTGGAGGAAATAAGGCAGAATGCCATTGACAGGCTCAGTGACACATTATTACCAGAGGAAATGAATGAATTGATACAACAACAAGCCATGGAGCTGAGAAGAAAACAAATGGTAGACACCCTTATGAGAGACAATAAACAAAAAAAAGAGAAAATACAAAAACAAACAGAAGAAGTCACAAAGAAGATATACCAAGTTATCAAAGAACAACAACAACAACAACAACAACAACTGGTACCATCACCTCCACACAACACTAAAATATCGACAGTCGGAGATAACAAAACAAAGGAAAATTTTCCAGAATCTCTGACACAAGGGGTACCTCCTTCGGAGAACACAGGGATGGAGGAGAGGAATATAGAACAACAAATAGAGAACCCAGAGGACAAAGGGGATGGAAGAGAGGAGAACACAGAGGAACAAAGGGAATAAAAAAACTGATATTCTGAAGGCTCCATCATCTTCAATTGAATCAATTAAGGAATTTTTGGAACAACAAAAATAAATAACGCCCATTGTGACCCCATAGTTGCTATAGTTACCGATAGTGGAAGGCTAAATAAACCTTTCTGGTATATCCCCACTACAAAAGCTACAATTGGGAGATGTGTTTCATTCTTCTGCTAGAGTAGAAATTTTGAAGCAACATGTGGAAGGGAGTGAACTCTTGCAAGATGTGGTGTACACATTGGCCAAGGAGATGTCAAAAACACTGAGAGATACTACCTTACCCTTGTCGGAGTAGTTGAAACAGTTAACATAAGGGTTTAAGGAGTACTCTAACTAGCTGGAGAAGAAATAATTGATCAATTGAATAAGAAAAGATAGGTGGAAATGATGAATAAGTGTGCCAAGCCACACACTCAGATGAAAATATAGATAAAATACAAGTTTTTTTTAAACGTCCACAGTCAACAAAGGCAATCAAAGATCAAATGGATGCTTTAGAATTGTAGATCACAAATGTGGCAGCCCAATATGACCCTCTGGTAGACAAGGATGAAGTGATAAGAGTACAGGTGGAGACATTGCATAATCAACACCAACAACTCCAAGATCAAAGGGACCAGATCAAGGGACAAATAAAAAAACTAAGGGAGGTAGTAAACCTAAGATTGGCTAACCTAACTGGTAGTTTTTTTAGAGGCTAAACAAACTACTCAAACCATAAAAATACCAACAAGTATAGAAGAAGCGGAGGAGATATATATAAAAGTAGAAGGATAGATAGATATGGTGGCTAAGGATAAGAAGTAGCGGGATGCAAGTTTAATTTAGCTCAAGAAAATCTATAAGACTATCCTACCTAGTAGTTGACTTTGCATGTCTTGTGGACAAGACATAATTTTGTTGGGGGGGGGTGATGTTAGTAGGTTACTTGGCATAGAACAGAGCCAACCGGAGGAGACTACACACTATGCGAAGGTCAGAGCTAACATAAGACACATCCCTTGATATAATAGATATAGTATTTATATAGATATAGGAGATAGTAGAATGTACATAAGCATGATAGGAGAATAGGAGTATAGTCTGATGTAAACAATGACATAGAAGTCATGTATGTAAATGGCGAGGCAGAGACTTAGACCTGCTATAGGATGGATCTATGATGTGTACATTTGGTTGCATATATATATCTGCTAGTACCAGGTAACTGTGTGTGTTATCTTATTTTGATGTATATGTGATGCTATGTTTGTTTATTCTTTATGTTTTGATGCTAGTCTCTAGCCACTTGACTAGGGTATAAACTGACTACAAAGACTTGACTGAGGATCGGATCTCTGGACCAGTATACCCTCTACATTTCTTTCTAACAAACTCCATCTTGGATTATTGTCTCTGGTGCTTCACACCATATGGCTTCTTCACAGGTTGAGTTTTTTCCATAGAGCCTTATAACATGTCTAGCATCACCTTGGGTAATGACACACTAGCAATAGTTGCAAGGAGAGGGTCTGTTGAAGTTGAAGGTGGAACATTCACAAATACATTTCTAAGTGTACCTTCACTTTAGACTAATCTCCTATCAGTGTATCAGATTACTCACATAGGGAAGGGCATGCAAGTTTAGTTTACTCCATATTTAGAACTTTGAGATCAAAGAGTTGCATAGCAACAACTTAGTGGCTTTGGGAAGGGCAGATCACCATGCTAGGTTATACACCTTCTCACACTTTGCCCCTAATTTTTCTCCTTCTAACCATCCACAACAGATTCCTAAGGCGTAGTTTTCTTCTTCTTCCAGTTCAAACAACAAGGACAGTGATCGGGTGTCATCTCTATCCATCTCTAGATTCGTTTTGGACGATGAGGATTCAACACCTGACTCACCCACATTAAACTCTCTTTGGGCTAGACAGCCACTTCAGAGTGTGGGTACTTGGGTACAAAATCTAGATGATGGTCGACATACATCGTCACATTATAGGGCACATATTTTCTATGCCTCCACTTTAGAGTTCAAAGTTGGTTCTCTAAGAGCTTCTAGTAATTCTTTACAACAGGGTCTTATATCCAACTGGGACACACTTCTACCATACATCTCTTGGTTGTTTGTTGAATCTCATATTTCACATCTTGATGACATCTTAGAGTATCTCATCTTTCTCTTTGATGATAGTTATCTTGCACCTGCTATTACTACAGAGTTTAGAAAGGCTTCACCGAGGGCTTCTAGTGATTCTTCATAGGACATCTCATGGGATTTACATTCTAGCCATATGGCATGCATTGATATTCCACATCCATACATTAGTTCTTTGGATCTTTCTCTTCATGAGTTTTCACATGATTTTGAGAGCTCACTTGTTTCAGTTAGGCTTGGGACTCCTGATTTGTTTGTGACTTGTTTCGACATTCGTATGGAGACATTTGAGCAGTTTTCTAAAGCATGATACTTCATGAGACTTACCACCTCACCTTGCTTCTTTGAGTTGAAGGTAATTCAGCATTCACCATTGGACTTATTTCTTCCTAAGAGGAGAAATGTCATTTGCCACAAATGGATCATTTTCAGCATTCATACATGGGCATCCTCTTTTTGCATAGGGGCTACTTCATTGTGGGGGGGCTACATAGTCTCTTTTACTCTCCTATGGGGGGTCATAGCTACATCATCACAATAAAAGTGACATGGTTTCAGGCTTTGCACAAAGTTATCATCTTTGAGGAGGCTTCCTAGTCCTCTTCTTTTATCTTTTTCTCTCTTTTTGGAGGGGAGTTTTTCCCAGGTTGTTTTCTCTGTTTCTCCATTTTTATGAGAGATTGCACTGTACATGGGTACCTGATCAGGCCTAATTGTCAGGATCCATCTTGATTTAGCCCACCTAAGATATGCTTAAGGGGGGTGTTGGCATATATTAAGCTTGCTTAGGAGTGCATATTTAGGAGTCTATGTTTAGCCTTGAGCTATACTTGGCATTCCTCGATTAGCTTTTTCTAAGTTAAGAAATTGATTTTCTTATTCTAGGAGAACCACTATTCTTAGTGAACTTTTCCTACTACTGGCTCAATTATTCTTAGTTGATTATGCCCTATATGTATCTCACATTGTGAGCTATTTCACTAGCCCAATCAATACATTCATTAAGCTTTTTATATCTCTTCTTGCTTGCATACTCTCTTGTTTTCGTAACTTTGCACAACATATGATTGCTTGACTTTTGTGGCTCGACCAAGTGCCATCATTCATCCAATTGATCTCAGTACTCACATGTTTCACCCTTTCCTTACATAATCAAGTGTAAATCCCAATACAAATCTGCTAACACCCAAGCACTGCAATCAAATATGCACTCATCAACTTGCATATCACTAAAAAACTTTGCTGACCCAATTAGAAAGTAGTGTTTGGTCTTTTCAAGTAATAATATGCTGCTAACAATGGTTGTCATGACAAGGGGAAAATCCTCGACCATTCCCTCATAGGCATCCAAATCTAGAGACTATCCCTAACAATGTAGGTCCACCCTCCCAAAAATCTGCCAAATAACCTTAAGTGTCATAGTGATCTCCCCTATCACGAGATGGATTGTGTTGGTCTTGGAGTGCCATCATTTTTACAACACTATGAGAATCACCCTATGTGCATGGATCATTAGCATGTGCACCATGTACCACAATCCCACTTGGCTTAGGCACCCCCAATCATGCTCCTCCCAATGCTCCATCAAGTGGAGCACCCTCGATCATTACTCTTGTGTCACCAGGGGCAACAAGTGCTCTTGCATCTAGTCAAACATCATCATGTTAGTCTTACTAATCCTCCATTTCCCAATGCACACACTTTATTTTTAACACATGCACTCATTTGGAATGCATGTGTTAATTTATAACATATGCATTGATCCATAATAGATGCTCTCACTAATGAAATAAATTATTTTTCATTCATGCATCGATCCTAGATGCATGTGTTGATCCATCCCATGCATGCATCAAATCTCACACATGCACTAATCCATCTCACGCATTCACCTAATTATCCCATGTATGCATCAATTTGTGACCCCTCATGGATTAGTGAGCACATCGGAATATTTTTCCCAATTGACTAGGATTTAAGGTTTGATGATGCATATTGCTGGAGGAGCACCTACTAGCCACTGATACCACCTCACTCGCTCTACCCAATGACTCTGCACTAGCATATTCTCCATCTTCACGCAATGTGCTTTTCTCAGCTTTGATGTCTCTAAGCTTAGGCAATAAAAATGAATTATTTTCACCTCTCTAAGGCCTATTTATACACCACAACCTATAAGGTGAAACATAGGACAACATAAGATTATGACAAGTGTCATAATCATATTACATGAGACATAAAGAGATAACTATCACAAGTGTACCCTAAGTAAACTTAACCAAACAAGTGTGAATATCACATAATGTGGTATCAATGCTTCAATGAGAGCACAACAAAGACCCAACGTGAAAGAATGATTCTATTCTATCAGAGGATGTAAATACACAATATACATGAATTATACATGAATGTGAAATTATAATGAGAAGCCCTTAGTTATAAAGGCCAAGGTGAAACATAGGACAACATAGGATTATGACAAGTATCATAATCATATTACATGAGACACAAAGAGATAACTATCATAAATGTACCCTAAGTATGCCGTAAGTGAACTTAACTAGACAAGTGTGAGTAGGACCTAATGTGGAACCAGTTAGATAATATACCCCATTCACACCAACACAAACCCGCTTCACTATTTTTCACCCCCTTTCTCCATTTCTAGTCCTTTTTCACCCATTCTTCTTCCACTCCCCATTTTCCCCCTCTATCACATTTTCCAATCCATTTATTCTTTTGAGAGTGTTATGTATTAAAAGTGGGAAGATGGGAAATGGTGTTTAAGTATATCAAATCAAACCCTCCTTTCACAATAACATTCAAGGACGAAAACCAAGCCAAGTCACTACAAATGAATGAGGACTCAACTACAAGTTTATGTGCTCAGGAATGATATGGGAAAAATAGATTAGATTGTTTTGTCAAATGCTAGATGAAATAAGCCTCAAACCCTAATTATACTGCAATCAAGTACAAACAAACAAAATGCTATAGGAAACTATATAGGAAGATACTCAAGGATGATTAGAAACATAACAGAAGTTGAGTTTTTGGAAATGGAAACTTGGCAGACTATGGGGTGGGTGCCCAAGTCCAATAGGGTAGACTTTTTATAGATCCAGAGTAGAGAGATGTGTCAAACTGTATCCAGATCCTAAGTTTAGGGCCAAGCCTGTCGGGAGGACTACGGGGCAAGTGCCCTAGTCTAGGAGGGAGGAATATCAGCAAGATTCTTTAAGATCCTAGATCCTTATATTTTAAACTACTTCTCTGCACCTATACTTTTCCAACTCCCGCACTTGTAACCTGTAAACACAAAGAAAGGGAGTTGGGGATTATGGTGTTTAGGATCTTGTCTCGGTCAAGCCGTGGAAGGAAAATCAAGTCTTCCAACGTCATTGTTAGATAGAGTGTGTTCCCAAGGAGGGTAGAGGCCAAATCCAATGGTGAAATGAAATGATTGAAACACAAATTGATGTCACTTTAGAAGTGAAGCCCTCATAGAGATGAAGATCCTTCAAATCATGAGGAGATGGATTAATGAAGCCAAATCTGCAACAAACAAACACAATAACAACATAATTCTGCTCTGAAACACAATGAAGTCCTTGAAATCTCCTTGCTTAATATTACAAGTTTGCATTATCCATCTAGTTGTAAAATGAAGTCATAAACTTAGTTATATATGCTTTCCCACTAAAATTTGTAGTTTAAATTAAGAGGCTGACAGAGGGAAACCTTTCGAGATTTATTTGAATCCAAACAAATCAAGCTAGACTTGGGCACGCATGCCCAAGTCCCAAGGCCAATTTTGGTCATGTTTAAGCACTTAGAATAGGCCCTTAAGTCCCTTTTGACATTGGTTTCATGGTAAATTGCTCCAGGATGAGTATTTAATTTGTAAAGTGTAAACATGGGAACCTAGGAGCTAAACTAAGAGGTAAAAAGGCATAGGGAAACTTTTTACTCCATAACATTTAGGCCCCACTTTAATTTATGTATGATCTTACGATTCCATACATGCATTAATGTATGGTCGAAGCACATCAAAAATTCCAAGCACATAGAGCTAAGGCATACCCAAAGGTTGGAGGACTATTTATAGCCCCCAATCTTAGGTAAGCACTAGAAGACACATGCAAGACATGTAAGGCACAAAGAAGACAATAAGAAGCATGTAAAATATGGAGAACATGGTGGAATCACGTAATACACAAAGAAGCCATGAGAGCAGTCACACAATACACAAAGTATACATTGATTTAACAACTAAAATAAATCCTAAACTAGGGGGCGGAGGGAGCTCATTGCTACAAGCCTTTAGACCTCTAAAAACATGCAAGACAAAACCCAAAGTGTGGAGGGAGCTCATCACTATGCACCTTTAGACCACACCAGGGGGAAGACAGGCCAAACAAAAACCTGAATGTGGAGGGAGCTCATCGTTATACACCTTTAGACCACACTCGAGTGAAGACATGACATACACATAAGGAAAACACATGAAATACATGAGTACAACATAGTATGACATAGACAGACTATATGTCTTATACACAGAAAACATGATTGATGGGAAGGAGCTTATTGCTAAGTCCCACCATCTAAAACATGCCAAACACACCTCATGGTTGAGCTATGCTATCACAACCACCAAAGACATGCTTAAGGGTGGATGACTCAAGATCCAACCCTGCCTCCACAAAGGACTTTGTATAAAAGGATGTCACTAGCTCAAGAGAACACCATCTCGCCTTTCACAGAAGGGCTATGTATAAAAGGATGTGCACTAGCTCAAGAGATACACCATCCCACCTCATAATGAGGGCTTTTTGCTTTAAAAGGATGTACACTAGCTCAAGAGATACACCATCTTGCCTCGTGATGAGGGATTTCAAACACACTTTGTCAGTGTAAAAGTAATCAAACAAAATGGAATGTTAATTTAGAATCCAATGTGTTGTCAAAAAATATGTCTGCCATTTGGTCTAAGGTCATTGAACCAAAAAATGTTGCTTTAGGTCGCTTTTGTTATTGAACATGCTGGTAATAGGGTCTGATAACCTGTCTTTATTGTAAAATCCCTAAGAGTTGTGAACACATTTTCTTTGACTGCTTGTTTGCAAAATCCATATGGAGTTTCTTCCTAAGGTCTTTAAAAGGAAATCTATCTGGACTATGTGTTACCAAGTTAATTATCTATGTGGATGTCTTAGTAAGGTTGAACATAACGATAATTTGTTTTTGTTATTGCTTACTACTGAGATTTTGTGGGCTTTGTGGAAGGCAAGAAATGAAAATGTGCACCAAGGAAGGGAAAGAAAGCTTACTGAGTCCTTCTTGGGAATCATAACTCAGTTGATCTATGAATAGGATACTGTAACGTTGAAAATCTCCACAGAAAGATTCATGAAGCTCTTGGACGAAGGCTCAACAATAGTCTATAGGGTAGATATTAAGATAGTATAATTTTGGCCTCATGACTATAGGAATGTGGATACAAACTTTCATAAGGAATACATGAGAGAACATAATAGGTATAGTAATCAAAACTTGGTGGAAGAGAACATAGATCATGAGATGGGAGCGATGGAATATGCATGCCAAAAATTTGATGTTGACAACAGTTCACTTAGAGTCTCACCAAAATTTAGAACATACAAAGAATGGGATTCCTTTGTCAACATTGATAACATGAATCAAGTGAATAAAGAGATAGGGATAAACCAGAATCAATCTACTACTGCAGATTTGGAACATAATTGTACAAGCACAAGGCACTCTAAATAGACAAACAAAGGTGGATATTATTAAATCAAGAGAATAGAGAAAAATATAAAAGTGAGAATAGACTGTTGTAAATTTTGATGTAAATCTACTTTTAACTTGCAAACCTTATAAACATGTATTATAAGATGTATTTTGGGTGATTGAGTGGCTCCCTTAGCCACCTGATGTATTTTCTCTTATTAGTAATATATATGCAAGTTAAAAAAAAAGTAATCATATAGATACCATTATATATGCCCCCACCTTAAGGTGGTTGATCTCGCTTGCTGGTATGAAGCACATTAAGGTAGAGTGAAAACACACAAGGGAATAAGAGCTTTCACAAAGCCCATGCCCCCAGAGGTGACATGTGCCATGATCGTTGAATGTTCCCACAAACACATTGATGCTATTTGCTAAGATAAACAACAAGATATAAGCTTTTGTTAGAAAAATCTTACTCTAAGATAATAACCAAATCAATTCATGAAAGCTATGCATAAATCATATATTAGATCACATCAAGGACCAACGCTACACTTGCAAGTTCAAAACTGAGTATAGCCATTGGGCTATACTGCAAATACCTCAGAACCAAGTGTAACAACAAGGTGAGATACAAAACCATCCAAAGTGCATTGAAGCATATTGAGAGTATTGCAAAGTTTTATTACAAAATGACACATCACATAGAGTGATTCTACTAGTCAAACACCAGATATATATCAACCCCATCTTCATATATGGAGTAGGTCCATTTTTTCTTTTCTCTCTGAAGGCACACATGGTCCTTATCAATATTTATTTTTTTCATCATTAATTAACTAGGTAGAATCACTGAAGAATGTAAACAATAAAAATGAGAGAGGAGAACCAAGTGCCTTAGGAATAGCACATAGGAGGATGCCCCCAAAAAATACCCTTCGCAACGCTATGCCCTCAAGGCGCAACACACAACAATAAAATAGAGGAGAGGAAATGTAGAAGAATAGAGAAACATATAGAAGAATGGTCACAACAGAGCCAGTCTCCTTGTATCCTTGACCTTACAAGAGTATCAAGGGTCATCCAAAGAGACCTAAACAACACATAACACAACATGGGGGAACACAACACATAAGAGGAGGCCACGTAAGGAAGGAAAGGTATGCTATGACAAAGGTGGCTAAAAAGGGTTAGAAATACTTACCTGTTTACACAACCAAACTAGCGGTTGTCGTTGAGCAAATCATCTTCCTCCCAATCTCAAATGCAAGAGGAAATAGGAATATAGGGTACAATCACCTGACTTAAATCATAGTCCTTTAAATCTTTAGCCTTTAGCTCTTCCTTGTTTGATTCAATATTAGGTGGTGGAATGTTCTCTTGTTGAGGTGTATCTTGTCGAGCTAAGGCTTGTATCTTCCTCCTTCATTCTCTTGCTTGCCTATTCCTTAATGTTTTATTTCTAATGTTTGCAAAAGTATTCTCATGATTTTCTATAGTCTTCGACATCTCAGAGGAGGAACCTTGTGCTAAATTAACATTTTTTGATGAAATGTTTTGTTCTTTACGGGTATCTCTCGATCCTTGTAAGGATGACAGAGGAGGAACCTTGGCAAAGACTCCCTTACCTCATGGTCTAAGGGGTTCTTTCAATTTAGGTTGCTCTTTACTTATGATTTGTTCTATAGGAGGTTTAGCCAACTTTGTTATCAACTTTGTTTTGTATCTTTGATATCCCAAGAATAATTGATCTTATTATGAAGAGCTTCTGGATTCAACTGTGTGTGTTTTTGCATTGACATTTTGGATCATACACAATGATCCATCATCAGGAAGAGGAGTTATGCATAAATGATCTTGTCTTTGTTGAGCAGGCTCAATAGGCTGTGGCCAAAAGTAGTCTAGGTTGAAATTTCCATGAGTAACCAAAGGCTTCCATCTACTATGGTGGGCAACATGTATTATCCCATGGTGAGGAAATTTTAAACATTTATGAATTGTAGAGGGGATAGATTTCATGGATTTGAGCCATGGATGGCCCAATTTCACATGAAATAGGTCAGATGTAGGAATAATGTCAAATGATTGTTCTAGGGCTTTTTCAGCTACATTAATCAATAATGTAATTTTCCCTATAGCCAGGAAAAAGGCTTTAGTATGTATCTCAATCATCATTTGTGTGGGCTCATAAGATTCTTGCATCAAATCATACGCATAGAGGAACTCTTCAGTAATCACATTCATCATACAGTTAGAGTCAATAAGGACCGCTCTTGTAGGCTTTCCACTTATATGTGTGGTGATGTAAAGAGGCCCCTCAATGTCTCCAATTGTTATATCATGTGGTTTAAAGATTAATTTAGGTTCAGGAGTCTTCCTCTTCCTATAAACTCTAGGAGGGACCATATTATTATTGTTGTGATGATAAGCCATGTATGTGAGACTATTTCACACCAAAGCACTTGTTTGAGGAAATTGGCGTTTTAAAGAGAAAAACACACAAATTTCACAATAAACCAAGTAAGTATGATGGAAATAGTGCTACACAACAAGGAAAGATGAATGATTTAAAAGTTTTCTTAAAGAAGTTTGAAGAAAGTGTATAAAATTCTTAATGTTGAAATACACAATGTGTAATTGCAAAAGGTGAAAGTTTCAAAGCAACGGTGAAAAAGTATGCAATATGATCCAACACTACACTTCAAAATCAGATTTGAATCAATATTGAAAAGGAACTTAGCAAAATCTGAAAATGAAATTTTGACTACAAACCCTAGTTTTTGCAAAGACTAGGTTATATGAAAAATGCAACTTTTAAGCAAAAACCTAGAAAATGAAATATTTGATATGAAGCAATGACAAATTACTCTAATAAGGATTAGATCTGATGCACAAATCAAAAAATTAAATCTTTTTATCATGTGCAATACAAATTATGCAAAACTATGCCTTAATGCAAGCCTAAAATGTTTGTTTTTTTCAAATTTTTCAAATGTATGCTAGATTTTTTAATGCAAGATGGTAAATATGATATAAATGAATGCAATTATTGATTATAAAACTCATAAAGATGCAAAATTATCACTATTCTAGGTTTACCAAAATGTTATGTATGAAAAGTGGGAAGATGGCAAATGATGTTTAAGTATATCAAATCAAACCTTCATTTCACAATAACATTCAAAGACAAAAACTGAGTCAATTCACTACATATAAATGAGAACTCAGCTACAGGTTTATGTGCTTGGGAATGATATGGAAAGAATAGATTAGATTGAGAGATTTGTCAAACCCTAGATCAAATAAGCCTCAAACCCTAATTATAGTGCAATAGGGTACAAACAGACAATAGCTATAGGAAACCATATAGGAAGATACTCAGGGACGATAAAAAATATACTAGAAGTTGAGTTTATGGAAATGAAAACTTTGTTGACTATAGGGTGGGTGCCCAAGTCCAATAGGGTAGACTTTCTATAGATCCAGAGTAGAGAGATGTGTCAGATTGTGTTGGTTCTCAAATTTCTAGTATGCAAAACCCTAAAAGGATGCCAAGCTTTATGATTAGGTTATGCAACTAATTTGGCCAACTGACAGAATCAACCTAGGTGGTTAGGATTCTCTACATGTTAGGCTCTACTTCACCTAGGTGGGTGTTACCTTATATTCACCAATGATTAATTAATCTTTGAATTGGTTGGTGCCTTGTGAGAAGATTATGGATTATATGAAATTTTATCAATTAAATCATCCAACTTAACCTAATTCAAATTTGGCATGTGATTTAAATAGGTTAATTTTATGTTATACCACTACTCCTACTCCTACAAATAGAAAATTAAATTTGGAATTTTGAATATAATACAAGGAAATGATTTTGGAAAAGAATTGATCAGTGCCTTCTTCTCAAATGGGCAATGGAGTCTAATCACAGAAAGATTTGTGCTTTCTATCTAGTCACAACTCGAATTACTTGGCATAGCATTGTCTAAGACTGACATAAACATGCAAGATTGTTATTACTTGGCTCTACTTAGCTATCCAAATTGGATAGTCCAAATTATAGTGATCTATTCAATGGATTTTAATTCCTACTTGAGGAAACCCTATTAGATAAATAACCCAAAACAAGAAATATGCTTTGAAAATTAGACATCTACGTGATATGCTAATTCACATAACAAGGAGAAAACAAAATGGAGACAACCAGATAAAATATAACAAGAACATTCAACAAGCATTTGAGAACTAGATATATGGCACTAGAGAAATACAGTTTGCTTTTATTGATATGCTTTGAAGAACATGCCTTACAATGTCTCTTTCTAAAATCAACTTCCCAGAGAGATTTTCCCAAGGTCCTAATTTCCTTCTTATAGGGGCAAAGGAAGCTGCAAGCTTCAGACCTTTCACGTTCCAAAAATGACTTTTCATATGCCCACTCCTTTATATCACCTATTACAATATCTACTTTTTGACATGTCTTAAAAAGACCGCCAAATATATTTTGAATATATATTGAAAAGCATAAACAAGAAAGAGACAAAACAGGAGGACGTCTAAAATTCGATTGTTGAAGATTTGTGTCATGTTGATGCCATCTTGATACTCTTTTCTCTACTGTATACTTGGCTTGCTCATTCTTTAGTTGACAAATATTGTTGCTCCCATTGGTACACAACATAATCACTAGGCCATTTATATTCTTGGATCTAGAGCAGATTGGCCTGGTGATCCTTCCATCTCTTATCCAACAACACCTTGACTTCAATGATGAACTTTGCATACCCATCCAGAGCAATCACTCTATCCAGAATCAAATTGAAACTGAGAATATTTATGTCTTCATCCTTCTTCAAGTGATCAATTACATGAGAAACTATTTAACTAAATTCATTTTTCCATTCTTCAAAACCTTTAATTTGTTTATCCTATGTCAAAATTACAGGAATGAATTGGTCTTTGAAAGTAGCAAAAGAATCAATCTTTGCTTATATTTTTCTGACTTTCTCCATTCACATACTGAAATTCATCCAAAATCATCTTTACCATTTTCTCTGTTCATTTTAGAGTAGCAGGAGCACTTGGATTTCTCTGCAAAACTTTGCACAGAGTTATCAATGTATGATGTGTTGGCTTCCATCTCTTGTATACTAGATCCAAATAGAAAGATTGACCTTCAACAGTTCAATGGTCTGAGTCAAAGATTTGTAGAATTCATGCACATCTCCAAGTTTGTCAACAACTAATTTCACCCTATACTCCAGAATTTTCTCAAATACCTCAAGAATTTTCAATCTTACTTCATCCTTTGTTTTCTCATTTTTCTTTTTCAATTCCTCCATTTCCTTTTCAAAATTTAACTTCAAAGCATTCAACTGATCAATACGCACAGAGTCACCAACTTCTTGGACTTGTGGAGGGTGATAGGGAACAATTTCTTTACCTTGAGACTCACCAAATCCTTTGAGTTGCTTCTTCAATCTGACATTCTCCAAATATAGTCTATTGACCTCCTCATTCATCTCAACTTGAGTCTTTTCATATTCAAGCAATTTTTGTTCCATGTTTTTCATAGCAACTCTGGTGAAAATGACAAGGTGCATGGTGATGTTGGTTGCTTCCAAGGTTGATGTGTCTTTCAATGTTTTAACCATGGCAGTCCCCCTCATCTCTTGAATAATATCAAGTAATCTTGGCTTCTGTGTGCTCTTCTGCATGCTCCATATGGCCAATGTTTCAATTTTGGGATTATATCCCACACCAATCATACCATTTTCAAAATCAAATTCAGACATCAACATTGGATCATCTTGGCCTCTCACTTGATCAAGCAAAAACATTATCTTCAGAGCCATCGTTGGAATGACAAGTGGTGCAGGAGCACTTACCTGACAGCTGGTCATGATAAGGCAGTTAGTAGTTATAGGTCTTGTTTGTGTCTCCAAGAAGGTCTGTTAGACCAATTGCATGTAATAAGGTCATGCTGATCATGATAAGATCATGCTGACCGGGCTTTTTCTATTTTTAGCTAGTTAGTTATAACAGCTGTCATGATGTATGTTCGGTGGGATCTCCCAGCCGCTTGGAGAGTTCCCAGCTACTTGGAGTCGGGTCAGTAGTACTCGTAGGAAAGTCTTTATAAGCATGAGATCGGTTGATTATAGATCATCGATCGGCAGTGTAGTGTTGCATCAAGCAGAGGAGTTGAGTGTTCTGTGTGAGGAACATCATATTGTATTGCATCTTTGAATCAATAAAGATCCTATTTGTGTTCTTGCTCTGGTTGTATTCCTTTGTGTAATCGACTTGCTAATTTGAGAGGGTTTCATGGATTTCCTGATCCATTCCACCGGTTGATCCCTCTGATCGGTGGAATGGTAATGTACAGTAGGTTAGTAGGTAGTTTGTTTGTTTGCATGCAGGTGTGCAGGATCGCGGTCGACAGATGCTGAGAAGCCTAGCATCCTCATGTGCTAGGTCAAGTTGAGAAGTTTGAGTTGGAAGGTCACCCTGAGACTGGATCGGGTCATCCCTGGTGGATCGGCGAAGTGAGATTTCGTTAAGTGAAGAAGTTCATGAAGACGGCATCATCAGGATATTTCTGCAAATATCCTACAGACAGTTCGGACATCGTTATCCGGATAAGTGAAGGAGATCGGCATGATGTTGTCGAGTGCATGAAGTGCAAGTTCGTCAGGGTGATCATCATCTGGAGGAGCCGAGGAGGAGTGCATCGGCATCAGGTAGAAGGTCGGGTCATGAAACTGTTGGAGTTTTCATGTTGCGAGTGCATCAGGATGTTTTAGGTCGAACATATACTAAGTGCATGTATCGGCATCAGGATCATCATATCGGGAGTGCCAAACATCCGCGTATCGCGAGTAGATGCAGAAGGGAAAGTTTTTTTTTTTTTGACTAAGTGTTGAAGAGGTCATCAGGATATTGGGTGACGTCATCGTCATCAGGATATGACGTCATCGTCATCAGGATATTGAGATATCCCCCCTGTGCGAGTTTATCCTGCCGTCATTAAAGTGCTAAGGTATCGGCGGAAGTCCGTGGCAGAAGATTGTATTAGCATCATCAGGAGGTTTCGAAGACAACCGGATAAAGTAGATCATGATGCTGTTGCTTGTATCGTCGGGTAGCGGAGCGTCGAAGGTAAGCTGCTGAAGGCGATCGTCATCAGGATATTTGAACAACTGGATGTTGGTTATCCTGCTGACGAAGGTAGTGTTGAAGATCATGATGAAGATGTTAGAGTTCGGAGCCCGATGAACAGTGCAACCGGAGGATGTGTGCGCCCGCTGAACATCATGATGATGATGTTAGAAGGAAAGCAGAGGTGAACAGTAGTCGGCAGGCGGATGTTTGCGATCGTCTGAAATATGATGATGCTGACTGTGTAACGCAGAACATGATGATGCTGTTGGTAGTTTTAGGGAATATGATGATGATGGCGAAGATGATGATGATGAGGTTGGTCTGCAGACATTCATGCTGTATGCGAAGGGTATAGTGTGGATGCCTCTGCATCATAGTGGTATCAGAGCTCAGCAAAAGGTCTGGGCTGTTGTGTGTTGATTCTGTCACCGAAAGGGCAGAGGTAGAGTTGAATTGTGTGTTGTGTGTAGATTGAGAGGTTGACAAAATGCCTCCTAAAGGTAGTGGTACTGCAAGGGAATTGCAGGAAATGAAGGAGAAACATGCTAGAGAGATGAGGAAGATGAAGGAGCTTGCTGAAGCACTTCAAGCCAGGCTGACAGCCCTGGAAAAGAACAAAAAGAGGGAAGTGGAAGACAGTGAGTCTGAAGAAGATGCAGATACTGTTGAAGAGTATGAAGAGGTAGCTGAAGATCTGGATGCTGAAGACCAGAGATTGGCAAAACTGTTAAAGGTAGTGCAGAGTGAAAAACCTAAGGGAAAGGTTGATGTTACCAAGTATACTGGAAGCTTGAATGAAGATGAGTTGTTAGATTGGATTGCTGCACTTGATAATCACTTTGAGTGTGAAGATGTTGCTGAAGATCAGAAAGTAAAGATTGCAAAGACCAAGTTAGGAGGTCATGCTTTGGTTTGGTGGGATTATGTACAATCTGAGAGAAGGAAACAAGGGAAGTCTAAGATCACTTCTTGGGATAAGATGGTAGCAAGGATCAAGGGTAAATTCTTGCCAAGGGATTATGAAATCCAGATGTTTAAGAAGCTGCAATTTTTAAAGCAGAAAGATAGGGATGTGAAAGCATATACTGAGGAATTTTATCTGTTAAGTATGAGATCTGGTCATCATGAGAATGAGGTAGAAAAGGTGGCTAGGTACTTGGCTGGTTTGAGGTTTAACATACAGGATGAGTTAGTGTTAGCTAACCCTAAGAATGTGGAGGATTGTTACCAGATGGCAATCAGGATTGAAGAAAAGATGAATAGAGGACATGATAAGTCCATGAGAGGAAGGGGAAATAATAGGGGAAGAGGAGCAGCCCTTGCACAAAAGCAGACAAATGAGGGTCAAGAAGACACTGGTAAAGGACAGGGACAATCTGATTTCAGAGGTGGATGGAAAGGTAATAGAGGAAGATTTGGAGGTGGTAGAGGTTCTACTACATTTTCAGGAAAGTGTTACACCTGTGGAGAGTTTGGTCATCCATCTTTCAAATGTCCAGAAAACAAAGGTTCATCATCCAAGAATGATAGAACTAGTGACAAGAGAGTACAACTTGTGCAAGAAGAGAAAGAAGAGGAAAGTGCACAGAGTTCAAACAAAGGTCCTGAGAATTATGGATATCCAGAGAGTGGAGAATCACTGATGTTAAGGAGAATTAGTTTGCAGGCATCAAAGGATCTGATGCAAAGAAGAGCTCTTTTCAAGACCACATGCAAGAGTAAAGGTAAAGTATGTAAGGTTGTCATTGATATTGGTTCAACAGACAACATGGTATCTCAGGAAATGGTGGATAAACTGAAGTTGGAAAGGATTCCACATCCACACCCTTACAAGACATCTTGGGTGAGTGATAGGCAATCACTTTTTGTCTCTGAGCAGGCATATGTGGATTTTTAGATTGGGCCATATCAGGATAGAATTTTGTGTGATATATTGCCTATGGAATGTTGTCACCTACTGTTGGGTAGACCATGGCAGTTTGACAGAAGGGTACTGTATGATGGGTATGCTAATACCTATACCATCAAGAAGGATGGGAAGATTATTAAGTTGATGCCATTGCAGGCAAAAGCTGCAGTACAGAAGGCAGCTCAAATCATTCTAATGGGAAAGAAGGAGTATGTGCAGATGCCTAGAGGAGCAGGCATAAAGGCAGTTCAGGACACTGCAGGGAAAGAAGTTGTTACAGACAACAAGCTGAAGAACATTTCAGTTGTGACTGACAGAGGTCAGCAGCAGGTTCAGAAACAGGATGGTAAACAGCAACCATCAGTTCAGAAGAATGACAAGGATGTTGTCATAGTTGGGACTATTGCTTGTCCTATAAAGATTGACAGGAAGATAGAGTTAAACATTTCAGCAGTTCAAGAGGTAGTTCAGACAGAGGTTCTGATCAGGCAACCTGACAAACACAAGGTATGTGAGAGAAAGGCCTATATCAACAGGCATGATGATTTACTTGCCAGAAAGCAAGTTCCATTGCAGAAGGCTTGGAGCAGCCAAGAGACAGCAGCAGATAAAGCTGGAGCAGGTCAGACTATTGACAAAGCAAAGTGTAGAGGTGGAAGACTTCCACATACTCAACTCATGGGACATGAGTTCTTTTCTTTTGGGGAGTATGGTGCAGGAGCACTTACCTGACAGCTGGTCATGATAAGGCAGTTAGTAGTTATAGGTCTTGTTTGTGTCTCCAAGAAGCTCTGTTAGACCAATTGCATGTAATAAGGTCATGCTGATCATGATAAGATCATGCTGACCGGGCTTTTTCTATTTTTAGCTAGTTAGTTATAACAGCTGTCATGATGTATGTTCGATGGGATCTCCCAGCCGCTTGGAGTCGGGTCAGTAGTACTCGTAGGAAAGTCTTTATAAGCATGAGATCGGTTGATTATAGATCATCGATCGGCAGTGTAGTGTTGCATCAAGCAGAGGAGTTGAGTGTTCTGTGTGAGGAACATCATATTGTATTACATCTTTGAATCAATAAAGATCCTGTTTGTGTTCTTGCTCTGGTTGTATTCCTTTGTGTAATCGACTTGCTGATTTGAGAGGGTTTCATGGATTTCCTGATCCATTCCACCGGTTGATCCCTCTGATCGGTGGAATGGTAATGTACAGTAGGTTAGTAGGTAGTTTGTTTGTTTGCATGTAGGTGTGCAGGATCGCGGTCGACAGATGTTGAGAAGCCTAGCATCCTCATGTGCTAGGTCAAGTTGAGAAGTTTGAGTTGGAAGGTCACCCTGAGACTGGATCGGGTCATCCCTGGTGGATCGGCGAAGTGAGATTTCGCTAAGTGAAGAAGTTCGTGAAGACGGCATCATCAGGATATTTCTGCAAATATCCTGCAGACAGTTCGGACATCGTTATCCGGATAAGTGAAGGAGATTGGCATGATGTTGTCGAGTGCATGAAGTGCAAGTTCGTCGGGGTGATCATCATCTGGAGGAGCCGAGGAGGAGTGCATCGGCATCAGGTAGAAGGTCGGGTCATGAAACTGTTGGAGTTTTCATGTTGCGAGTGCATCAGGATGTTTTAGGTCGAACATATACTAAGTGCATGTATCGGCATCAGGATCATCATATCGGGAGTGCCAAACATCCGCGTATCGCGAGTAGATGCGGAAGGGAAAGTTTGTTTTTTTCTGACTAAGTGTTGAAGAGGTCATCAGGATATTGGGTGACGTCATCGTCATCAGGATATGACGTCATCGTCATCAGGATATTGAGATATCCCCCTTGTGCGAGTTTATCCTGCCATCGTTAAAGTGCTAAGGTATTGGCGGAAGTCCGTGGCAGAAGATTGTATTAGCATCATCAGGAGGTTTCGAAGACAACCGGATAAAGTAGATCATGATGCTGTTGCTTGTATCGTCGGGTAGCGGAGCGTCGAAGGTAAGCTGCTGAAGGCGATCGTCATCAGGATATTTGAACAACCGGATGTTGGTTATCCTGCTGACGAAGGTAGTGTTGAAGATCATGATGAAGATGTTAGAGTTCGGAGCCCGATGAACAGTGCAACCGGAGGATGTGTGCGCCCGCTGAACATCATGATGATGATGTTAGAAGGAAAGCGGAGGTGAACAGTAGTCGGCAGGCGGATGTTTGCGATCGTCCAAAATATGATGATGCTGACTGTGTAACGCAGAACATGATGATGCTGTTGGTAGTTTTAGGGAATATGATGATGATGGCGAAGATGATGATGATGAGGTTGGTCTGCAGACATTCATGCTGTATGCGAAGGGTATAGTGTGGATGCCTCTGCATCAATAAGCATATTGATTTTTCAGGACAATTTGTCTGGCTTCCTCAGGGGTGACATTTATTTCATCAATTTTCATACCTTTGAAAGTTTGAGAAACAATTTTCTCATGTTGTGATTCATCAATGCCCATTTTATTAATTTCCACTTTCTCTTCAAATTATTTCATCTTTAATTTCATCCAAAAATCCCTGAATTCAGGAGTGTGTATGAACTGATCATCTTTAATGAACCTCAAACAATAAACTATTCTCTCATCCTCATGTATTTCTTTATCTCCCTGCTCTTTATCTTCCCTTCTTATTTCAGGCATATGATCTTCTCCATCTAGTTTGGGGGGTTGGTCAACCTCTTCATGCTCATTCATGTGCTGCAATATATTGGCCACCTCCTCTATATCTCCCATATCCTCAATCATTTCATAGGGCACCAATGGAACAACATCATCAACTTTTTTCTTTTTTGAAAGTGGTTGATCAAGGATTGAAGGATCTTGCACTGACATGGCATCAGGGGCTGGTTCTTGAATTACAACTTCGTCTGACCTCTTCACAAAGAGCTTGGTAGCCTTGGTAGGTTGGCTCTCAACTGCTTTGCCATAAATCCTCACAAAATTGTCAATGATCATATTTATTCTTTTTAGAGGATCATTTTCCTTAATGAAAAATCCAAGAAAATTAGGATTAGCTTTCTTTTTTGCATCCTTAATCTCCATTAAAATTTCCCATTTTCTTCTTCTCTCATACACTTGATCTGTAGTGAGGTAATTTCTGATGACATCTTCTTCATTGTTCACTTTATGAGTAATTTCTAACTTGGTAAGGATTACTTGTCTGACAAAGTTCACATGACCATCTGGGTCAAAAAATCTTTCAATAATACATTTCAAAGAATATTTTCTTTTCAAATACTCTTGCAATTCCTTAAGAGTGTTAGCACTAAGAGGAAAAAACTTCAAACACAACCAAATCTAGTAAAAATGTTCCATTTTTCTATTTCTTCATCAAGTCCCTCTCCATCGATAGAATCTTCCACATGAATTCAAGGAATGCTAGCTTGGAAGGACAAAACTTTGGTAGAATATGCAGGGCTTGTGTGCATCTATAAACCCTTATCAATGTATAGTCTGGCAAGAAGAAAAAAATGCCAAAATTATGTGTGTACCCCTTCTCTGGTTTCTTTGCATGGGGTCTCAATAATTCCCTTACCTTTGATGTCAATCTTGGTACAACATGCCCAAGGGAAGCCATAATTCTAACAGAAAAATCATCATGAAAAGAAACATAGTCACCTTTGTTATGATTCCTGTCCCAAAGGTAACACTAGCACTGCACAGGCAATCTATATCCCTTATTATCAGTCATAACCAAACCCATCCTTGGACTGCTCCTCTTTTTGTATTGAAACAAAATCAAATAACACAACAAAAAATAGTGCCTGAACTTCATTGGTCCCCTATTTTCAAGTATTTGAAGGAATCCTTCATGCAATTATTTTTCCAAATATGAGGCAAAATCATATTCATTATTAAGCTCATAGTGTTGTATTTTCATAGCCATCATCATTATCCACATTGGCATTTCTTTCTTGTACATCTACCCCAAGAACTTGACATAGTGCAAAATATATTTTCTTGAAGTAAACTATGAAACTGTCCACAAGGAATGGCTCAACAGAAGTAGTAGGAATGGGCATTCTTCTATTGTTGGCCCCATTTCTCATATACATGTGGAGTTCATCCCTCATGTAGGTTTTTCTCATTTTCGTGTAGTCCTCCTCACTTTTCTAAACATCCACAACAGCTAGAGCTTGCTTGTTTAGCATGAAACAATTAATTATAGCATTCCTTGATATTGTTACCAGTGGTAACCATCAGGCAACCTTACTATTTTTGTAGCTCCATGATAACAAAGTGCCATGATTGTAATGAGATCAATGTCAAAAACATTAGGCACAATTAGTTTTGCCAAGTCTAAAATCCATGGATTGCACACAGTAGCTTGTTGATCCTTCCTTTCATAGAAATACCAAAACAAACTGTAACCTAAGACAAGATTTATTGCATCTCTACAGCCTTGAAATTCATCTTTGAACCTTCTTAAATCCCTTGTCTACTGACTTTGGTAGCACATCGAGAATAGACTATTGCAGGGGTGTTTACTTATCTTTTGGAGTAGAGGATTCTCCCTTCTTACCAACTGTCTCAGTCCTTTTGGGTGCCATTATGGAGTTTTAGGGTTTTGACATCTACTTCTATGAACTAGGGTTTTAACAATTATTTGATCTACTGAATCAACTTGAAAGAAGGATGTAATTAACTATCAACTTTGACACAGAGCGTGATGGAATTGACTTACCTGGTCGAATAGAATCTACAGAGTGCACATGAAGTCTAAATTTGATGTCGTCCAACACCTCTGATCTCGTTTAAATGAAGAAATGTAAAGAAAATTCAAATTTTATTCAATATTTAAATATACACTATCGATCAAGAATGATCTGATGGTCAATATGTTCTACATTAAATGTAAAGGCCAGCTATCTTGCAACCCCACCCAAGTGGTTAATTAACTCTGTGGGGTAGCGGGGTTAAAAACCCTATCTTCTACACCTTTACTATATTACCACAAGCTATCAATTTGATTGTCGTGGGACCACGGTGTACACCATGTGTTATTTGAAATCCCTTACCACAAGACCACAACTCTGTTTTGAATTCACTGCCAGACCGTGGGATCATTATCATTGTCAGTTAGCTCTTACCACACCACCGCAAGCCTTTGACCTGATCACTGTGGGATCGCAGTGCCATTTCTATCATCGACCCAACTGTCACCGCGTTCCCACAAGCTAAAGCTTTAGCTGTCATGGGACCACAATACACATTTCTTATTTCTTTGATCTTCATACCACAAGCCTGCCAGTCTATCCTAGAATTGTTGCGTGACCATGGTAACATCTACATGCCACTTGGAACCATCACTGCAAGCTCGTAAGTCTATCTTGAAGTCATCGCGAGACCGCGCTATATTGCACATATAATTTGAAATATTATACACTTTTTTGTTACCTTGAACCTCATGCCGCAATACCGTCAGTCGACATCATCTCAGCTGCGGGCTATGATATATAACATTTGTTGCTTGAAACAGTTACTGCTAGCCCGCAAGTCCATCTTCAAACTGTTGCGGGACCGTGGGATATCTAATCCTGCCTTTGTGTTCATCACAATACTGCAAGTGTATGTTTTTCATGCTACATGTTGATTCCCAAAATAACTACAACCCTAAACCCTAAAATATTCACAATTCACCTAAGCCAGGGATAGTCATTCTAGATGAATGGAAGAGGTTTATCAACAAGTTCAAGGTGATTTTGGGCAACCTATTGCACTTTGAGCTCATCTTAGACTTAGGAGGGATATTCCTAGGGCGATACCTGAACAGGTATTAGGTTCAAACTAGATGAACAACTAAAAATAACAGGACAACCAAACCCAAACCCCCTTCTAGGCCCCAAAGAATGTCACTGGACCTAAAACAACTAGTTGTCACTAATAACCCCTATATAGCTGATAAGAGGGCATTCCCATTGACAATGGAAGGTGCAGGTATACTTATTTGCAAGACATACGAATTAATTACTTTCTTTACACATGATAAATTTATTTTAATCTTTTAAGAGTGTGGGTGATCACGAGATCTTCAAACCGGTGCCTAATTATTGGGTTACAGAGTCCACAGTTCAACAAAAGGAAGAGTACAACAAAAGAAATGAAACATGCACTTTCTGGATATTTAGATGCAATAATAACAACAATCAATGGAGAATATTCTTAGTAATCCTTCATCAAGATACAATCAATCATCTACAACCATAAAAGAGATCATCGCATGGCATGTAATGTTTTAAGAATCTGTTTATTCATCTGATCAATGGTTATAGTCATACCACGAAGTGTGGCAAGAGGAAACCCTAAAAGAAATTTAGAATTTCCTTGAGAGATTACATAAGAAGAAGGAGAATTTCATACACTGATAGTTGTAATCAATATGATAAACCTTTCATAACCTGTGTCTTCACTACTAGAGAACTAGAGCTTTTCTACTATTTGAAACCCTAGAGATCTCTACACTTAACTACCTGAAAAATACCCAAAAGACCAACCCCGTTTACATATTACATTCATGCATATATATCCTATGATTCCACTTGACCTAATCCAAGTTATAATAAATTTCCTCCTATGGGCCATGTTAGAAAATATCTTGGCTAGAAGGGACGACTATCTACAAGAATTAACTGCAGAAAATATTTGGAGACCTGGGCAGATGGGGATAATTTGTCCTTCCATGTGAGCAACTGACAGAATAAATATCTGGAAGGGGGTAGTTGAGAAGATTAAATTATTTAGTGACAACACATTAGACAAAAAATCTTTGTAAATTTAGCCAGAAAACTCCCTTTATACATTAAATCATCATCCCCTTTCATTCTGTACCTCATCACCTTTGGAAATCTTCAAAATTTGACCTTTGAATATCTCTGCCAATTGAACCTGCACATTTCTCGCCGTTGGGATGCCAAACAACTTTATTTGAATATGAGCCGTAGATGAAATTACCTTTATGATCAACAGCTTAGAAAGCTTTGAAAATCTAGTCGACACTGTTGAAAAGTCCACTAGCCAATGAAAATGTGCTAATTGGGTAGTCTCAATAGTCAACATACACATTGGTACCGAAGACTGCAACGTGTCACAAAACCGTAGTCACGCACTAGAGGGTGGGCCATCTCTTTTTGACCTTTGTAGGAGAGCGCAAAAGCCTCCTTGTATCCATTCACATATAAGCCTTCTAATTCTCTCTGGGAACTGGACAGGTGGCTGCATCTCGCAGCCGCGAAAGTGATGTCTGCCTCTTACAAGATTCTTCTGTGACTGCGCGCTACCGTTAGATCTTCATAGGCTGCGGTTCCACTGCTTTGTTTGTTTTCTTAACACTTGGCAGCATCATGTTCATCATTTCAGAATCATATATATTATGGCCATAGGCCTGAGCATCCTCGACATGTGGCGTCATTCCATGGCTGGGTGATAGAAAGTGAGCCATTTCTCTTAGGCTCTCCAGAAGTGAGCTAAGACTTTCATGTGGCCCTCCTCTTCGTAGCCTTTTTCTCTCATCTGGGGAACTAGCCACATGGCATCATCTCATGGTCGCATGCTGAATCTTTCCTTCTGACAAGATTCTTCTGTGCCATTGCGCGACCATTGGATCCTTTCATTAACCCACTTCCTTCCTTTATTTCGTGACACTTGGCATGATCTGCATCATTCAGCCAAGTCAATGATCATATGGCCAGAAGGCCACGACACACTTTACAAGTGTCCTTACTTTGCAATCACACAATAGGGATTATGATGTCACCTACAATGGTCTGCGGGCAAGCAACATACTACCACGTGGCACTTTCAGGCCCTATAAAAACTTCAGATTTAAAACTTTACGAAGGGTAAAACATTTCAATGGGAAAGAAAAGGTGGGCACTATGATTCGAGGTTGGTCATTTCACAGTTTTGAAGGCTTGGTGTTATAGCTTATGCAACCAGCAACCTAGGACAAATGGTCAATAACAGATTAAAAGATATAGTAGATATATGACTGCAGGTCTTAGGGTTTTGAAGGAAAATTAAGAAAACTTTAAAGGGAATAAATTTAAAACCCTAAGAACCTAAATAGGTGTCAAGACTGTGGGGACTCGGTAAACACACATCTGCCTCCTTAAACTCCCGTTCACCCACAAAGGCCATTAGGACATGTCGCGGGATTGCGGTAGTAGACAAAAACACCTATGTGGATAGGAATACAAGAATTTTTACACATGGATATGACATGGAATACAGATGAAGGATATTTAAGTGACTTTTGGCATGAAAACAAGAGAATACAAACCTATATGATGGATTTGTGGAAATGAAAACCATGCAACTAAATGGGACAAAGCAAAATTTGGATAGTCCTAACAATGGCTCTTGTTGGAGATGAATGGCTAACCAAACATTGAAAGGATCCATAACATTTCTCCAGGGTGTAGACCAAAAACACAAAACTGTACAAAATAACGAAAACCAAAATTTTGGGAAAAGGGGAAACCTAAACTACTATGCATGGATTTTATTTTCTTTAAGAAAAGAAGTGCTTCAGAAATTGTCCATGCACTAGCAATTCCTAACTTTCACCCACCATGTTTTGTAGGTAGTATGAATCTTCACCACACTTGCCAACAATGAAAAATGGTCCCAGCCACAGAGCTTGAAATTTTCCATGCTTTCCTTTGTCTTGATTCTGAGCCTTCCACATAAGGACCATATTATCAACCTAGAACTTTCAGTCCTTGGCCTTTTTATCAAAAAGATATTTCATTTGCACTTACATCTGTACATTTTGCTTCTATGCTTGGCTTCTGATCTCATCCAACTTTGCCAGATGCTCCATCCTCTCTTCCATTGGCTTGGGCACATCAATATCCTCCTGCAATATGAATTTATACGCAGGCAAAAGATTGTGTATTGACATGTTCTTGTTTGAGATTCATAGACCAGTTCTCAAAAGGTGACTTGCCAGTTGCCTTCTTCACCATGATTCTATTTGCCCATAATGGAAGCTTTAGCTTTGAATCCCAAGCCCTTTTATTATTATCAAGCATCCTCTTAATTATCTTTATGATACTCTTGTTACTTGATTCTGCTTGACCATTAGCCTAGGGATGATATGGAGAGGCATATGATATAACTATCCCATAAGAATCACATAATATTTTGAATTCATCTGATCTGAAACACATACCATTATTTGTGACAATTCTTATAGGAACTCCAAATCTGGTGATAAAATTTCCCGGTAAGAAATTTATGACTACTTTACTAGTAGCTTTCTTAGTTGGAACTACTTCAATCCACTTAGTAGAGTAATCAGTGGTAGTAAGAATCCATCTATTCCCACCACTTGATTTGTCAGCTATCTCTCCAATAAAATCAAGACCCCATTGATGAAAGGGTGTATCAATTTACATGGGCCTTAAAGGCAAAGCACCTTGGTATTTCAATTTACCAAAAAATTTCTAGCACAATTCACATTTTCTGACATATCTATGAGCTCCAATGAACAGAGTCGGCCAATAATAGCCTACCCTTAGGATCTTGTGTGCAATGGTCTTAGTTGAAAAATGTCCACCACAGACACCATCATGCATCTCTTTCAAAACTTTCTCTGCCTATCCCTGATCTAAATGAAAAAGGAGAACACCATCTTTATCCTTCCAAAATAAATCACCTTTCATGAACACATACCTAGATTCTTGTAGTTTCAGTGTTCTTTTCTGATTTTCATTCAAACCCTTTGGACATTTCATGTGTCTGAGGTAGTGAACTATACTTATATACCAGGGTGTATGTTCAATGCTTGATACCATACCTTCTTGTTTAAGTTCACATACCTATGCAACCTCCAAATTGAATTCAGCCATTAGTCTGGCTAAACCTTGTCCTCTTACAAGCTTGGTGATCTAGATATCAATATTGAATTCTTGAACTATGTTTATCCATCTACACCTTCTTCCAGTGACTTCTATTTGTACAAGGACATCCTTGACTGCTGCATTTGGTACATAGGTAGTCACCTATTCCCCTACCAAATAGGGTATAAATGTTTTAACTACTTTTACAAGAACATAAGATTTCTTCTCAACGGCATCATACTTTAGCTCAGCTCCTTGAAGTGATTTGCTAAAAAATAATATTGGTTGTTCATGCCCTTCTTCATTTTTCTGCAACATGACAACAACAATGGTGTGAAAAGAAGCAAAAGAAAAAAATTGGAATGGCATACCAAAATTAGGAGATTTCAAGACTAGAGCATCTTTGATCGCCCTCTTGATTGTTGCAAATGCCTCAACTACTTCTAACATCCATTCAATCTTTGATCCTTTCTTTAACACCTTGGCAATGGGCTTAACAATTTCAGCAAAATTAGAGATAAACCTTCTTACAAAATTTATCTACCCAAAAAATGACTGGATGGCCCTTACTATCTTTGGGATAGGAATCTTATCAATTGCAGTAACCCTTTCTAGATCTATCCTTACACCTTCTTTGGACACAATATGCTCAAGTAGTTTTCCCTCTATAATAGCAAATTCACATTTTTTAGAGTTTAATGATATGCCATACTCTAGTGCCTTTATAAATATCTTTTCCAAATGTAAGCAATGATCCTCTACTTTCTTTGAGTATGCTATCAAGTCATCTTCATATATCACCATTATAATATTAATTAGGTCTACAAATGCAACATCCATGGCTCTTTGAAAAGTGGCACTAGCATTTGTGAGACCAAAAGGCATCCTGACATACACATATGTGCCCCAAGGGTAGTGAAGGCAATTTTATATTGCTTTGATTCCTTAACCTTGACTTGGTCATATCCTGAGAACCCATCCATCATGGAAAGCAATTCAGAACCTGTTAGCCTTTGTAACATAGCTTCCATATTTGGGAGTGAATAATTATCTTTCAGTGATGAGATATTCAAATTTCAAAATCAGCATACAATCTTATATCACCATTCTTCTTTCTGACTGGTATCAAGTTTGAGACCCAAGAAGAATGTCTAATAGGATTAATTATACCATCATCCCTAAGCTTCATCAATTCTTCTTGCATTTTTGGCTCCAAAAAAGGATTGATAGGTCTCTGTCTCTGCCTGAAAGGTTTGGCATCTGGCTTCAATGGGATTTCATGCTGAAATAGGTCTTCTCTATAGGCCTTCAAATCTTCATAGGACCATGCAAATATATGTTTGTATTTCCTTAGCAAGCTTATGAGCATGTCCCTGATTCTTGGACTTATTTTCTTGCTAATATATACTTTCTTTGGAGCATTGTTAGTGCCAAGGTTCACCTCTTCAATATCATCTTGATGGACTGGTGTTTGCTTCATAGTTGACTTGTCATTTCCTTCAAAAACATGCTCCAAAGCTACTAGACCTTTCAAAATTTTATTTGTCTTCAATTGTACTACTTCCTAACCAAATACAGTGTCCTTACCATCAACCTTTTCAAAGAACACATTGAAATCTATTTCTTGAGCTTCATACTTATCCACACACTATAGGAAATTCAATAGATCATTGTCATCATTGAAAACTTGCCAACTATATATATTGTCAAGAATGTAAGGTCTAGTATTAAACTCTACTTCTAAGACACCAGTCAATGTAATATCATTTCTTCTCAGAGAAATATTAGCAAGAAAACCAGCCATCAAATTCTTTGACCTATCCACCTAATCTATTGAAAATGCATCAAAGAATTCAATTGTGTCCCATACAACATGCTTGTATTTGAGCCTTTTATTTTTGTGGCATATTTGGATCTTACCTGTGATACCACCAACTCGGAGTCTCCATATATAGTCAACATTTTGATCCCATTTTTGATAGCAAAATTTAGACCCAATAATAGTGCTTCATATTCTGCTATATTATTTGTGCATTCAAATGATAGCAAAAATGAATATTTGAAGGTCTTACCACTAGGTGCAATAAAGACTACACCAACTCCATTCCCTTTTTTGTTGCAGGCTCCATCAAAATACATCTGCCAAACACCGTCCTTAACCAATTAAACAACATTGCCAATTGGATCATTATTTTGTAGCTGAGGTTATGATTGCTCCACCCTAAAATTTCCCAAGTCAACATCACAAAAGCTATTTATTTGAATAGGATCAATTTTTTCTATTACTTTCTTAGATCTTGGTTCTCTACATAACTTGACCTCTTTCCCATTCACAAGTATGGTTGCATATGAGAGATCTAATTGAACATTTCCACCAACTGCAATAGTCCATTGTCTTGATAGTAACATGCCATAATATGGTGGAATGTTAACTACAATTACATCAGTTTTGTATGTGGCTTCAGGATAGGCAGCAAGCTTTATCTTCACATCTCTCATGATACCAATGACAAGAATTGATCTGTTATCCAAGGCATAACACTTTCCATATGTGGAATCAACCCACATACCCAATTCTTTCATAACTTCCATTGGCATGATATTTATTGTAGCTTCCGAGTCTATCATGCAATTTTTCACCAACTTATTATCAATCAATAATGTGATATAAAAAGGATCAACTTGGGATGGACTCTTTGTCAAAGTAGTCCCCAAGTAAATCTCAGGAATCTTCATGGCTTCTCCTTTGACATTGTTCACTTGTTTCTTATTCTTTTCTGAGTCATTGAGACCCCTGGCATGAACGTCAGGCTTAATTGGCACATTTGAAATCAATTTCATAGCACTATCCCTATACTCATCAATTTTCATCATCTCTAGTAATGGGATTGATAATTTGACTTGAGACAAAGCTTGAGTTATGTCAAAAGAGGGCATACCTGTCAGAGGTTCTATTTTACTTACTTTTGTTTTGGCAAGTTTCTTTTCCTCCATTATTTGTTGCTTGGAATCACTCCTTATATTATTTTGATCAACCTTAGATGCATCTCTTGGGAAATATTTCTGAGTTTACTTTTGGACATTTCTATTTTCACCATTCCTTTGAGGTTCTGGGGTAGTTTTCTTATCATCTTGTGGATTCTTCATGAACACACTTCCTGGCACACCTTGATCAGCATTGACAGTCCTATTTCTGAGGTTGTAGTTGCTCCTAGCTTGTGCTATAGTAGCAACTATAAGTGCCTTCATTTCTTCTTCAGTAGGCCTCCTCAACTGAGTTTGGTTTGATTGTGACTTTGCAGAGTAGACCTGAGTATCTCTTATACTATTATCCTCTTGATCAGAGAATACCTCTTGTTGGCCAACATGACTGTTGTACCTCTGTTGATTCACATCATACTCTAATCCATCCTCTTCTGAAGAAGAAGAATCCCTTTCTTTTTCATATGGCCTAACTGCCAACATATTTATAGTATGCTCATCTCTCTCCTGATCATAAGGCATCTCATTTTCTTAGATTGACTATGTAACAACACAATAATTAGGGGAGTGAGGCAAATTGCAAGGCACACACCATGGAGTATCATCTACCATATTTTCCCCATGCCTCCTCAATGGGTTAGGTGTGTCTCTACTAACATTTTTCTTTTGACCCTCAACCATAGGCCTTCCAGCTTTCCAATTTGTCCTGTATGGCATATCCTACAACCTTGGTCTTTCATTTTTGGGATAATTTGATTTATCATAAGGTATTCCTTTTTCATTTCTTGCCACCTTATATGATAAATCCTTGACAACATTCTAAACCTTTTCCAACTTGTCTTCTTCTTTTGGCTGCCTATTTGAATGAGCTTTAGGGTTTTGTAATATTCTGACCTCATCTCTTCTTCCAATTTTACCTGAAGCTTTGAATGCTTCTATAAGAACTGGTGGATTTCTTGTTCTGAGCTCATATCTTGTTTTAGGATCAAAAGCATTCAAATAGAAGACCAAGCACATTGGATCTGTTGGTTTCAAATGATGTGGAATTTTATTAAACACCTTCATGAACCTGGTATTGAAATCTATTACAGACTCATTATAGTTTTTCTGAATGCTTGTCAGTTCATGCAAGGAAAATTTAGGATCAGAATGATCACCATATTGTTCCTTGAATATCCTCTTAAATTCAGCCCAAGAGTTGATTGAAGCATCTGGCAAATTTCTATACCAATCCCTTGCTTCATCAACTAGTGATTGCATGAACAATTTCATATATACATCTTCAAGTTTAATTTCAAAATTATGCATGATAGTTTCAAATGATCTTATATGATCTTCTCCAGAGATAACATTATTACCAAAAAATTTAGGAACTAATTTCCTTACCTTATTATCAATGTCATTTGGGTATCTATGGATGCCAAAAAAGTCTAGCTGTCTGAATCTATCCACATTCATGGGGCCTCTTGCAAATGGATTTTGCCTCTGATGAAGCTGATATTGAATGTTTTGAGGTCCTTGTTGTTGAGGATGCTAGTACATCCCTGGATGCACATTATAGTTAATCCCTAAATTAGGATTCACATTACCTTGCACATTGTGATGCATTCCTCCAGGATGATATATATTTCCATGTACATTATGATGTGGAGCTTGATACTGGTACTGGTATTATCCTACATATCGGTTGTATCCTTGACTTTGGCCTGGAGGAACATGGTAAGCATTTCCTTGAGATGCCACTGGAATGTTTGTAGGGTTTAAAACTAGCCTTGTATGAACATTAGGCTGTACATGTGGAACATTGCCTATATTGCCATGCCTTCCAATTGTATTGTGTGCTACCTGTGAGACCAAAGGTCTAGTTGTATTTCCAAAAGTAACCTGATTATTAACATGTCTATGTTGCAAGGCATTTGTAATATGCTGAGAATTCAACTGAAGTAACTCTTGCTCCAACTCCTCATGTCTTCTCATCAATTTAATCCTTTCAACTTGTGCTTGCAACCAATCCAATTTTTCTTTTAACTCTCAGTCAGTGAATCTTCCATTGGAAGTTGAAACAACATTGGCATCTGTAAACCTTACTATCCTAGGAGTTTGTTCCATAAACCCCTGTTGTGATCTCTCAGCATATTGTTGTGCCATTCTTTTCTCAGTCTCTTTTTGCCTCATCATATCTCATACCTGCTTCCAGGCAATCTTCAAATTCTTTGAGACTCATGGATATTGAAAAGATATCTGGGTTGAAATCGTTCACTTTTACCCACTTGTGTTTCAATCATAGGGCTATTGTATATAGTATAAGATTGTTCTGAAACATTCATTTGATTACCTTGCAAATCCTCATGGATTGGTGAAACAAGTTCATTTACTGGATTTATCGCATCACCAGTGGAAGTACTCGCAGTAGGTAAGGGTTTTGAACCCTCTTTATTATTTTCCACAAACATTTGATTTTTATTATTCAAATTTTGTTGGGACCTTCTATCATCCATGTTGGAGATTTGTGATATTATATTGCTTTATTTTTGTAATTGAAACCTTCAGAGATTTATATCTAGAGCCGCCACCTTGTTTTAAAAAAAGAGGAAAATATTAAAATTATCTCTTGGTCTTCCAGAGCTCTAGGATGAAATTAAAATTCTTTGCAACTCCCCAATAGAGTCACCAATTTGTTGGTTCTCAAATTTGCAGTATGTAAAACCCTAAAAGGATGCCAAGCTTTATGATTAGGTTATGCAACCAATTTGGCCAACTAACAGAATCAAGTCAGGTGGTTAGGATTCTCTACACTTTAGGCTCTACTTCACCTAGGTGGGTGTTACCTTATATTCACCAATGAATAATTAATCTTGGAATTGGTTGGTGACTTGTGAGTAGATTATGGATTATATATTTTATCAATTAAATCATGCAGCTTAACCTAATTTAGATTTGGCATGTGATTTGAATAGGTTAATTTTCCTGTTCTACCACTACTCCTACTCCTACAATCAAAAAATTAAATTTGGAATTTTGAATATAATATAAGAAAATGATTCTAGAAAAGAATTGATCGGTGCCTTCTTCTCAAATGGGCAATGGAGTCTAATCATAAAAAGATTTGTGGTTTCTATTTGGTCACAACTCGAATTACTTAGCATAGAATTTTCTATGACTAGCATAAACATGCAAGATTGTTATTACCGAGCTCTACTTAGCTATCCAAATTGGATCCTCCAAATTACAGTGATCTATTCAATGGAATTTAATTCCTACTTGAGGAAACCCTATTAGATAAATCACCCAAAACATGAAATATGCTTTGAAAAATTAGACATATACGTGATTTGCTAATTCAAATAACAAGGAAAAAAAATGGAGGCAACCAAATAAAATATAACAAGAACATTCAACAAGCAATTGAGAACTAGATATATGGCATCGGAGAAATGCAATTTGCTTTTATTGATATGCATTGAAGAACAAGCCTTACAATGTCCCTTTCCAAAATCAATTTCCAAGAGAGCTTTTCCCAAGGTCCTAGTTTCCTTCTTATAGGGGTGAAGGAAGCTACAAGCTTCAAACCTTTCACATTCCAAAAATGACTTTTTATATGCCCACCCCTTTATATGAACTATTGCAATATTTACTTTATGACAAGTCTTAAAAAGACCACCAAATATATTTTGAATACATATTGAAAAGCATAAATAAGAAGGAGACAAAATAGGAGGACATCCAAAATTTGCTTGATGAAGATTTGGTTCCATGTTGAAGCCAGCATGATGCTCTTTGCTCCACTGTATACTTGGCCTACTCATTCTTCAGTTGACAAATATTGTTGCTCCCATTGGTACACATCATAATCACTAGGCCATTTATATTCTTAGATCTAGAGCAGATTGGCAGGGTGATCCTTCCATCTCTTATCCAATAGCACGTTGACTTTAATGATGAACTTTGCATACCTAGCATCTAGAGCAATCACTCTATCTAGAATCAAATTGAAACTAAGAATATTTATGTCTTCATCCTTCTTCAAGTGATCAATTGCATGAGAAACTGTTTGGCCAAATTCATTTTTCCATTCTTCAAAACCTTTAATTTGTTTATCCTCTGACAAAATTGCAGGAATGAATTGGTGTTTGAAAGTAGCAAAAGAATTAATCTTTGCTTGCATTTTCTAACTTTCTCCATTCACATACTGAAACTCATCCAAAATCATCTTTACCATTTTCTCTGTTGGTTTCAGAGCAACAGGAGCACTTGGATTTCTACAAAACTTTGCACAAGGTTATCAATGTATGATGTGTTGGCTGCCATCTCTTGTATAGTGGATCCAAATAGAAAGATTTACCTTCAACTATTCACTGGCTTGAGACAAAGTGTTGTAGCATTCATGCACATCTCCAAGTTTGTCAACAACCAATTTCACCCTATACTCTAGAATTTTTCTCAAATACCTCAAGAATTTTCAATCTTGCTTCATCCTTTATTTTCTCATTTTTCTTTTTCAATTCCTCAATTTCCTTTTCAAACTTCAAATTCAAAGCATTCAACTGATCAATAGGCATAGAGTCACTAACTTCTTGGACTTATGGATCCTGATAGGGAACAATTTCTTTACCTTGAGACTCACCAACTCCTTTGCGTTGCTTCTTCAATCTGACATTCTCCAAATACAGTCCATTGACCTTCTCATTCGTCTCAATTTGAGTCTTTTCATATTCAAGCAATTTGTGTTCCATGTCTTTCACAGTAGCTTTGGTGAACATGGCAGAGTGCATGGTGATGTTGGCCGCTTCCAAGGTTGATGTGTCTTTCAATGTTTTAACCATGGTGGTCCCCCTCATCTCTTGAACAACATCAAGCAATCTTGGCTTCTGTGTGCTCTTCTGCATGCTCCATATGGCCAGTATTTCAATTTTGGGATTATATCCCACACCACTCATACCATTTTCGAAATCAAATTCAAACATCTACATTGGATCATCTTGGCTTCTCACTTGATCAAGCAAAAACATTATCTTCAGATCCATCGTTGGAATGATAAACATATTGCATTTCAGAACAATTTGTTCGGCTTCCTCAGGGGTGACATTTATTTCATCAATTTTCATTTCTTTGAAAGTTTAACCAACAATTTTCTCATGCTGGGATTCATCACTGCCCATTTTATTGATTTCCACTTTCTCTTCAAATTCTTTCATCTTTAATTTCATCCAAAAATCCTTGAATTCGGGAGTGTGTATGAATTGATCATCTTCAATGAACCTCAAAGAATCAACTATTCTCTCATCCTCATGCATTTCTTTATCTCCCTGCTCTTCATCTTCCTTTGTTATTTCAGGCATATGAGCTTCTCCATCTAGTTTGGGGGTCTGGTCAACCTCTTATGCTCATTCATGTGCTGCAATATATTGGCCACCTCCTCTGTATCTCTCATACCCTCAGTCATTTCATAGGGCACCAATGGAACAACATCATCAACTTTTTTCTTTTTTGAAAGTTGTTGATTAGGGATTGAAGGATCTTGCACTAACATGGCAACAGGGGCCGGTTCTTGAATTACAACTCTAGTTGACCTCTTCACAGGGAGCTTGGCAGCCTTGGTAGGTTGGCTCTCAACTGCTTTTCCATAAATCCTCTCAAAATTATCAATGATCATATTTATTCTTTTTAGAGGATCATTTTCCTCAATGAAAAATCCAAGAAAATTAGGATTAGCTTTCTTTTTTGCATCCTCAATCTCCATTAAAATTTCCCATTTTCTTCTTCTATCAAACACTTGATCTGGAGTGAGGTAATTTGATGACATCTTCTTCATAGTTCACTTGATGAGTAATCCCTAACTTGGTAAGGATTACTTGTCTGACAAAGTTCACATGATCCTCTGGGTCAAAAACTTTTTCACTAGCACATTTCAAAGAATATTTGCTTTTCAAATACTCTTGCAATTCCTCAAGAGTGTCAACTCCAACAAACAAACCTTCAAACACAACCAAATCTAGCAAAATGTTCCCTTTTCCTATTTCTTCATCAAGCCCCTGTCCATCCACAACATTTGCCACATGAATTCAAGGAATGCTAGCCTGGAAGGACAAAACTTTGGTAGAATATGTGGGGCTTTTGTGTATCCATAAACCCTTATCAATGTATAGTCTAGCAAGAAGAAAAAATCACCAAAATTGTGTGTGTACCCCTTCTCTAGTTTCATTGCATGGAGTCTCAATAATTCCCTTACCTCTAATGTCATTCTTGGTACAACATGCCCAAGGGAAGCCATAATTCTGACAGAAAAATCATCATGAAAAGAAACATAGTCACCTTTGTTACAATTCCTATCCCAAAGGTAACACCAACACTACACATGCAATCTATATCCCTGATTATCAGTCATAACCAAACCCATCCTTGGACTCCTCATCTTTCTATTTTGAAACAAAATCAAATGACACAACATAGAATAGTGCCTGAACTTCATTGGTCCCTTATTTTCAAGTATTTGAAGTAATCCTTCATGCAATTGTTTTTCCAGATATGAGGCAAAATCATATTCATTATTGAGCTCATAGTGTTGTATTCTCATAGCCATCATCATTATCCCCATTGGCATTTTTTCATGTGCATCTACCCAAAGAACTTGACATAGTGCAAAATATGTTTTCTTGAAGTAAACTGTGAAACTGTCCATAGGGAATGGCTCAACAGAAGTAGTAGGAATGGGCATTCTTCTATTGTTGGCCCCCTTTCTCATCACTCCTATAGGTTTCTCCCATTTTCTTGTAGTCCTCCTCACTATTATGGACATCCACAATAGCCAGAGCTTTCTTGTATAGCATGAAATAGTTGATTATAGCATTACTTGAGATTATTACCAGTGGTGAACCATCAAGCAACCTTACTATTTTTGTAGTTCCATGATAACAATGTGCCATGATTGTAACGAGATCAATGTCCACAAAAACATTAGGCACGATTAGTTTTGCCAAGTCTAAAATCCATGGATTGCACATAGGATCTTGTTGATCCTTTTTTTCATAGAAATACCAAAACAAACTCCAACCCAAGAGAGGAATTATTGCATCCCTATAGCCTTGGAATTCATCTTTGAAAACCTTCTTAAATCCCTTGTCTAGTGATTGTGGTAGCACACCTAGAATAGACTATTGCAGGGGTCTTTTCTTATCTTTTGGAGTAGAGGATTCTCCCTTCTTACCAGTCTCAGTCTTTTTGGGTGCCATTAAGGAGTTTTAGGGTTTTGACAGCTACTTCTATGAAATAGGGTTTTGACAATTATTTGATCTACTAAATTAACTTGAAAGAAAGATGTAATCAACTATCAGCTTTGACACAGAGCGTAATGGAATTGACTTACCTGGTCGAATAAAATCTACAGAGTGCACATGAAGTCTGAATTTGATGTCACCCAACACCTCTGATCTCGTTTGAATGAAGAAATGCAAAGAAAATTCAAATTTTATTCATTTTTTTGAGCTGGTCACCTCTTATCACTGTGAATCAAGTTTTGAATATACACCGTCGATCAAGAATGATTTTCTTGTCAATATGTTCTACATTAAATGTAAAGGCCAGTTGTCTCACAACCTCGCCCAAGTGGTTAATTAACTTTTTGGGGTAGCGGGGTTAAAAACCCTATCTTTTACGTCTTTACCGCATTATAGCAATCTATTAATTTGACTGTCACAAGACCGCGGCGTACACCATGTGTTATTTCAAATCCCTTACCACAAGACCACAACTCTGTTTTGAATTCGCTGTGGGACCATGGGATCATTATCACTGTTAGTTAGCTCTTACCACATCATCGCAAGCTTTTGACCTGACTGCTGTGGGATCGCAGTGCCATTTCTATCATTGACCCAGCTATCACTACATTCCTGCAAGCCAAAGCTTTAACTATCGTAGGAATGCAGTACACATTGCTTATTCCTTTGATATTCATACCACAAGCTCGCCGGTCTATCCTGGAACTATCGCGAGAGTGTGGTAACATCTACGTGTCACTTGGAACCATCATCGTAGGCCCACAGGTCTATCTTGAAATCATTGCGGGACTACAGTATACTGCACATATCATTTGAAGTCTTCTCACCGCAAGCCCACAAGTGTATTTGGAAGCTATCGTGGGTCTGCAGTATACACCTTTTTGTTACCTTGAACCTCATGCCACAATACTGCCAATCGACATCATCTTAGCCATGGGGCTGTGGTATATAACATTTGTTGCTTGAAACCATTACCGCCAGCTCGCAAGACCATCTTGAAACTATTGTGGGATCGTGGGATATCTGATCCTACCTTTACGTTCACTGCAGTACCGCATGTGTATGTTTTTCATGCTGCGGGGATGCGGTAAACACACATCTGCCTCCTTAAATTCCTGCTCACCCACAAGGGCCATTAGGGCATGCCGCGAGATGGCGGTAGCAGACAAAAACACCTATGTGGACAGGAATACAAGGATTTTTACACATGGATATGACATGGAATATAGATGAAGGATATTTAAGTGACTTTTGGCATGAAAACAAGAGGATACAGACCTCTATGATGGATTTGTGGAAATGAAAACTATGTAACTAAATGGGACAAAGAAAATTTTGGACAGTCCTAACAGACTATATCTAGATCCTAAGTTTATGGCCAAGCCTATTGGGAGGACTATGAGGTAGGTGCCCTAGTCCAAGAGGGAGGAATATCAGCAATATTCTTTAAGATCTTGAATCCTTATCCTTTAAACTACTTCTCTGCACCTATACTTTTCCAACTCCCAAACCTTCAACCTGCAATCACAAAGAAAGGGGGTTGGGGGTTGTGGTGTTTAGGAGCTTGCCTTGGTCAAGCCTCGGAAGGACATTTAAGTCTTCCAACACCATTGTTAGATAGAGGGGGGGTGAATCAGTGTTGTGTGAATTTTCAAATCTTTTTCAAATTTTAACTTGCAGAGCATAAAGGTGAGAAAGTTATCATTGAATTGTCAAACACATATGCACATAACTTTGTCAAACACATAAACAAAACTCATGAGTAAAACATACAATCATAGAGAGATGATTAAGACACAAGAATTGCACGAGTGGAAAACCCTCCAGGGGTAGAAAAACCACTCCAGAATTGCCTCACTGGCTTAACTGAAGAACATGCCTCACTGGCAATACAAATTGTATCTAGGAGCACCAACTCCAATACCAAACAGAAGCACCCACTTCCAACACTGATATACCTCACTGGTAAACAAATAGGTCTCACTGACCTACAAGCCTCACTGGCAAACTGAATCTTCACTGGAAGTAATAAACAAGTTCAAAGGAACACTCTGTTTCATTCAATACAAAACATATGTCTGTCAAATGGCCATTCTACTCAAAATCAATCCTTTTTCTGAATCTCCTCAACCACACTACATATTCTGTATGTTTCATCTCTGTCTTACTAGTTTCAATGTCTTGATCAATCAAATTCATGATTCATGCACCTGATTGTCATTACAATTGCATATTGTCTTTCTAATCACCTTGTCAATCTCTGTATATGTATTTGATCCCTGTCAGTTCATCATCGATCTGCACAACATCACTCACTTCCTCTTGTTAATCCACATAACTCTGTAATCAAAGCAACTGTAATGTAATTAAAATAAAATCTGAATATATTTTCACAACCCATCACAATGCACTTTTTAAAAACCCTTCATATTCTCTTCTCTATTTAAAACAAAATATCTTCCCGTCAATTCTATGCATTAAAAAATCTTTTGATCTTCCTTTTGCTTTGCAGAATAAAATCAATTTCTTTATAAAAAATCTTTCCATTTTCCATTTTGATTTTCTATGAAATTATTTGTAAAAGTCTTTTCACATTTTTATCTTCCATAAAAAATAAATCTCCTTCTCTGCAAACAAACTTTTTGTCTTCTTAAGAAAATCAATCTTCAATAAAATCTAATAAAAATTTCTGAGAACTAAACCCTTCATTTCTTTTCAACAAGACTTCAAGAATCATTTTTCTTTTGCATTGAATGTCTTTTTGAGATCTTCAACCTTTTTTTTTTCCTTTTATCTGCAACATATCTGTAAGACTCTCCAAGAAAATCATTTGAGTCTTTTCAAAAATCTCTCCTTAAAAAATAAATCATATTAAAGCTCCTAGTCCTATTAGAAAGGAGACTCATTAGACTTGGAAAGAGAAAAAAATCTCCCAAAAAAAATCTATAAACTAGGTGAAGAAAAGTTTCTAAAAAGAAAACTAGTTCTCCATTTTTTTATAAAGCATATTTATTGCCAAAAATACCGATGCCTTTTCTTTTAAAGCATAAAACATATTTATGAAAATACCGATGCCTTTTCTTTATTCAAGCGACCATTAGCATTTCAAATTCATAAACTTTCCCATAAGAAATCATTTGATGGTCTTTTTCCCATTCGAGCCGCTCCATTGACTATGTTAATTGGATTTTGGCGCTTAGCAATTTTAAACAAGACCACCGATGATATCTAACTTAAAACAAGACTTGCATTAGAACACAAGATGTGTGTGGAGACCACTTCACTCGGTGAGATAAGGAGAGGGTCGGTCAAGGGATGTATACCAATCCCTTCAAAAGGTAAAAATTAAGTAATACACCTGCTATTCCAGGTCATCATTAAAATATAAAGACAATTTGAGGGGAGATGACTTATATTTCTTTAGATCTTTAAGAGCAAAGATGTTAATTAGGATAACAATATTGACAGGGGAAAACCATTAGAAGCTTGAAACCCACTTTATACCTCTGCATTTGTCACAACCTTGTCTTGTGGACACTTGAGTGTGAAAGCAACTTGATAAAACTAACTTATCTCCTTCCTGTGAAAACTTGAGGTGAAAGAAACTAGATGATATAGTTTTCTATCATGATAAGTTGAACACCTGCTAGATATTATGAAGTCCTAATTCAACAACTAGTAAGACAAGAACATGATCAACCTGTGTCAACATTGCTTGAATATGAACATGCATGTAAACCGTTTGAACTCCTATATGATCAACATCTGAAGCACATGACTATCCTCAAATGTTAATTCAAACACAACCCACTATCACTGACCTCAACTGATCTTGAAGCAACCTCTCTTAGATCAATGCACAACAAGAACATACTGCAAACAATCTTTCATGACATCACTTACCAAAGAACATATGAAGACATCATTGGAGGCCAAACCTGATCAAACAAGTCATGTGATTAATCATAAACTAACACCAAACATCAAGTGTATTCATGTGATCCTGTAAGCACTTGAAACACCAATATAATGAGCCTGATTAGTACATGAATGTTATCAAACACTTGTAATATTATCATCCATTTATCAAGTCAATCCCACTGACAACATCCTTCAACACTATGTGAACAACTATGAAGTGCATGATCATGAACAACTTTCTCAATACCTTTTGACATCAAAGACAAACTATCACCATCATCCTTTTGAGAGGGCCCAAGCTGACATGCATTTATTTTAATCCCAGCAAATCAGGCTAGACTTGGGCATGGGCGCCCAAGTCCCAAGGCCAATTTTGGTCATGTTTAAGAACTTATAATAGGCCCCTAAGTCCCATTTGACATGGGTTTCAGGGGAAATTGCTCCGAGATGAGTATTTAATTTGCAAAGTATAAACACGGGGACATAGGAGCTAAACTAGGAGGTAAAAAGGTATAGGGAAACTTTTTACTTCATAACAGAGAGCTAACCCATACTCTTTTTCACCTAACTAACCTCTTGAGGGCGCATCATCCCTCCATCATATTTAATCATTTTCTTTAGCCAAATTCGGCATCCTATCACCCCTTCCTCATCAAAAAGTGCTATATTTTACTTTTCTTTGAAATGAGGTTATTTTCATGCCATTTCAAAGAGGGGTAAAATGTACACACCTAAAATCATCTCAACATTTCTTTATCCATCATCAAATTATTTCTTGATATTTCTTCTATAACTAATTGAATAAATCATACTTATTTGATTAATTATGCAATTTCCCTTCTAAAATTAATTAAATATTTTTTTATTATTATTTAATTAATAATATCACTATTCCCTCGCAATTAATTGAATAAATTAGGACTATTTATTAAATTAACCTTCATCTATTGTCTAACCTTAGATAAATAAATCTAAATATTTATTTATCTAAGTCCATCCATCCCATCCCAAAAATTAAATAATTTTGAATATTTATTTAGTTCCCTATTTTGTGTACTTTTCATTAGTTGTCAAAATCACATCGTTAACCTTTCATAATCATTTGCAAATTCCAAAATATTATTAATCAAGATGAATCTTGCACAAGTCCTAAATGTGTACATAGGGTCAAAGGTATGGCTTTTATTTATACATCCTTGGAACTTTGGGAATGGGCAAGATTTTCACATCCCTCCAAAAATCTATTTTTTGATCTCTCACTATCAACTCCACCCAAGGTAAATCTCTACCCTTGATTCCCCTTGAATCTTGGAACTCCCTTTGGCCACCATTCACATGGTGCCACTTGGAGGCTTCTCATGCCTCCCATCCTCTCAAATAATCTCAACCCTTGATCTCTCAAGGCAATCCTAGCCCTCCATATACTCATCCAAAAATCTATAAAAGCACCCTCCATAAGCCATTTTTATAGCAAGTTGAATGTAATGTTTTTCTATTGAGTTGAGCAACATCATACCACTTTATCATCACAATCAATCATTGGACATAACCACCATAGCTTGGTGAAACAAGGAGGATTTGGGTGAGAATTCTTATGCATTTTCATCATTTTATGTTAAATTTCATAGGTCTTAACTTGAAGTTGCTTGTAGTTGTGAATAGGGTAGGTTAAATTAGTTTAGCTTGTTATTTCATGTCCATTTCTACATGTACATAGGAATGATCTTTCATTATGAAACATAAATGAAAAAAGGTCCAATCAATTAAAAAAATTCTAGACATAATTCTTCTATTATTATTGAGTAATATTTCATATTGCTAAAAATTTAATGATTGATAATTCCTACAATAACTATTTTTATGCACTCTACCTATTAAAGTTGATGTAAGATTTGATGCTCCCTAATTGTATTGTGGTTATGTGTGTGGCAAGGACAAGGTGGTGATTAGATGTTTCATCAAAATAATTTGACATAATTATGACACCTTCCTCTCCAACAAGGAAGACAATTTGGCTTGGCTTAAGTTCTCTTTCTTGTTAGCAAAGGACAATCTTTCCCTTAACCTTTTTGGCATCTAGGTAATTAATCATGCAAAACCTAATCAATTCATAACCATATAAATTGAGACTTGTAAAATGAATTTTAATATTATCATAGCAAAGGAACCTATTTCTAGATTCTACTTGCAACTACCTTGTATCATCATAAGTAAAATTCCTAGAAGTATCTGTAGTTTTTTTTTGTATTTATTAAAAGACAATGAAATTGCTCCAAAGTAAATGTGTTCAAAGTGATTCCTTGCAATCTCCTTTAGTTATGGCTTTAGTTTTGGAATAAATGAACAATCTCTAATCCAATTGTTAATCATCAAATCACTAAGATACGATACCAATTGGTGAGATACAAGGCTTTGACTACTACAATATAGAAATCTAAAAATTGTATGCAAATCTAAAAATAACTTTTCTTAATTCTTGAAATACCATAAAAAGATTAAACTTCTTTATGATGCTAAAATTAGCCACTCTAACATGCTTGATAAAACCACCTTAGATGAACATATAACAACAATAACATCACCATAATATAGCAGCAACAAAGAGGCACAAATCAGCAACATAAGAATGCATGATCTCACAACACAAGGTAGCAATGGAGAAGAAGAACAAACACATAACACAATGTTTACATGGAGAAACCCTTGCGGGAAAAAACTCCACCAAGAAGAGAGGTCCAAGTTGTATTATCTTCAAAACAAGATTACAATACATCCACTTCTAATCTCCTCTTTACTCTTCAATCCAGCAGCACCTCTGTACCTGTGAAAGTGAGATATGCAACACATACATGGCATTATACTTATAGAAGTATTTTCCCTCCATTCTAGGTATCCACTTTCTCTCTCCTCTAATTACTCCACATGCAAGCATTAAATGTCGTCATACATGCAACCATCAAGTGGCAAATACTTACCCATGCAAGGTGGGGCACCCAGGTCCAAGAATAGAATGTAAAAGCATCTTATTATGCATCATAAGCATCATAGATACCACCAACAATAAATCTTCCTAATATGGGCACCTGGGACTAATAATAGCAACCACAACTAATAATGGGTGTCATATGCATCATACATGCATCTAATCTTATGACAACTTGCAACTGCCATAAATCCACTTACACCACATTATGACAAGCTATCATACATGCCAAAAATAGTAGATTCCTCAAGGGGAATGGCTACACTCATTTACCCATGAGTTTTACAATTACCAACCATAAATGTTTCTCCATAACTACCACCAATAACTCTGGAACTTACTAGTGTAGTAACTCCATAATTACTGCCATTGGTAATTAAATTTTACCACTACCGGTGAAACTTATATATCCCTTATGGGTAATTACAAACTACAAATAATACATGGAATAATACAATATTGGGATTTACAAGGATAATGGCACCTTATCCCAACATTTAGCACATAATTCCATAGTTGCTTGAGTTTCATCCAAAGTTAGTAAAACTTTAAACACTCTTAACACTTAATTTTATAATTGTATGTTTAACATTATTTTATATGAAAACATGAGTTGAATAAATGTTTTGATGTTTTAGTGTTGATGGGTTTAGATCCTCCTTTCACAACAAACATTCAAGGACATATCAACCAAGTTGAATCTCTACTAAGTGAGAGTATTCACCTAACAGGTTGGGCTGTCACTTGGAATGATGTGGAAACTCAAAAATTTCTAACTAATGCCTTAATGTAATCCTCAAATATGTAAGAAACCCTAATTATGCAAAACAATGATCAAATTGATAGATTTAGACAAATGCTTGCAGACTGAGATAGAAGATAGAGATTAATAACTACCATTTTCAAAGTTTAGGATTCAGAATATTTGAGGGCAATGCCCCGAGTGCCCAAGTCCAAGGTATCATTTTCTTTGCAGAATGCAAAACTCCTTCCATCTGTTCCCGTCATGGGATATGCAGAGGACACTGTGACTAGTCCCTGTGTCCAAGGTAGGTTGATCTTTGAGATATCGAGGCTTCTTCAGATGTAGAATATCACTATCACAAAGATTCCAGTGTCTGAAACTTTGGAGGACATTGCCCTAGGCACCCATGTCCCAAAAATGCTCCATTCTGCTTCTTTCTTTTGAATCTTGAATCCTTGTCGTCTGCAACCTTCCTCTACAAATCCACTCTATGAAACTCAGTACCTGTAACCTATAATCACAAAGGAGTGTGGTTGGAGGTTGTGGTGTTTAGAGGCTTGCCTTAGTCAAGCCCCGGAGAGACATTCAAGTCTTCCAAACACCATTGTTAGATAAGAGTGCTTATCCCTGTAGGATAGAGGCAAAATCCAAATGATAAATGATTCAAACATAAACAGATGTCACCTCAGAGGTGTAGCTCTCACATAGATGAATATCCTTCATGCAAATGATAAGATGAAGCTAAATCTGCAATCACAAACACAATAACAATGCTCTGCTTTGCAACAATGAATATCATGGAATCACAAGTTCGCCAAAAGTTCACAATCATCTTCTAGACATCTTCTAGTTTACAACTGAAAACCTAAACATGCTTATATGTGCAACAACACACATTCCCGCTAAGAATTTCATAATTCAAACTTAAGGTGTCGGCATAGGGCCTAACAACGGTCATATAACCAACACTTAGATTTAGGGCCTGACCCAAAATAGGGTAGGACTAGGGCACGAGCACCCAAGTCCTCCCTCCCTATTTTAGGTAGGGCTTAACATTATAGCACCCTCTAGGTCCCATTTTCCATAACACTTAGGGGTTTTCTCATCGGGATTCAAAATCAACATGGAATATGATCTAAATGCATTCTAAAGACCCAGGAGCTAAACCTTAAGAGGGAAAAGCCCCCAAGGGGACATTTTCTGACATAACAAACATAATTTAATAATTATGCATGAAAAAAGAAATTATTTTTTGAATAATAAAAGAAGATCATACAACCATTGTTGTTAATGTAATAAGTATTTATATGAGGACTGAAAAGATCCTATACAATGGCTATGATTAACTTCTAGGTCCCCTTACAAATAACTTGTACCTAACCACAACACACTATTTGTTTACTAACAACACAAGTACTCTAGCCAATAAATCAAAATAAAGTATAGTGTTTATAGGTTCAAAAGACATATTGTTTCCTAGAAGAGGTTGGAACTTAATTTTGTGTTCAGTGGTGCATGTAGCCATTGTGAGAAACTAGGGAGAATAATTGTACAAATTTCTACATTGCAAAGTTTCTAGCAATATTTGAAGCAAATATTCCCCTCTTTACTGCATGAAATGCTTCTATGGAAACACTATCTTCAAAATAGTCATAAAAAATCCTCCAAGTGAAGATGAAATGAGTTGCATTCCATCATATATGGAATCATCAAATCTAGCAAGAAATATTTACATCATCACAAACTCTCTTGGCCCAACAAACCTATTACATATCAATCCTTGCACTAGGGACTCCACCTCAAGCATCTCCTTGAGCAATACTATAAAGTGTAACATGTTTAACAAGATTTCCAATAGCTGTGGAGGAGGTGCACATGTTATGCCCATTTCCATCTCTTGGTGAGAGGTAGTCCCCATGAGGTAGAGTGTTTACACATATAACTTTCTTGATGACATAACTAAAATACCTCAAAATCATCTAATAAGTTGATTTAGAATATTAAATTTAATAAGGTATAAAATTTATTGTGGGAAGGGGTATTACAGGGTAAATGCAAGAAGTTGTGTCCACTTAAGGTGGAAGTTTCGAAGTTAGAAAAAAATCTGAAATCAGGTGACTGAAAACGGGATCCCGTTCTGTATCACAACCCAAGCCTAAAATCCAAAATAGGATCCTGTTCCTTAACGCGATCCTGAACCTAGAACCAAATGGGATCCCGTTTTATGAAACGGGATCCCGTTTTGAAAAAGTATTAAATTTTTTTAAAAATGGTAGAGACCCCATTTTTCCCAGTGACATGCGACAACTGAGAACGGGATCCTGAGTTGAGTCACCATCAAAACAATAGGTAAGTGGATTTTTCCACTTCTACAATTTAGCAATGAATCTTTTGAAGTGTCCCTTGTTTGTTTTGGTATAAAATACAATCAAAATTTAAATTGTAAATTGTTATTTAGGGTTTCTGTTTATGAAATCAATAGTTGTTTTTTGACATTTTAGTTGTAAAGTACAATTGAAATTTTGAAAGACTATATCATATAAAAGGATAGAATTTGAACAAATTGTCAAAATTTTGTTTCAATTTGAGAATTGAATAGCTGTATTTAGACATTTTAGCTGAAAACACAATTGAAATTTTGAAAATACTATATCATATGAAAGGAGAGATTTTGAACAAACTGTCAAAATTTGATTTCAATTTGAGTGTTGAATAGTTGTATTTAGACATTTTAGCTGTATAAATACAATTGAAATTTTGAAACAACTATATCATATGAAAGGAGAGATTTTGAATAAACTGTCAAAAATTATATAGCATTGGGATGATATATATATTTGGTTTTTATAAAATTTACTTATATCAATGTATGTCATTGTATTTTAAAGGTATTATTGAATAGGTAACTGTCATATAAAAAAATTACAACAAACCATAATAAAATCTTTATCATGTCCTTCATAATCAAACCTTTAGAGACAACCAACTAATCAAGAATTGAGAAAATTTTACAGTTTTTGTGATAGCCAAGTAATCAAGAATGAAATCAAGCTAACAAATGTAACTTTAGAGACACTTGTAGTTGTCCTCACTAGCTAGGTTATGCCCCTAGGATGAACATCGTGATGTTAATTGTGATACGAGCCTAACCTCATTGGTAATGCTTCCCCTAATCTTAATGAGATTGATGTAGGCCCCACTCATGATCCTTACGAAGATCTTGCCACCACTAACCTCTTTCATGATAGGTCACTATCCTCACCACCTCCTTAGACCTATAATACCTTGAGCTTATCGATTGGGACCAACACGACCCTTTATGATTCTCTATTTTCCAAAATGATGAAGCCATCATGAAACTTATGAAGTGTCAAGACCACATCCCCATTGTAATCATAAGAAAGACTTTTCCACCATACTTAACACCTATGCTTATTTTGGAGAGAAAGAAGAACCCTTTAGTCCTAAGGCACCCTAGTAGGCATAATAGCAACAAGATATAAGAAGAAACTTGTGATCGATTAAAATGATACAATAAAAATGGACACTTCCCAAGAGCTCCAAGCAATGACAAACTTCACCTTCCATTAGATACCACTCAGATACAAGATGACTCCCCTCTCCTTGTTGAGGATGCTATAGACATCAACCTGTGAATGGAAGAGGACCCTAAACTCTCTAAGATAGTAGCTCCACTAGACCTTGACATCAAAGAAGGCATAACCATCACCCTTAAAGATTACGCTGATTTCTTCATATGGTCTTATGGTGATATGCCTTGAGACTCCATCTTTAAAGTCATGCATCATCTTGTGGTTCACCTCAATGCCAAACCTATTCAATAAAAGCTACGCAAAATACACCCCCAAGTAGCCCTCTTGGTCAAAGAAGAATTGTATAAACTCTTAGATGTGGGGTTCATGAATATACTATTACTTATCCTAAATGGGTCTCTAATGTGGTCTTAGTTAGCAAGAAAACTAAGGGAATTCATGTTTGCACTAACTTTTGAGACATCAAAAAAGGATACCCTAAAGATAACTTTTCTCTACCAAACATTGATATGATCGTGGATCTCATAGCCATATATATAAAATGTTATCATTAATCTAGATATAATATCCCTTGAAAGATTTGAGTTAGACATGGAGACACCTAGATTATGGAGAGGTCTATGTAAGAAAACACCTCCTATAGACTCAACACAAACTTATCCCTCAACCCTCTAAATTGTGACTTACATCATTTGATTACCCTAGAACACACTATAGACAACTCTATACAAATTTGGCAAAAGATATTTTCTCCTAACAGAAACTTGTATATGTAGAAGTATCTACTACTACATTAGATTTGATATACTTCTTAAAAGGAAAGAGTTGGGACTAACAACTAAATAGAAAACAATAATTTTGCAAATAGGAAATAGGAAACAAAATCAAGCTAGAACCATCTTGACTAATTTATCTTTTTCTAGCTAGATTGAATCCCTACAATCATGTAAGTTAAAAACAAGGCATCAAATTATTCATTAAATTTAATTCACAAATCATCAGAGAATATTCATCTTCATACTCAGATTAGTCAAGTCTAGGCAACTAGTAACTTCAATCCTATCTCCATTATCAAATTTGGTTGCCATAGGCAACTTCACCAAATTTAGGTTTTCAGATCATGTGGCATGCACAAGATATCCACCTCAAGGTAGTTCTCCAAGTCTAGTTATAGTCTTGCAGATGTTCATTATGATTCTACCTAGGTGGTATGATAGTCCATTGGTTTCTAGATGACATCATTCAATAACATATCTATGCATCTGAACATTCACCCAAGTCATTGATATATATTGAACATTCACCCTTCATTTAATCAAAGCATCAAATTATTCATTAAATTTAAATCACAAATCATCATAATATATTCATCTTCATACTCAGATTAAGTCCAGGCAACTAGTAGTCAATCCTAGATCTCCATTATCAAATTTGGTTCCCATAGCCTGCAACTTCACCAAATTTAGGTTTTTAGATCATGTGGCATGCACAAGATATCCACCTCAAGGTAGTTTTCCAAGTCTAGTTATAGTCTGAAGTAGATGTTCATTATGTTTCTACCTAGTTGGTATGATAGTCCACTAGTTTCTATAACATCATTCAATAGCATAGATGCATCTGTTCTAATTCATTTCTTTTGTCCAAAATGGTTGTGACAATAAAAAAGAAGCTTATTAAACTCATAATCAATAGGAAACCCCCGGTCATAATAGGAGGTCTTGAATTTGGTACCAATGATTGTGAGTTCCTTGTAGAATATGATGAACCTTTTGAACAAGAGAACCTTGTAGACCATGATGCATATCTTGATTTAAACTTGAACATTATCGTCATGTGAATTCTTTTAGCCATCCTACAACCTCCTATCACCCTTCATCCTCTTATAGGGATATGCCACACAACCTCTCCAAGTTGACCATGCCAAACCCAAAGTCATAATCCTAAGAGGTCCCTAATTTTCTCCCAATGATCATGAGAACCTTGTAGATCATGATGCATATATTTTGAACAAGACTATCAAGTTCCTTCACAACAAGAACGTGCAAGTCCAGGTTACCCTTTTCACCAAGATCAAGTGTCCTTAAGTCCTTATGTTACCTTTGACAAGGGGAACACCACTCTAGATTATGCATCTTATGGGTATCCTTCATCATCATCCAATTGAATGCCTATCCAATAGCCTACTAGTCCTATCCCAACACCACCATGTAATCCCAATCCTAATTCATTGGTCCATCCACCTTCTAATCCATCAATCCCTTCATTACCCTCACCACCATCTAATCCTCCAACTTCACATCCTAAATTTAAATCACCTCTCTTAAATGACCTCTATAGACATGTACCATGAACTATATTACTTGAAGACAAACCTATATGCCATCCCTCTCTATTAAGTTTGATCACTCCTAATCCTAATCCATTTCCTCCTATTATCCATCCACCTAATCTTAGACATTCACCCTTCATTGATATATATTGATAGTAAAATAGAGTTTTAAATTGTTCTTAAGGTTTGGGACAATCATCTAGTGTTAAGATCTAGTGCAAATTAAGAGTTATTTAGACTTTAAATTAAATGGGCTTAGTCTAAAGCTAAATAACACACATAAGAGTCAAGTGACTAACAACTAAATAGAAAACAACAATTGCAAATAGGAAATAGGAAACAAAATCAAGCTAGAGTTCACCATCAACTAATATCTTTTTCTAGCTAGATCATCCCTACAATCACAAGTTAAACAAAGCATCCTAACCTTCTTACCTCATCATCTATCTTAAAAGTGGAAGATTTAACCATTACCACATGTATGGTTATATGTCTCTTTGATTATCTAGATAATGCAATTGAATCTCTAATGTTTACATTCAATGATTTCCTTTTTCCTATCAAATGGTAAGGATTCACTCAAATTTTCACATACTTTTGAACACATATATCCAATTTATGGATTCATGATTGATCCAATGCTCAAACCAATGCAAGCATGACTATTGTTTGTTGACCAAGCTTATTAGTCATATTTAGTTAGAGAAATTCATCCAAAACCATTACAAACTATTTGTAGTTTTGCCATAGGAAATGTTGGATCTCCTAGAATGAGTACTTAACATCAAACCAATAGCCAACTCCATAGAAAAATTAAAAAAATTGAAACCTTGGACCTAACATATGATGACAAACCTTGAGAACAAATTCATTATGGTAGTCTTAATAGCCCTACTAGTAAATTGATCTTTCTTGTCTCCCTCACTATAAGAATCAAAATTTAGCTCTCAAATGAAAATCCCTTGATTTCAATTTGAAAATTACATCTAGTTCAATTTATATAATAGCTCTCTTACATTTTGAAATTTGTACATGCATGTATACATTATCTGTATGTTTAATTAAAATTTATTTCAAGTGTAATTTCTTGTTCACACACACACACACACACACACACACACACACACACACACACACACACACACACACACACACACACACACACACACACACACACACACATATATATATTCTTGATTTAATTTTAAATTTGTACTCAAGTTTGTATGTTTATATGTATATATGCAGGTTCATATCTATTTTTATATATATATCATGAATCTGGATGATATTCACTTTGATGTTGAGGACTTCCTCAATGCATAAGATGATCTGGCCCCACCAGCACCCCCACCCCTAGCGCCAGATGCCCCACCTCCAGATGCCCCAGCTCTAGATGCCCCACCTCCAGATGCCCCACCTCTAGATGACCCACCTCCACCCCCACCTGGAACTGACCAGGCTCGCTTGTGAGTGTTAGAATCTGAAAAGATTAATAACCTAGAAAACTAGTGCAAAGAATAGATATTAAAACTATGAATACAAATGATACGAAATCAAAATAGAAACACAGAGTTAGTCTCCAAGAGAGTAATGCAAAATGCTAGAAGCAAAATAGTATTAAGAGGATGCAAAAGCAAAAGATGTAAAATACAAGCCAGGTAGCATGCTTATATAGGCTAGGAAGAGAGAGGAGGTGGCAACACCAACCAATGAGGAGCAACCATCTATTAGACTAAAGATAGCAAAGTATCTTCCCAAGATAGCTAATGGATGCTCACATGTAGGAAGGTGACACCTCGCAACTACTCACCTAATAAGACATGCTTTATTAACCTAAGAGAGATTAATAGAAGTGTAGGAAAAACCTAGGAATATACGAAAAATAAATAACCCATCTAGGAAATAAAAACTTACACTAACACCCCCCCATAAGCGAAGCTTAGGTGGATGTAGAAATGGGTCCCGGCAAATCAAGCCTGATGAGGTACCCATGTACATAAAATTCCCCCCCAAAGAGAGAGAAAATAGACCCCCCCAAAAGTACAGAGAGTTAGGACTCCGAGTGAGAGGAAGAAGCCCCCCCAAAAGATGAAGCATCCCGCACCCCCAGCAAAGCTCGCAAATGAAGGACTTGCTCTCAGTGAAGGGTTTGGTGAAGATATCAGCAACCTGCTTGGAAATCAGACAGTAGCGAAGGTTGATGACATGGCCATGGATGAGCTCCCGGATGTAGTGCATGTGAACCTCTATGTGTTTGGTCTGCTGATGATGGACCGGATTCCGTGAGATCTGAATGGCACTTTGGTTGTCACAAAATATGACTGATGGCCATCTGATCTGGATGCCAAACTCAGTGAGAAGATTTTGAAGCCAAATGGCCTCAGTAGAGGCATTCACATCCCCCCGATACTCGACCTCAGTAGAAGATAGAGCAATAGCAGATTGCTTCTTGCTCAACCAACAAACAGGACCTGAACCAAGTGAGAAGCTGTAACCTGAAGTAGACTTGCGATCCTGAGAATCGCCCGCCCAATCTAAATCTGTGTAGCCCACCAAGTCAAGCTCAATGCTTGCTGCATAGTGAATCCCAAAACTGTGAGTACCCTGAATGTAGTGAAGGATCCACTTGGCTGCTTTCCAGTGCAGCTCATGAGGCTCCTGCATGAATCGAGAGACCATGCCTACAGCATATGAAATGTCGGGTCTTGTATGAGTCAGATAAATGAGACTCCCAACAAGCTATCGGTACAAAGTGCCATCAACAAGTGGAGAAGAACACTGAGCCTCAAGTTTGACTCCAGAAAGAAAGGGAGTCAGAGCAGGCTTACAGTCAGCCATATGAAACCTCAAGAGCAAACCTAGAGCATACTTGGACTGTGTGATGGTGATCCCAGAAGAAGACTGGTAGATCTCAAGCCCAAGTCAGTCATCAAAAACCTATCATGAAGGGCAGTTTTGATAGCCCCAATGGTGGATGAAGAACTCCTTGTGATCAGCAAGTCATCAACATATAGAACCAGAAATAGGAGTGAATCATCCTGCTGCAGAATGTACACATTGGGATCAGAATGGCACCGAGTGAACCCAACTGATAGAAGGAAGGAATCCATCTTGGCATACCAGGCCTGAGGAGCCTGTTTGAGGCCATAGAGAGACTTACGAAGATGACACACAAGGGAAGAATCCTGAAGGAACCCCTATGGCTGCTCCATGTAGATCTCCTCCGGAAGGTCACCGTGAAGAAAAGCACTCTTCACATCCATCTGGTGTACTTCCCAACGATTAGCTACAGCAATGGCAAGAACAAGTTGGATGGAATTCATTCGGGCAACTGGCGCAAAAGTCTCAGAGTAGTCAATCCCAGGAACCTGGGAGAATCCTTTGGCGACCAAGTGAGCCTTATGCTTGTCAACCGACCCATCTGCTGCAAATTTTGTTTGATAGATCCACTTACATCGAACAAGTTTTCTTCCCTTAGGAAGAGGGACAAGATCCCAAGTGTGGTTCCTCATCAAGGAACTATACTCCTCCTGCATAGCTGTATCCCACTCAGGAATACCAGAAGCCTCATAAAAAGACTGTGGATCTGAGGCAGTAGCAATGAAGACATGTGGAGCATCCTGGAACTGTGAACGAGTTCGCCTGGTGTCTGATGGATCCCCAACCCAATCACCTGTAGACTGCAAGGTTTGTTTAGCCCAAAGTGGACCAGAAGATGGAGAATCTGGAGGAGAATCATCAACCTTTGAATGATGACTAGGAGAGGAAGGAGGTGAGTCCTCTGAATCGCTCTCTGCATCAGAAGTGGAGCTAGAAGACTGCTCAGGTGAATCTGACTCATCAGAAGATCTGTCATGTATCCCAAGTGACTCCAATGTCAAAGTAGGAGTTGGAGAAGTGATAGAAAGTGAGCTCGAAGAGCCCTCTTCAAACTGAACACTCCTCTCAATGAACAACTCATGTGTAGTAGGGTGGAGCAACCGATAACCCTTCACACCACCAGGATAGCCTACAAATATGCAAGGTCTGCTCTGCGGATCCAAGGCCTTGCGTTTCTCTGTAGGAATGTGGGCCCATGCAGGAGAATCAAAAACTTGAAAGTGCTTAACTGATGGTTTTCGACCGCTCCAAGCTTCAAAAGGAGTGACTCCCTTCAAGGCTCAGTGAGGAACACGGTTCTGGATATAACAAGCACAGTTAATGGCCTCTGCCCAATACTGTGGTGCAAGAGATCTGGAGTGAATCATGCAGTTTGCCATTTCCTTCAAGGACCTATTCTTCCGTTCTGCAACACCGTTCTGCTGAGGATTGTATGGAACTGAATGCTGCAAATCAATCCCCTCTGAAGTGCAAAACCTCTCAAACTGATGGTTGACATACTCACCACCATTGTCAGTGCGCAAAACTTTGATGGCTTTCCCAGATTGCTTCTCTACAAAAGTCTTGAAGTCTTGAAAATGATCAAATACCTCTGACTTCTCTTTGAGAAAGTACACCCAAGTATTTCGAGAAAAGTCATCAATGAATGTGAGGACATATCTAGCCCTGCTGAAAGAAGGATGCTGAAATGGACCAGCCAAATCACTGTGAACTAACTCCAGTATCTATGAAGCTCTCCATGCCTTACCTTTGTCAAACTTTTCCTTAGGATGCTTACCAAGAATGCAACCTTGGCAAACACCACCTGAAAACTGAACTGAAGGCAACCCTGTGACCATGCTCTGCTGGTTGAGCTGCTGCAAGTAGCGGAAGTTAAGATGGCCAAACCGCTCATGCCATAATCTACTCACATCATTAGAATGAGTGAGCAAAATAGTCGAAGGAGGATCAAGAACAAAGTGAGAAAATAGATAGAGCCGTGACTGATGATCCGCTCTCCCAACTGCAACTGTAGAACCACTGTGCAACTCACGAATCTCCACTGAATTAGGAGTGAACTCAACCTGCTTGCCTGAACCTGTGTGAGTGATCTGGTATACCGATAGGAGATTAGTTGATAATGAGGGCACACAAAGAACATCATGGAATGTGCCATCCCCTACATCAACAGACCCTCTCCCACACACCTCAACAGGAGTGTTATCACCCATCAAAATAGAAGGCATAGTACACGGCTCCAAGGATGCAAGTTCTTCCTTAGATGGAGCCATGTGGTGCGAAGCACCTAAATCAAGAACCCAAGTGGATGGTGAAGAAGCAACTACAACAAGAGCCTTGCCCTTTCCTTTTCCCTTGCTGTTTTCTTTTGCCTTATTAGACCCCTCATTAGAACTCTGTTTGACAGACTCAGGAACACTGATATTATTCTTCTCAAGAATGTGTGTCAAGTGATCAATTTGTTTCTTTAAACATTTATGTTCATCATGACCGTGTCTTTTACAATAGGCACATTGGACCCTCTCTTTCTTAGGCTTGTCGCCCTTGGAATATTAGGTCTCATTAGTTGCTTTTGAAGCAATCGTTATCTGATCCTTCTTCTCCTTGCTATTCTTTTGTTTCTTATCCTTACTATTGTTGTTACTACTTTGTCCTTTCTGTTCTTTTGTGCCTTGGTTGGCAACCAAGGCATGTGACTTAGAGGACTTAAGAGTGCCCATCTAGATTAGCTTGTCCTATTCCCGAGTGAGATTGACAGCAAAATCATCTAAAGATGGCATGGTGAATTAAGTACCAAGTGCACCCTTAGTAGCATAGAAAGTAGAAACAAATACAGAATATTCTGAACTTAGCTTAGAGAGAATACTGAGAATCAGTTGTTTATCTTTCTTTTCAATTCCACATTGTTTTAACTGCAGCCTTAGTGATTTCAATTTGGTGAAGAAATCCTGGATTGTGTTGAAATTGCCTGGGCTTAAACTAATTAGTTCATTTTCCAGCATATGACCCCTCATTGAATCTTGTGTACCAAATAGTGTTTCTAGCTTTGTCCAAATTTCATTTGGCATATTCAAAAACTCAATGTGAAAGAGCAAATCAGGAGAAATAGACAAACACAATGTTCCATATGTCTCATCACATTTGTTAAACCACTTAGGCTTATCTTCATCTTTAGCAGGTTCAGTTTCAAGTCCCATAGTTATCTTATTTAATTCAGCTTTCCTTAAGTGAATTGTCATGCGTGATTTCCACTCAAAGTAATTGTATGGAGTTAGGATGGGCAGATTTGTTTGATCCATGATGAAAAAATGCAGAGAAGAAGTTTCGAAAAGAAGAGAACCCAACCAAGACAACCCCCTCTTTTCACTCAATCAAAGAACCCCCCCAAGAAAATATGATTTGGCACTTTATATTAGTGCGTTTACAACTACCACTAGCAATAAATACTAAGTGGTCTTGATTTCAATGCATTACAAAACCCTCATGAAGAGCATATGCTGAAAATAAAACTTTGGCATAATATCCAGAGAAATAAACAGCACCACTGCGATCTACTCAAAAAATCATGCACTTTCAAAAAAAGAATCGCCTCGATACGAGGTCGTATGTGAAAGTTATGATCCTCCGAAGTTCCCAAAATGAGAACCGTGCAATGTCATGACTGAGAATCTGCAATTTATGAAAAATCTTGGCATCAAAATCAAAAAATGACTACACTAGTGCATAGAGCACGAAAAAATAGCCAAAATCAAAAAAAATTCGTGGGAAAATGAGTCTGTATGAGCAAGAACGGAGCATTTGAAAGCTGTCTTCAAAACTGCAGCTGCCAACAGAGAGGGGTCCTGCTGTAGCTTTCTGAGCATGTTTCTGCAAAATATATAGAATACATGCAAAAATAGAAAGATACCTAGATGGTTTTTCTGTGCTGCGAACAAAACCCAGAAGGCGTTTTTCTTGCAAATGCACAAAAGATGTTGCTCCAGTGTAAATAGAACACCTTTAGCTACAAAAAATGACCCCAACAACCAAAAAATGACATGCAAAGGGTGAATTAGATGCTGGAACCTGCAATATTGATTCAAAAGACTAAATATGCAAGCTGGTTGTCAGATTTGAGCTCGAAACCCCGGTTCCGCAACTGTGTATGATGATCTCCGATTTCGGTGAAACGAAAGCTAAATCTGACTTTCTCAAGCCTCCTGGACACGTTGGAACAGCTGGAAATGCTGCCAGTATAACCAGAAATGCTGCAATCACCTAGATTTCATAAACACATGTGCAAACCCCAGAGATTAAAAAAGTTTCCGTCAAACTTTTTTGATTCTCAAGATCATCCGAAGATGCAAGAGAAGAGCATACTGGGTTCTTCAAAAAACTGTAATAAGATTTATTAGCCCCCCCCTGAATCTCTCAAATATGGAAACTAAAATCTACTCTTGCACATAAAATAGCTCTGATACCATGTTAGAATCTGAGAAAATTAATAACCCAGAAAACTAGTGCAAAGAATAGATATTAAAACTATGAATGCAAATGATACGAAATCAAAATAGCAACACAGAGTTAGTCTCCAAGAGAGTAATGCAAAATGCTAGAAGCAAAATAGCATTAAGAGGATGCAAAAGCAAAAGATGTAAAATACAAGCCAGGTAGCATGCTTATATAGGCTAGGAAGATAGAGGAGGTGGCAACACCGACCAATGAGGAGCACCCATCTATCGGACTAAAGATAGCAAAGTATCTTCTCAAGATAGCTAATGGATGCTCACATGTAGGAAGGTGACACCTCGCAACCACTCACCTAATAAGACATGCTTTATTAACATAAGCGAGATTAATAGAAGTGTAGGAAAAACCTAGGAATATAGGAAAAATAAATAACCCATCTAGGAAATAAAAACTTACACTAACAGTGAGCCATAATTAATGAAAATGTGGATTCCATACAAGAAAAATTGAATTCCATTCGCAATGAACAATTCATGCCACCTCACGTGGTACGTTTTGTAGCTTTGATACAAAACATTGTAGATTCTGTGAGCTCTATTGACTCAGACTTTGATGGATTCTGGAAATGGAGAGAGGAGAGCCACCAAATTTATGCTGACGGCCTCTCCTATAAGACTATTTTGGATCTTAAAATCACAAAAGCTCATTTAGCACAATATTTTAGACATCCCATTACAAATGAACCTATTCCTGCAAATAAGAAAAAAATATCAATCAGGTGGTGTAGGCATGAAGGAATGTCTACCAATTTTTGGGATAGATGGTGGATGGTGTTTGATTATCCACCTCATGCTAATTGTGAGGTTCCTTTATATTTTTTGAGAAAATTATATGTAGAGTTTGTTTTGAATAAAAAACCCAACTACTTTGATTTTAGATCATTCCAAGGTATTGGTGGTGGCATGCCACAATAGAGGTTGGGGGCATGGGTTGATCCCCAATGACCCATGCCTGTTCAACCTCTTATTGACCCTCCTGTTGCTATCATTCCTTTGCCCTTCCAACATTGTGCAGTGGTATCCACACTAGGCACATTGAGTGCACTCTCAGGTAGCCTACATTAGCAGACTTCTATGATGGTAGCTCAGGTTAAAGAGCATAGAGGAGTTGATGATGGAAGTGGTCCTAGTACCACTCCAAATGTGTCGATACCACATACATGTATGAGTTGCAATCAGTTGTGTTATGGACCTTATCAGGCAGCTGCACCCACTTTAGCTACACATGCATGATCTGATAATGTGGGCACTGAATCATTTGTTGATTATCTATTTGCTGAGGATCATCCCACTGATCATTCGACACAGGTATATATATAGGTTATGTACACATGTTGAATTTATAACAATTATTTAAGCACATGATTTTAATCAACATATAGATCAATTAAATTGTAATATTTTAACAATTGAATTGTTTGGTGTAGATGATGGCAATAGGGACCATTGATCGAATTAATTTTTCATTGACACCTGTTCATCTCGAGCACCCATTTGGGGTACATTTTCAATGATTTATATTTTAAATATTAATTTTATTTACTTGATTTTAATTTGTAATTCAGTCTTGAATGTGTGTACCATTAAATATTTATGAACTTATTTATGAACTGGTTTAGGGTTCTTCCACATTGAATCCTCCATCTTAGGGTGTCTCGAGCGCTCCTCCATCATTGGGCATCTCACATAACACTCTTACAGTATGTATATTATTTTAAAAAACTATATATACTTAGATTTTTCTATTTTGATATCACTGTATCTGAAAACGTGCACATGTACTATTTAATATATATTAAAAATATGTCTATGCAGGTTGACACAACAATGAAGATGGGCATTGCAGCACACTTGGATAATCCAAGTTTATATCAGGAGTTGACTGCATTTCAAGTTGTTCAAAAATGTATAACATGTACACAAGTCAATTATATATATGTTTTAAAAGCTAATTTGTACACACATGTTCTAACTTATAAATGACCTTGTAGGAGCTTGTTAGTGACACCTTTCATCAACACACAACACATGCAGAGCAGGAGGACAGAGGAGATGGGCAGCCTGATATGGTATAATTTAAAATTTAGATTATATTTAAATTCAATTAAAATATACATTGTGAACTTAAAGTAAATTTCTTGATACATATATATGTTGACATGTGTTCAAAATTCTTTTTCTTTTATAGCTTGAGACATGTCATGTAGCTAAGCCTATAGAGACAGGTCTTGGAATAGAGGATGCACAACAAGTTCCTCTTACGGTATAATAATTTAAATATGATAACTTATAAATTAAATTGAATTAAATCATTTTTAATATCGTCTTACATCTAATTTCAACTTGAACTTTCTCTTGTATTAAATAGATTGATTCAAAGCATGTAGAGACAGGTCCAGGTGCACCAGAGCATGTCTCTTAGCCTCACATGGTAATTTAATTTTATGATAAAAATTATAAATTTAAAAATTGTCATTAAATAATTTTTAATCATCGTACATATGATTTCATCTAAATCTTTCTCTTCTATAGAGTGATTTAGGTCATCTGAGTAGTTCACATGGTGTGAAGAGGACTCTTGATTATAGAGATAGTATGTGATAGGTTAAATTAAACATGGGCTACATAATTTGACTATTTCATGGACTATGTTATATTATACTGTTTGTCATGGACTTTATATTTTGAATGTATGGGACTTTGTATATTTTTTGAACATGGACTTGGAGTTTATACAGCCTGACTTTATATTTAAATAGTTTATAATTATGGATTTTTTAAGGTTAAATATATTTGTAATCTTCCCCTTGTGACTTTATATACAGGAAGTTGTATATGACTTTATATATTTACATACTCTTTTGTTTGGTTGAAAAATATTTCATAATTTAACAAATTTATGAGTATTTCTTTCCAAAACTTGTATATGCAAAAAAAACCACTTGAAAAAACATGTTTTGAACCTGTCTTATTTGATTTGAATCCTAGGAGGATTAGAGGATGTCTAAACTTGTAATTTAGTGTGTTATGTTATAGAATTTGTAGTTCATATCCATAAAAGACTCTAGATTAGTATGCAAACACACATTCAAGATCAGCATAAGACTTTTGTAATATAATTGTATTTGATGAAAGAAGAATTGTATAGTGTTATACATGCCACAATTTAATGGTCTGAACTTAGATCTATCTATACATTATATAAACCCTATAAAGTACAATAGAATAGAGCATATAAACCCTGGCAAGATATCCAAATATGATAAACTAATTAGAAATTATTGATCTAAAAAACCCTAATGAAAGAGAAACCCTAAGGGGGAACCTTAAGTCATGTAAGGAATGTTGGGTTCACTAATAAATGTAAATAAATAAATGATTTATGTATAAATTATCTAGGCTAATTAATCTAATGCAAATAATTAAGCATTATTAAACCAGATAAAATCTAGAGTCGGGTTGATAAATTGATAGTAATAATATGATAATTAAATGAGGAATTAATTACTTAGTTCTAATATCAACAATAGAAGAATAATGTTGATGATGTGCAAAATTGATTCACCACTTGTTGATGCATATTTTGTCACAATAATATATGAAACTAGTTGTTCCCTACTTGAAAGGGAACTTCTTCCCCCAAGGTTCTTTATCAGAAAATTTGGTTTGTGTGAATAACATAGTGGTAGATGTCGATTGTCCCATATGAGGGGCTCCAATGAAATCAAAGGAATGAAACACAAGGCATTGCTTGCAATTATTCTTGTTACTTAGTAAGAAAGATAAAGCAAACATGTACATGTTCAGTTTTGGACATTCATTAATAATTTCATACATGAATACATACAAGTCCTACCAAGGAATTTTAACAATTTCAAACATGGTAAAAATTTAACATCTTAGACTAGATACTAATCTAGAATACTTTAAGTTTAATCCCAATCTAATAGATTTTATTTAAGAAAATTGCAAAATAAAGGTGAGAAGGAGAAGCTACACTCTTCAATTGCTTTGTCTTGGTAAGATTTATTAGTGGAGCTTTGGCTACCCTTGTGCCCCATTTCTTGATATCCTTCACTAATAATAGCCAAAAGAGAATAGCCAATAATAACTAAAAGGAACCAAGTGTAACCACAAGAGGTAAATAGTATTGAAAATCATTTTTATAAAGGTTGCAACTCAAACTATCTATTTAAAAATGCACAAATAGAAGGTGTTCGCCTTATTGCCATTATATTTTTTTTCATGGGAAAACACTACTCTGATCATGGTAGTGACCAAGGTCGTCGTCGCTGTCATGCTACAATCTAAATAGTTAGTACTTTGTAGAATAATAGGATAATGAATGAGGCTTAAATCAACATGACACTATGTCAAGGAATTTTAGGTACAATAGCAAGATAAGTGAGTCCTAAAGCATGTCTAGAGGAATGGATGCTAAAATGAATGCACAACATAGAGAAAGAATTGAGAAGTATGCAATTTTGTACTCTACAACAACTACCATGTGCTTGCTTCCTTAGACCAAGCTCATAAAAAAAACAAGAGCTTGCTTATATAGACCAAGCTTGTACAAAACCACCAAGTAGTATTACATGAAAGCATAAGCCCATTTTAAATCATGTGCCTCATTGTGACCTTTCACATTTCCAAGCATCATCCCACATTCCAACCCATCACATGTGGTCCTCCTTGTTCTATTGTGACCCCAATATTAAATGCATTTCCCAATGTGACTCCCTCATTAAATACATTTCCAATGTCCCATACAACATTACAAGTGTCCCCAAGATTATCTAATCCTAGTGTGGTTTCCACATCCTAAGATGCACCACATTTAAATAATGAAGATATTACAATATTATTATTATGCAAGGTGTACAACACATCTAACACAACATCACTAAGCTTTTATGGTATCTAAGTGACAAGCTCTACTTGTGTGGTTCCACATGGGCTCATATTTTAAATTTGAAAGGAAAAACTTTGCTTCAAGCGGTGTGCCCATGTAGCAAAACCAATCAATGCACACTTCACAAACACAAATATAACTTATTTACTATATAGACAACTAAAATAGAACTTATTCCATACCTAAGCTAAGGGTGTGCAGATGGCAAGGTTAGGGTCAATCGTTGTGTAGGTTGTCGACCCTTTGGTTATTGTTTTGTTGCGATAACTTGGTTGCAATTGTTTTATAGAGTGGCTTTCTTGGTATTTGTTGCTCTGCCCTTGTTTAATCTTGTTGTTTTTGTTGTTTTGATGGTTCCACTTCTCATGGAACTTGTTCCTCTCGTCTTTTGGTTGTCTCTCTGTAAAAGGGTTTGGACCCTTTCAAAAACTCATTTTTTTATCAATATCAAAAATTAAAATAGAACAAAAGAAAGGAAAATATTTTTAGGTGATGCAAGATTGCTCATCCCCTAAGATGTTGTTGCATCAAGTTCCCTTGTTTAAAAAATATATGTTCAAAATATACAATATTCATAAGTCTTCATTTGGGGGTTGTGACCTATTGCAAAAATAAACATTGAATGAAGTATTTAGAGATTTTGCACCATGATTAAGCTAAAACAACATTTGAATACCTCAGGCAAAGAAATTTTGGTTTTCAAGCAGCAATAACAAAAACGCACAAATTTTATAGGTATATTGATAAAGTAAAACACAATTTTGCAAGAGAATAATAAAGTAAGGAGCAAATACCATTCCATAACTAATCAATCCAGTACAAAACATGAATCATGAATTATTTTCCCACAATTTGCAAATCTTTAACACAAGGCTAAACAATGGATTTTGCATATATCACAACAAGATCCATCATTGATACGAAGTTGTGTACATGTTATTTTTCTACAATTTGTAAAATATTTGACATAGAACTAAACAATGAATTTTGCATATAATCATAACAAGATCCATCATTGATACATAATTGCCTAATAAAACCATGTAGTTTAGTTGTCATTTTAGTTTGTATGTTTTTCTTGTTAGGCTAGGGGTTTGTAATTGATCCCCGATAGTGTAATAAAAAATAAAAAATTCAAAAAATAATAATGAAACCTTGTGGGGTAGAGGACCCAATAGTGGAGCACCCTAACTTCAAGCCTCTCAAAATCATACGTGAGAAGTCATGTTTTGTTGGTGTGTTGATGTGGCATCACATGATTGGTTGTTTTTTAGATCTAAATGGCACATTTCATTCAATTATAGGTACTTATAGTCAACACTAACAACCTTAAAGTCACAACTACTAATGCTAAAGTTTTAAAAATATTGGGCCTTAAATCCGCAAATACTATCACAGCTATTGGAACATGCTCAGCAAGAAGTTTCCCTATTCACACAATAAAAATGAACACCAAAAACTCACATATTAGTGGAGCTTTGGCTACCCATTTGTGCCCCATTTCTTGAAACATAGAAGTAACATAACTGCACGTAGGATGTACTGTGGTCCATTAACAACTTCAAATTGGCCATGTTAATTAACCTACAAAGATGCTAACTTTTTGGATGTCTTAAGGGGTCCTAATTTACGATGTCTTAAGGGGACGTCTTAAGTTCTCAAAATCTGGTGAAGTTGCCCAAAGCAACCAAATTTAACAATATAATAAAATCAAATTTAAAGTAAATTCAAAGTAGAAAAACATGCGCATTTAACAAATAAAATATATAGAATAATAATTTTGATATTTAAAAGTATGGAGTATAAAATAGTGTACATACACATGTATTCAAATTTGTGTACAAAATGTGTAATAATGTAATTGTGTATATACATATATGCCAACTCAAAATAATGTTTACAAAACTTGTGGGGAATGTAGCAGGTCTTCATGCCACCTGATATAAAAATAATACAAGCAATTTATCAATATATCATCAAAACATGTATTTTAATAATTTATATAAAACTATCTAGATATACACAATTTGTACCTGTATTTACAAATGCCTCTCAAGTTTTTGTTTCAAAGTATGTGATGAATTTGTGATGATAGCCTAAGGATATAAAAGGACAATTTAAATCAATTTCAACTAATAATGCACAAGAAATATCAAAACATGTATTTAATGTATTTAAAAGAACAATATAAATCTATTTAACTATATTTACCTGTATTTACTTATTCCATTGTACCATCTCCATCCTCTTTTTTTTCCAACGCATCGATGATTGTCTCATGGTCTTCCATAGAAATTTTTCATAGCTCTTTATTTGTAGGTTTTCCACGATACCTCTCCAGTTTTATATTTGTTGCCAACACCAAATGTGAGTAGTGTATAATCTTCTTATGTGTTTCATAATCTTGGAATGCAGGCAAACCATTCTTCCTTAGTAGGTATTTCCATAGCTAAGTGCCAACAACCACCACCGAACCTATTGGATAATGATAGCCATCATCAAAGAAATTCTTAAAATTTGCTTAAGGGGATCAAAGAAGTTCTTAAAATTTGCTTAAGGGGATCAAATACTTGTTATCAAAATTTGCTTAAGGGGATGTCTTAAGCGGATCACCAAACCTATTGGATAAGGAAAGCCATCATCATCTTCTCGAGGTGCTGTTAACTTATGTTTAGTCTCCACACAATGAGCCAACCAATATTATGTTTCCTCTTCATTCTTCTTTGGTGCAACAACAGCATACACATGTCCTGCAAATAAATTTTGATTCAATAACTTGCACGTGTCCATAAAATTTGACCAATCAACATACATGCATTCATATGTACACATATAAATAAATAAAAACACTACAAATTAGTAATGAAGTGAAATAAAATGAAATAATTTGAATTAAATTACTTTCTTGTACAAGGTCTAAAACATAGTCATAATCGTCTAATGCAAACAGTTGATCATTGTCTTCAATTGTTGTTTCATTTTGATCGTGTGCTTGTGCAAGTGTCAATGGTCTTTGCTTCCACTCTTCAACCCATTCTGTATTCTCACATGCTTCCCAATCTCCTGAAATACAAAACTAACAAAAACATGCAAGCTCCCTTGTCTAGATAGTCCATGTACTTGCATTCGAACTCCTAAATGAATGCCATTTAGTAGATCCACTGATTGTCTGACAATCAAGTTTAGGTAGAATGTTTTCTTCTTCAACCAACCAAAAGAATCGACGAACTATAGAGTACTCTCTTGATCCAGGTGTACATAATATTGTATTGCACCAATCTACAATCCCACATGCATCTTTAAATTTTACTGCATCCTCAAATTTCAATTGTTGTCTAGCAAGAATTCTTTTAACACACGCACCAGCTCCATCATGTTCTCCTTTACCATGTCCAGCTTCAAAAAAATTCCACATATGTTGGACATTATTCTCCTTGTCAACCCTACTTAACCAACAGAACATTCGAACATTCTTAAACTGCCCTGTACAATTATCTAACCATATAAGATGTTCAGTCATCTGGATTCCTCTTTCTCTTAAATTTGTATAAAATATATTGAAACAATATTGAACAAACTCTGATGAGTGTAACCAGTTGTCACTCAAATAGAAATGATACTCCCTCAAAACTTTTCTATCATTCTCTGTGCTATCATCTGCATGTCTATAAACAATATGAACAAACATAGCAACCTGCACTGAATTGTAATATTGTGATTGAATTTCCTCTTGTGGAGCTAAAGTATAGTTTTCTGCAAAATCAACCACTAATAGTATAGTACCAACTGGAAATGTGTTTCTACATTCACGAAATTGTCCATCAAGCCATCGAGCTTGTTGAGAGTGCTTGACATATTTTGGTACAATTTTACTCTTAAATTCTGATATGAATGCATGCACACTAACCTTTTCTGTAATTAAATCACAACGCTTTTCAAATTTTCTATCTTTTAAAAAATATTCAACATTCTTAAATCTTTTAACATCCACTAATTGTTGTCCAAAATTATTTTCAACACTTTCATGCATACAAACTCTTAACAAAGAAATATTGCCACAACTAGTGCATTGTCCAGAAATACATGAACTTAAATAAAATAATTTTTCATTAGATCTTTCACAGAACAAACTTGATATAAACTCTTTTATTGCTTTACTTGGCATATTAATATCACATTCCTGTATAATCATGTTACTATGTAAAGTACAACGTATATATTGAAACACATCATAATAATAACGAAATTGAGCATGCGTTTTACAACAACAAGATATTCATTTCTTATTAATCTTTACATATCATGGTTTGCATTTTTCAAAAGATTTTTGACTTATTTTAATATTACCAGGTAACACTTATTCATCACAAAATTTTCTATAAAATTCAGTTTGCGTTGTATGTAATAGGTGTTTTGGATGAGGATCACGAACTTTGGACCCCACTCTTAATTTTAAAACATCTCTAGCATTAGATGATACCCTAGTATTATCATACCAACATTTTTTGATCAAAGATCTGATTTCAACATTCAGTTTCATGTCAGATCTCGGGAGTCGACCACTAAAACTCCAACATTGGTTAATTGGATCATTTTCTATACTTTCTCTTCTTTTTGCTGCTCTTACATGTATTTTTAGAATTCCACTAATATTGCTTACCATTCTTCTATTCAAAGTTGTTTTATTCACTATAGCAGTTGTTATAGCTCGTCTTGCTACATTCTTATCTTTGGATCGACTATTACTTCCAATAGACTCAATGGCACTAGCAACAGTAGACATAGCATGTTTTAGTGATTGATCTTTTCTTCTTGGTTTAACAAAAATGCCTAACATTTTCATTACTTTTCTCATTTTCTACATTCTCATTAATTGCATCATTAGTTGACATTGAAATAATAGTTTTTTAAGATAAAAAAATTCCTTGTATAATCTATTGGCATGTGTTCTTATTTGTCTCCAAGAAATTTTACAAGGAAGATTATCCAAAACATCTCTTCAATTTTAAAAAAATAATTCTCATTTTCAACATCACATCTTGGATTTTAATTTTCATTTTCAACTTCAAAATGATTTCTATTTTCAACAACAAAATGGTTTTCATTTTCATTTTCAACAAAAAGATTTTCGTTTTCATTTTCAACAACAAAACGGTTTTCATTCTCAACAAAAAGATTTTCGTTTTCATTTTCAACAACAAAACGGTTTTCATTTTCATTTTCAACAGTAAAACGGTTTTCATTTTCATTTTCAACAAAAAGATTTTTATTTTCAACAAAAGGATTTTCATTTTCAACAAAAGGATTTTCATTTTAATTTTCAACAACAATTTGTTTCAAATTTCGATCTCTATGAATATTATCAATCTCAACATTGTTATATCCAGCTTGTTTTAAATCTCCTATCAACACTATTTCTATTTCATTCAAAGGTGGATTTGAAGTACCTGGATTTGTGCCTATTGAAACATTCTCCATAGTATTAACAGAGGGATTTGAAGACATACCAGGAGTAGTTTATATAATCGTATTAGTTTCCACATTCACCTCTTGCAAATTTGCATCGTCTACATCCATGGTCTCCTCAATGTTTTTATTGTTAATAGTTGTGGAATTGGATGCTTCAGCATTATTCATTGGTTGAATCTTTATTCTTCTATCTCTTTATCTTTTTGCCTCCTTCTCTCTCTTTGTTTCAATTTCTTCAGGGGTTGATACCTTCCTATCTTTTCTCTTATTACGACTTTGTGATCCCATGATTCAAAAATTTATCAAGCATGTACAAATGAATGTCAAAAACTTGAAAGCCTTTCTTCTTTGTTCAAGTCCATCAAACAAGTACCAATTCAACAAAATTTCACTCAAACAGTGTCTCAATGATGGCTTCTATCAAAATTCAAATAATATTCGAAGTTGATGGACCTGCAAAAGAAAATAAGATGGTATAGAATGCTGCAAATGTCGCTGTTGGCCGTACTGTAGAGCAAGTTGCAGGGTTGACAATCATAGTACAGTCTTATTAAAAAAATAGACAAATAATAAATGGGATCCCATTTTGTTTTGCATCAGTGGAGTAAGAAACGAGATCCCGTTATTTAAAATTTGAATTTTAAGCTCAGGTTTTGCTTTGTAACTCGGTTCAGGAAATGCTTTGGGGACCTGAACCTGACCTCTGGACCTGGTTTGACCTGCAACTTGAAGGTCCTTGAAGGTCATGTCAATGTAACAACAAAATAGTGACTTTGGGCATATATCTGAAGGTGTATTTTGCAGAATATTTTGACGAAATTAAAACCCATTATAGATGAGACATTGTAGATTCCAAATATGTAATTTTTTTTTACAATTGAATTAATTTTTCTATTTTTTAATCAATTTCTGATGAAATAGGTCCATAAACTTGAATTATCAAGGTTTTTAGTATTTTAATAACTTTTTATTAAAATATTTTTTTGTAAAAAAATTGTAGGAAAACGTACTTTAGACAATTCTTTTCAATTTAAAAAAAAAAATTCAAAAAATGTTTAAGTTTAGGTCATCTTATGCGTGACGTACACGATGATTTTTTAAAAGACAAAAAATGGCCAATAAAAAATTAATTAAAAAAATATTCAATAAAAAATTACGAAAATATGGAAAACATGCTTCAGTGAGTTACAAATCTTTTCCCAAAAGGAGTTTCAAAAATATGATTATTTAGGTCAAAATATGGAAGACGTACACGTACATGGTATAGTAAAAAAAAGACTTTTAAACAGTGGTTTTTAGACACTCCTATTCAAAATCAATTTCTATCATCTGGGTATTGAAAAAAATTACATATTTGGAAACTAGACTCCGAGTACTACATTTCATATTCAGTGACTTTTTCCAAGATTCCACCTTTAAGTGCTTCAAATTTTTAGGTCAAATGTGACAAATTTTGAAAATCAGGGAAAACACTTCCACTTTTGGCCAATAAGTGGACACAACTTCTTGCACACACCCTACATCAATTTTTAGTTTTGAGAGCTAAAAATCGAAGTAGTGTAATTTCACATCTCTCTTGATTAAATATTTTTGACAATTTTGTTTAGATAACTACTCTTTATGGATTTGACGTTTGGGGACTTTCTCCCAATGGGATCGAGTACACTCACTTGGAACTATTACAAACTTTATTTCTTCAAATAATTATTTTATATAAAAACACAATTCCTTTGTGTATTGTATAAGAAAAATTTGATGCTCAATCACTCAATTTGGACATTATTTTTAGCATTTATTGTTACTTGCACAAACTCTAAGAATTTGTAAATAATACAAAGGGTACTTTAAGTTGTCTTTATTATGCTCATCCTTTTTGGACCTCTATAGATGGGGAAAGATGTTGGTTAACTAGTGTGAGATTTATTCTACATATTATTAGTATTTCTATTGATCATCTTTCACCATTCAAGTTTTATTAGAGGGCCCCCAATATTAGAGTGGATTAGGAGATTCACAAATGCATTTGAGAGGACATATATAGTGCCAACATCCAACATACATGGATTTTCCCCACTAGGACATTGAGTCCAAAATTGAATCATTATGCATCTACATTTCTCTAAATTTGTGATGGAGACATTATCCTTCAGAACTATCTTCGAAACTATTAGTTTTATGGACTTAGTGTTCCCCTTGGCTAGACATAGGTCACATCCCTTCAATTGAGGATTGAGACAAATCTCCACATTCCAAGATAGAAATGAATGTTTCTACTTTTCTTTCAAAAGATAGACATGGGATCATTTTAATTTTATATGATAATGATTAATAGTGTTTTTTAGTGTAGCTATGTAAAATTATTTTACATTAATATTTCAAATCACACTTTGCGATCATTTGTGAGGATGATAAAGAATTTATGGTAGATTATAGACCAAGTTCCTTGAGAAAGGAAGAAGGAGAGGAAGAGGGAGGAGAATGAAGACTGAGAAGGACTAAAGAATAAACATAAAAGGAAAAACACAATTAAACACTAAAAATGTTAAATTATGGAATTGTAATAATTTACCATTTTATTAGTAAATATATTTAATACTAATAATAAAGCTACATTCTATTACTAAAAGATTAGTACATCATACTAAAAAATAATATAATAAAAATAAATATATTTGAAATAAAAAAGTATATAATATTAAGAATACTATAACCTCCTTCATTTCAACCAACTCTTTTAGTGGCTTCAAACATGCATCTTATATTTCTTCATATATTAGACTTAGTAAAAATATTAAAGAAACATAAGATATCAAAAACCAAGAACATGTATAATATAACATATTCACCCTAATAAAAACACTCATATTATAGATTTATTTTACAAATGACTTAATTTTAAATGTTATTATTATATATAATTCTTGTTTGATTTTATTTTATTTAAAGAGCACATTAAATACTCTCTTAATCTATTTCATAGATTCTATCTTCAGTCTTATTATCCATTATAAATATTTTCAAACATTAAATATAATTTTTATTTTTAACGAGTTATTATTTTACATAATATGTATAATTTTTGGCTTGCATATAGGTTGCTTTCATTAAACTATAGATTTTTAAAAGTTGATAAATTAAAGTAAATCAATAATCCTTTCACGTTATTCATCTTCTACAAGGTAAAAGAAATTGAATTAGAGTGAATCATCCTCTACCGTCAATTAAATTATTTTTCAACAAGATATTTTATTAGTTTCTGTCAAGGAAACTATAGGTAAGGCATGTTCTTAACTAGTTATTAATAATTCTTTTTGCAACCAATGAGAATTGAAATAGTTTTTCTATTTAAAAAATATTTAGCTATTGTTATTGTATAGATGCAAATATTATAACAAAACATATTTGAAAAATTATTTTTCTTTAATCTAATTGGTAGAAAACTTTTACATGATAAGGGTGATTAATGCACATCCATTACAATAATGGCATGTCCATTACAATAATGGCAATAATTATTCTATCCAAAATAAACCAATGTATTTTTTAAACTTTAAATAAATATTAAATTTTTCCTAAATCTATATGCAAACATTTGTTGAATAAACCAATAATAAGAGAATATTTTTTTAAAATGTTAGACAAATATTAAATTTTTCCAAATATTTTAACAAATATTATTTGAAAAATCAATCATCAATCTTATCATTGGCTCAAATTTTTAAAAATATAATATAATACTATATATATAAAAACAAAAATATAATATAATACTATATAAAAATATTATAATATTAGAATAATGTAATAATATAAATATATTATTATCATATTTATAATATAAACATTGTTTATTATCAATCAATAATTAATTATACTATTTAATTAATATTTAAACTAAAAAAATTTATAAAGTATACTATAAATATTACAAATTTTTTATAATATTTATATTGGCTTAAAAAATATATTTGTTTAACATTATTTGAATCCAATTTGTTTACTTTCATTAAACTAAAATGAAATTTTTCTTTGCTAATTAATTGTTACTTCTAATAATTAGTTTTCAATGAAATATTTTCAATAATTTAATCTAAATGATAACAAAAACTTATTATATTTTTTTACAAGAATTAATTCCCATAGTAAAAAAATTATTATAATTTTTTAAAGCAATTAATTCCCATAGTAAAAATCTAAAACAAAGGTCATTAAACTAAATATTTATTTTCTTTGTAGCTTTTAAAGATTGAAGAACCCTAACCCTGTTGTTAATATTAATTTATTTAATAATTTAGCCTTGGTTTTCAAAGATTTGTTTATGCAATAAGAATATTAAATAAATTATAATTTATATATTGCATAATTTAAGGTGCACTTTAAGTGCAATAATAATACAGAATGCCTAATCTAACCTTCTATAAATAATAATAGCATTGTATCACTTCATAAGTTCATTTGGCAAGAAAAAACAAAAAAAATGGTTGCATAGTGCCCTTACCAATTAAACTTCTCTCTTCATTGATGTAATAAACTATCTAGGCTAAAAAAATTGTCGCTCTATTTTGTTTTTATGTACCTTAATGCCACTGGATCACTCCTCTGGTGTAATTATTTTTATATGTCGGTTCTTTAATAGGTTTTGTTAACACACTCATAATTATTTTTATATGTGGGTTCTTTAATAGGTTTTAATGAAATATTTTCAATAATTTAATGTAAATGATACCGAAAACTTATTATATTTTTTTATGCCATTGTAAAAAATTTATTATAATTTTTTAAATAGTCAACTCTAACTTAAACCAAAAAATTGACAATTATATTATCGTCATTGTTGCTTAATAAGGTTAACACTAAATTGCCTTGAGACACTGAAACTTAAGATTAAAAAAAAAAATTAAAGTTAAAATTAAATAAGCTCAAAAATTTAAAGTATAATAATTTAGAAATATTTGGATTGATTTATACATATATTTTTGTCAATTTATTGGATCTACCAAATTATAAATAGGGAAAATATGTTAATACCAAAAACATGATTTAAAAAAAAAAATAGTAAGAATAAGTTTAATTTGTTATAGGTGTTAAAGTTTGATGTGGTTTGGTATCATTTTATTGAAACATCATCCCATCCAATGGTTAAATAATTAATAGCAATTTTATACCTTATCCACATTAAAAAGTGTAAATATTTATCCTATTTTTATTGGTCAAAAATGAATAATATTAAAAAATAGCTATTTGGCACACACCCTCCACTTGAGTGAAACAGACCTGAATCCTGCATCATTGAAACTTTTTGATTCTACCCCTATTCTTACGACATCAAATTGATTTTGTATTACATATAATGTTTTAAAACATATACTAAATAAGGGTTTCAAGCAGAGTGTTGAAATTTGTATCATTAATTCTCCTGAATCCAAAACAACAATGATGGTCTTGCTTTTGTAAATCAAATGATAACTCTGAGCAGATAAAGGAAAATTGATAAATTCCCATGATCTACCTAGTTGTAAGGAGATGATGTTTCTTGCTCTCAAACACTGAGACCACACCCATCCATATCTGCATTTCAACAACATTTACACGGAGTAATTTTGTTTAACATTCATGTATGTCTACAAGTTTTAAAAATAATAGGCCAATCGGTAGCTTATTTGATGTATGTAGGGGCATTGTACACAAGCCAGCAAGTAGCGACAGTGAAGTTCTATAATGTAAAATTTTGCCACGATTTTGTCTTGGAGCCGTTCTAACCTCCACCAACCACATTGACACCCAGCCATGGAGAGTAGAGGAGTTGTTGAGTTTGAAATCTGTCTTGCTCACTTCCTCACTTAATGCACCTATATTTTGCTACTCAAATTAAAGACTTAAGTACGAATATAGAGCATATTTAAGCTGTAGTAAGATGTATATTGGATTTAGGCAGGGTTGTTGTGAGGTTTAAAGGGATTTAGAGTGGTGTGTGGAAGAAGAGAAGGAAGGAAGGAGCAGAAATAATAATGAGACAATGTGATCAATGGGATAGTGAAAAAAGAGAGGGAAAAATGTGAGAAAAGGAAATAAGAAAGATATGTTGGGAAGGAAGAAGAATTAAAAGAAGGAATTTTAGGGAGGAGGTGGAGTCCACAACCATGTAAAAGAGAGATTGAGGAGGGTGAAAATTGAAAATAAAAAGATTCTTATTCCTTGTGTAGGTTTAAAGATTATAGCAAAAATATGGTTGTGTTTAGCCAGAAGGAAGGACAAATCTGTATTTTGCATGTATTTGTCATAAAAGTTGAGTTCTTGTAATTCATTCAATATAATGGTAGAGAAATACTTATTTTAATATTTCTTAATGATGTATCTATGTGGTACATTTCTATTTATGTATGATATGTTTGGTGCATGTGTGGGTTGTATTGTGTATTAGAAAGTGTATATGTATATGTGGATGTGTGTTATTGTTGTCTGTAGCAACAAGGTTGAGCATGTAAATCATTTGAGTCACCTGCAACAACTGTATTGTTAGGTGTGGGCCTATAAAAATTGGCTTGTGTGACTACAACACTACCTACAACAACACTACTATCCTACTTTGCTTGGCTATGAGGAGTGGGATCAAAATTTCAAGCATCGCAAGTGGTAGGTGGCTACCATCAACTAGTATAAGAGTGGGCTATAGCTCTAGGAAAAGACATGCATTGTCCTTGGTGTGAGGTTGGAAAAAGTCCAATGAATGCAATGGTTCATGCAAAGAGTCAAGTGTGTGACTATCTCTATATGGTATTCAACTAGGAGAAGGTTGTAAAGGTAAGGAAGAGAAAGATAGGATAACAAGATGCCTCCAAGAAGAAGAGTGACAAAGATTTCAACAACAATACATATTGCAAGAAGAATGCATGAATTATTGGAAGCTATAAGGGGAGTGCAAACCCAATGTCATGCCCACATTTTCCTTGTGGTCACAACACACATCGCACGTGTCATAGCCACATCTGTCATGTGGTTATGACACGAGATATGAAAAACTTTTCTCACACTGTCCTAAAAACCCCTTTCGCATGCGTACGCTTGTTCAACGGTGTTCTCTCATGGCGAAACACTATTCTCATCGGCGGAAAACAAGTACAATGGCGTGCAACCGGAAGCATATAGATCAACAAGAGGGTCTATACAGCGCTGCTAACGTCATTGCAAGAGTGAGATTACCAAAGTTCCTAAATCAAACCCTCGGCAACTTTCGGTAGCAGAATGCCTTACGGCGTTAGTGGGAATTACGCTGCACTCATTTACGCACGTGGTTCGCTGATAGAAGAACCACTCCCCACGACGCCTTGTTCCGACTAAACCGGCTAGTGATCTCCCTATTTAGTCATATTTCAGCCAGGCACGGTTGTCTGTCTCCTCTCTTGTTTCCTGAAACATACCCCTCCTATGACTTAGCATTTTCAACAAGGCGGTTTGGTTGCCCTCTCTTCCCTTTCCACAAGTTCTTAAGTTGGATTATATCTTTATCGCCCTTACCTTAACTATCTCTTAGTTCATTTAGTGTGTTTATATTTTGGTCTCTCTCTCTCTTTCATTTTCTATACTTTCTTTATGTGCATCCTGTCCTTTCTTCGTGATTTACGTCAATCAGGGTTATTACTGCAGCTATTGTTGATATTAAACCTAATTTCAGGATGATCTCGGTCACAAAGGCTGGTTTACTATTTCGCTGGACTCGGTCTCCTAATCTTCCCCGATCTAGGTTCCTCCTCTTCGTAAATACTTAGTCAACTTGTTCCTAAGCACAATTGACAGAAGTGTCCGTCAACTTAGTTCTCTTATCCCGTGAGAAATGTCGCGCATTTTCTCCTCTGTGTTTTCCAATGTTAGTTTTTTTTTTTTTCTTCGGAACCTCTTACAGGTTTACATATGAGATCGTTTGCTACAGTTGAGATTAATATGGCCACATGGATAGTTAGTGGTGGCTTCATAAATTTATTTCCAGTGTTCTTTTGAGCAAGAGTTGTGTAATTTTCCTCTTCATTTTCCGGGTGATTATTAGTACGTTAACAGTTGAAACTTCCGAGAAACTCTTTCCTGAGTATCACCGAATATTCCTAAACTCTCTTTACATTATAATTTTATTTTCTCTTGTTTAGAATTACTGTTGTTACTGTTACTCTTAATTACGATTCATACACTGATTGTAATTCGTATGACGTTGTCAATAGATGTAGGTGGTTCACCACTTTATAAAACTCTGTTCATGGTAATATATCTTCTTTGGTTGTTGTGTTCAACACTTAATAACATCTATATATATATATATATTTAGATATATATATATATATATATATATATATATATATATATATATATATATATATATATATATATATATATATATATATATATATATATATATATATATATATTTTCTCTATATCCATGAGACATAGTTTATAACGATCTTAAACGAGGGCCCAATAAATTGGTTCAAAGATTCACTCCTATGCATATATATATATATATATATATATATATATATATATATATATATATATATATATATATATATATATATATATATATATATATATATATATATATATATATATATATATCTATAATATATTTATTTTAATGTCTATATAATGGACAAATTGGTTTCCCACAACTTATATACCTATATATATATATATATATATATATATATATATATATATATATATATATATATATATATATATATATATATATATATATATATATATATATACAGATATATAATCATTATTATAATATATCTATATAGCTATATGCATAGACATATATAGTATATATATATGCCTATATATATAAAGCTATATAAAAATAAACTGTATTTATATTACAAAAACACCATTCATATGTTAGGGCTCAAGCCCTAACATTTTTGTATTGCTTTAGACTCACAGCAGGCGGCGGCCATGGGCGGCGGTGGCCGCAGAGGAGCAGGGTCGGGGTGGCCGCAGAGCGGCGGACGAAATTCCGTGGTGGCCGCAGAGCGGCAGACAAGATTTCGCGGTGGCCGCAGAGCGGCGGGAAGGTTTCGCGGGAGGCATAAGGGTTTGGAGGGGGGGAGATGTGGAGTGGGGCGGAGCCCCACCCACATTCCCACGACGTGGGGTGTGGGTGGGGCTTCGCCCCACTCCACACCACCAAATGTACATAAAACCTGCGGTGGGGTTTTTTTTTCCCCACCGCGCAATGTGAATAGTGACTGTGTATTTTGTTATCCGCGGCTTAATTTTTTTTTTTTTTTGGTCCGCCATTTCTCACTACATTAAAATATATATATATATATATATATATATATATATATATATATATATATATATATATATATATATATATATATATATATATATATTCATATGTATATATATATATATATATATATATATATATATATATATATATATATATATATATATTTATAAATGAGTATAGAATTAGATATATATATATATATATATATATCTATATCTATTTTTATATTGATATTTCACAGTCAATTTCATAAAAATGATAAGTTATTTTCAATTTCACTATTATTCTGGAAAATGATAATTACTCAAAATATGAAATATATATATATATATATATATATATATATATATATATATATTTCTATATATATATATGTATATTTAAATTTATTTATATATAGAAATATTCTTATATGTGCTTAACTAATTCCTAAATTCCTCAATTTCACTACTTAATGCATTTTCTCCAAATCAACCTGTTAAAAAGAAATTGTCATAACAATTAGATATAATTATATATATATATATATATATATATATATATATATCCCAAGTTCACTTAATTGATAGAAATGGTAACTAGCTATCCCCTTATTATAATTATAATTTTCCATTTTCATAAACATTTAAGACTTCATAACTTTACAACAGATTATATATTTACATGCTAGATTTCCTCTAATCCTTCTAAATTAACAGAATCCATTAATATGGAGAATAACTCAAATATTTAAAACTGTCTTTTCCATTTTAACATTGAAAAGAAAATTAGCATTTCAACTAAAGAAGCAATTCCAAACTTTCAAATGTAAACAACTCAGATTAAGTTGCAAAAACGAACTTATTCTTTTCAGTAATACTTGAAACACAAAAATTGCTATTGAACAAAGGTTGCAAACATCAACTTAAAAATTTAAGCACATTCATATTACAGTTTCTCAATCATGAATACCAACTTCCCAGATATGAACTTTCTCCTCCCAAACAGTATACAACTGAAAACTTATGACAACCAATAAAATCCAATAATAACAAGATCAGGGAGGTGATTTTCTTCACTCCCAGATTATCATTAAATTACAACAATAACAAGAGAGGTGTTCTCTCTCTTCATCTCTATGAAATGAACCAGGCCTAATTCCCATGACAAGAAGCTAATCTATTTCTTCATAAATAGCCAACCAGAAGCTCCAAGAGAAAAACCTGCGTATCAAAAACAAACAAAGAAGACAATACCACTTGTCTAGCTCTCCTCCCTACCGTAGACCCGCAAGAGGGTCACCCCCGAGCTAGGGAGACCATACTCACACCTGGGTACTCAAACACTCCACTTCACAACAGAAACAACAACAATCCCAAAGCACACATACACCCGTGGCTATTTTACACAATACGGATACTCAGCTACAGCGAGTTTCATAAGGGGCAGGAGAGTGGATACACTCGACTCCAGAGTGTCACCCTGACAGATAAATGAACTCATATAAATTTCTCTTGGTCTCAACCAAGTGTGATCACAAGTTGTAAGAAATCTGTATATGACTCTCAAGTCAAAAATACAGTCACAGATACATGCCCTCAAGGCTTTCAACATCCCAAAAGATGGAACAGGTATGCACCCGAGGAGGATCTCTCCTTCCCTACCCCAAACTTGATGAGCATTTCTCCCAAGTGGGAGACGCTCTGTCAAACACCCGACAAGAACCCCCACAGAAAACAAATTTAAACACATATTTCACACACATTTCATACACATTTCAGTTCTACCAAAACAAAGATAAAATTCAGACCAACCTTGCAAAGCCCTCCTGGAATGAAGTTGTTGCAGAGTCCACAGAGTTCACTTCCAAGCTTAGCCACCAACTCCCTCTCCCTTCTCTATCTTCCAAACTAACTTCTCTATTTTTGGTAAGGCCAAAGATGAAAGATTTTCCCCAAAATTCAACTAACTCCCTCTCATCCCAAAATTTCAAAATAAATAACCCAAAATTCTCTTTCTTTCTAATTTTGAGAAATGGGGAAGTGACACTTGTCACCTCCTCACCCTTTCCAAAAATCACTATTCTGTTCAGGTGGCTTATGTCACTCTCCATTCCCAAGGGTACTCCTTATTCCTTTCATGTGACTCCACTTTCTCATGGGAGAAATAAAAAAAAGAGTTAAATGGGAACAAGACAGGTGACCCATGCCTCTTTCTCCTTTCTTCACATGGGTGTCCCCATAGTACATGGGGGAATCTTACTAAAGAAGAGGTAACTTTTACTAATGGATGGCATCTCTTATCTAGGGGAAAGTAGAGGGGATGGGTTGAGTGTTGGTACAACCCATCATGTCCCCTCCTACCTCCAATTTTCGCCACTTAACTTCAGGGGAAGGTTAAGTTGACTAGATGGAGGTTACTCAAGGGTTACCCATGCCAAATGGGCCCCTGGACCCATGGGGTAGAACCCAGGGTCAATTTTAACCCATACAAGACACCCCAGGTCAAGGTAAAGCACAAGAAAAAGGGCCTCATAATTTAAAGAAAAATAGAAATTTCAAATTCAATCTCTTAACAACACTTACTTATAAAAATAATGATACATGAGGGTAACCTAACCCACTCGACCATACGAAAGACCACATTACATCAAGACATCAAACACAAAGAGATCTTGGTTCTTCGTGGAACCAGATCGGCTTAACAGGGAATAACAATTAACAAGGTGTGGAATGATCTCCGAAATCTGTGGTTTGATTAGTAGTCCCTGCACACTCAATTACAAGATCAGTAACCACATAAATTCATCATAGCCGAAGCAACTTAAATAACACATGCATTCTCATGCCTTAGTACAATTTAACATAATTAAAAATCATATTACAATTTTCCATCATCCCTAATTCATTTTTCTGAAAAGTAACTTATCCAAACATCACCCAATTAGTTTTTCCGAAAACATAATAAAGTTAAATAGTCTGACAAATTTCGGGAACTGCTATCCCACAAATATGAAAGTAACAATAACAGTACTGTAAATAGTCATGACATCAGTAGTAAAAAAAAAAGGGCGGTCCTCACATCCTCTCCCCCTAAGACGGTACTTCCTCCTGGAAGTCGTCAAAAAGGTGAGGATACAGGGTCTTCAATCTCTCTGCATCTTCCCATGTTGCAGTGACTTCGTCGTATAAGTCCCATTGGACTCTAACCTGGTCCAGCTCTCGACCTCGAAGGGCCAGCGTCCGACGAGCCAATATGCGAATTGGCTCCAACGCCAGTTGTCCGTCTGCTTCTACCTGAAGAGCACTCCAATCCAACACATGAGATAAGTCAGAAATATATTGACGTAAAACGGATACATGAAATACATCGTGGATACGTGACAGGCTAGGTGGCAAGGCTAGACGATAGGCTACTGGTCCTATCCGCTCCAAGATTTTGAAAGGTCCTACAAATCGAGGTGCGAGTTTAGAGCCTTTTCCGTAACGGATTGGACTTTTGTGCGGCCGCACTCTCAAAAATACTCTTTCCCCCACAGAGAAGCTTCGGTCTGTCCTTTTAGCATCGGCATACTTTTTCTGCCTGTCCTGTGCTTCCAGAAGCCTCTGTCTTATCTGTTTAACTTGCAGTTCCATATTCTGAACTATCTCTGGGCCGATGACTGTTCTGTCCTCTATACGATCCCAACTCAAAGGTGTTCTGCATGGTCTGCCATATAATGCCTGGAAAGGAGGCATACCCAACGAGCTATGATGCCCATTATTGTAGGCGAATTCAACTAGATACAGGTACTCCTCCCATCTAGACTGGTGATCCATCACATACATGCGAAGCATGTCTTCTAACACCTGGTTAACTCTCTCAGTTTGTCCATCGGTTTCCGGATGATATGCAGAACTGAAGTTGAGCTGCGTGCCCAACGCCTGATGTAAGGCTTTCCAGAACGATGAAGTGAATACGGAGTCTCTGTCAGATATAATGCAGCGAGGTACTCCATGAAGTCTAACAATCTGATCAAGAAACACCTTTGCCACTGATGGTGCATTGTACGTTGTACATATTGGTGAAAAATGTGCCACTTTGGTCAGCTTGTCAACTGTCACCATAATAGCATCATGGCGACGTGATGACATAGGTAAACCAACGATAAAATCCATAGAAATGGTATCCCATTGCCATTCAGGTATCTCGTGAGGGTACAACAGTCCCGCTGGATGCTGATGTTCGGCCTTGACCCTCTGACATTCCAGGCAACGAGCAACAAATTCAGCAATGTCACGCCTCATCCCAGCCCAATGATAAAGCTGTCGTAAATCAGCATGCATCTTCTTCACTCCTGGGTGTGCTGCGTAGGGTGCTCTATGAGCCTCTGATAGGATTACTGTACGAAGATTACCCGCATGGGGTACATAGATGCGTTGCCGATGTCGAAGCATTCCATCAGAATCAAGGGTATATCCTGTAAATTTGCCCTCAAGGGCCTTCTGATTTAGTACTGCCTGCTGCACTTCAAGAAACCATTCGTCCTCCGGCAGATGCTGTAAGATGCGATCCTTCAAGTCCATCTTCAAGGTCAGAGTCTGGATCTTGTGGCGTCTTCGACTCAAAGCATCAGCGACCACGTTCTCCTTCCCTTTTATATAATGGACATCGAAGTCATATTCGCATAGGAATTCCATCCAACGCCGTTGGTGGGCGTTCAAATTAGGCTGTGTAAAAATATACTGCAAACTATGATGGTCTGAATGGAGTTCAAAGCGTCGCCCTAAGAGAAAGTGTCTCCAGCGAACCAAGGCATGAACAACAGCTGCAAGCTCTAAGTCGTGCGTAGGATAGTTTAACTCATGTGTCTTTAGTTTCCGCGATTCGTATGCGATCGCTCGTCCATCCTGCATAAGCACGGCTCCCAAACCTTCTAATGATGCATCCGTGCAAACTACAAACTCTTCCGAGGGATCTGGAACTGCTAAAATAGGAGCGCTCGTAAGACGCTCTTTGAGGACTCCAAAAGCCTTTTAACACTGCTCGGTCCAAGTGAAACCCTTCCCTTTTCGCTGAAGGGAAGTGATGGGATGTGCTATCCTGGAGAAACCTTCGACAAACCGACGATAATACCCAGCTAACCCCATAAAGCTTCTGACCTCTGTCACGTTCGTGGGTGCCGGCCACTCCTAGATTGCTCTAATTTTAGATGGATCTACGGAGATGCCATCGCCTGATAAAATGTGTCCCAAATACTGCACCTCTGTCCTGAAGAAGGCACACTTCGTCAAGTTGCCAAAAAGTTGCTGCTCTCGTAATTTCTGCAAAACTTGACGCAAGTGCTCTACATGCTCCTCCTCAGTCCGTGAATAAATCAGAATGTCATCTAGGAATATGATCACGAACCGGTCTAGGTATGTACGGAACACCCCGTTCATGAGACTCATGAATACTGCAGGAGCGTTCGTCAACCCGAAAGGTACCACTGTGAATTCATAATGGCCATATCTGGTTCGAAAAGCAGTTTTATGAATATCTGACTCCGTGATGCGCAATTGATGATACCCAGATTTTAGATCAATTTTTGAGAACACTCTGGCTCCCTGCATCTGATCAAAAAGGTCGTCAATCCTAGGTAGAGGATAACGATTCTTCACCGTCACCTTGTTCAACTGCCTGTAGTCCATGCATAGACGAAGAGACCCATCCTTCTTCTTCACGAAGATCACTGGTGCACCCCATGGTGAAACGCTAGGTCGGATGTGTCCCTTCTCAAGTAATTCTTCCAACTGCAGCTTAAGTTCTGTGAGTTCATGGGTCGTCATTCTATAGGGTGCGCGAGATATCGGCTCTGCACCTGGCACTAAGTCAATGTGGAAGTCCACTTCTCTACGTGGAGGCATACCAGGTAATTCTGGCGGGAACACATCGGCAAACTCTCTAAGGATAGGGTGATCATCTAAAGTAGCCTCAGGTTCGTCCTCTGCTTTATCACTGACTGTGATGGCAAACATCTGACATCCCTTCCGCATACAGCGCTTAAGCTGTTGTGCGGATATCATACGAACTGCCGTGGGCTTTTGAATGCCCACTATCTCAACCGACGAACCCTGATCGTCTAAACAGCTAATCGTTCTCTGGCGACAATCAAGCTTGGCTCTATGTGCCGCAAGCCAATCCATACCCAGAACTACTCCGTAAGACCCTAATGGCATAATCCTAAGGTCGCACGTTGTGGTGAAGGGTCCCAATGTGATCTCACAGTCTTTAACCAAGGTATCTACTGACATCCTGGCCCCTGAGGCCAACTCAACTTCCCACCTAATGTCTTGCCTAGAAGCCACCAGCCTGCAACGCTCCACTAACGATGTAGACAAAAAAGAGTCAGTAGCTCCTGAGTCAAAAAGGATCGAGATGGGAAAGTCTCTAATCGTACCTGCTGCCTCGATGACAGAAGCCTGAAAATCGGCCTGGCGGTTATCAACCGCTGCAAACATGTGGTGAGATCTGCCCACGTCACCTACGGTCTGCTCAGACCCTCCTGATCGGGGCTGACCCCCTGCAGTAAATCCCTGCGGACACTCTCTAGCCAGATGCCCTGCCCCACCACATACATAACATGGTCCTCTAACCTGTAACTGCCCTGACTGTATTCTGCCCGACTGTTGTTGCCCGGTCCGTCCGGTGGATCCCTGTGAGCCTCTGTAAGACTGCTGGGACCTTGCGGGTCCTGCCGATGAACCCTGCTGTCTCTGATCCCTGCGTGGTCCCTGCTGCTGCCATCCACGGTTCTGTCCTCCCTGTCCCCTCTGTTGAAATTTGGATTTTTGCTGATGTTGCTGTTGCTGTGGAGGCCTAGGAGGTAATGTTGAAGCATTATATCCTCCTCTCTGTGTTGTGTTTTGAGGCCTTCAGAAATTTTGCTGTTGTTGGGGATTTCGTTCCTGGTACTGTGGGCGTGAATTCTGTCCTCATCCCTGAATTTCCTCTGATATAAGGGCCTTTTCAACAGCCTCGCTCATGGTTTGGGGATTTGCCATACGAACTGGTCCTGCTATCCCGTGATTTAGCCCCCTGATGAATTTATGTATTAAGATTTTCTCGTCATGGAGGTATTCCGCATAACGAGAAAGCTCTATAAATCGGCTCTCATACTGAGTAACGGTGAGTCCCCTCTGCTGTAGATCATGAAACTCATCGACTCTGCGCTGTCTATAATGTTCAGACAAATACCGCGCATTGAAGCGCTCAATGAAGGTGTCCCATGTGAGTGTATCCACGGAGAGTCGGCGCTTGCACTCCTCTGTACGCCACCAGGTGGCTGCTGCATCCCTAAGAAGATGAACTGCCACTCATGCTTTCGTGTTGCTCTCATATGGTCGCAATGCGAAACACCTGTCTAAGCTAATTAGCCAAGCCTCGGCCACAGCTCCCTTTGTAGCTCCTGCGAAGGTGGGTGGGTTGAGCCTTAGTAGATCTCTGATAGGGTCCCCTCTGTCTCTAAGTCTCCCAAGTGGCTCTTCCACACCATCCTCATATACTCCCTGCTGAACCTGTTCTTGTCTCAAAAGTCTCGGAGGACTCCTGCTCCGTGCTCGGGAGGCCGACCCTACCTCCTCTACTGTTGTGTCAGGAATCTCAACGAAGGGCTCCACACGTCTCACCTCTAGTGGATCAACGCGGGGCTCCATACGTGGCTCAATACGTGACTCGGCACGTGGCTCCTCTCGCGGAGCAACACGAGGCTCTATACGTGGCTCAGGAATCACTGGTGGTAACCTGTCTAGCATAGTCTGTAGTGCCTGTAAGATCTGTGGACCTATATCCGCTACTGGTGTCGCCTGTGGTACTAGTGGTGCTTGTGGCACAGGTGGTGCAGGTGGTGCTGCTGAATCTACGGGTGCCAGTCCCTCGGCTGAGGAATCGCTGTGCACCTCGACTGACACTGTGTGGCGTGATCGCGCTCGTCGAACACGTCGGGGAGGCATCCTACAAAACAAGGTAGAAACTAATTAGCCAAAGTTGCGGAATAATAACGTGCCCAAATACGCCCAGTGTTTACAAACTTGGCTCTGATACCAAATGTCATGCCCACATTTTCCTTGTGGTCACAACACACATCGCACGTGTCATAGCCACATCTGTCATGTGGTTATGACACGAGATATGAAAAACTTTTCTCACACTGTCCTAAAAACCCCTTTCGCATGCGTACGCTTGTTCAACGGTGTTCTCTCATGGCGAAACACTATTCTCATCGGCGGAAAACAAGTACAATGGCGTGCAACCAGAAGCATATAGATCAACAAGAGGGTCTATACAGCGCTGCTAACGTCATTGCAAGAGTGAGATTACCAAAGTTCCTAAATCAAACCCTCGGCAACTTTCGGTAGCAGAATGCCTTACGGCGTTAGTGGGAATTACGCTGCACTCATTTACGCACGTGGTTCGCTGATAGAAGAACCACTCCCCACGACGCCTTGTTCCGACTAAACCGGCTAGTGATCTCCCTATTTAGTCATATTTCAGCCAGGCACGGTTGTCTGTCTCCTCTCTTGTTTCCTGAAACATACCCCTCCTATGACTTAGCATTTTCAACAAGGCGGTTTGGTTGCCCTCTCTTCCCTTTCCACAAGTTCTTAAGTTGGATTATATCTTTATCGCCCTTACCTTAACTATCTCTTAGTTCATTTAGTGTGTTTATATTTCGGTCTCTCTCTCTCTTTCATTTTCTATACTTTCTTTATGTGCATCCTGTCCTTTCTTCGTGATTTACGTCAATCAGGGTTATTACTGCAGCTATTGTTGATATTAAACCTAATTTCAGGATGATCTCGGTCACAAAGGCTGGTTTACTATTTCGCTGGACTCGGTCTCCTAATCTTCCCCGATCTAGGTTCCTCCTCTTCGTAAATACTTAGTCAACTTGTTCCTAAGCACAATTGACAGAAGTGTCCGTCAACTTAGTTCTCTTATCCCGTGAGAAATGTCGCGCATTTTCTCCTCTGTGTTTTCCAATGTTAGTTTTTTTTTTTTTCTTCGGAACCTCTTACAGGTTTACATATGAGATCATTTGCTACAGTTGAGATTAATATGGCCACATGGATAGTTAGTGGTGGCTTCATAAATTTATTTCCAGTGTTCTTTTGAGCAAGAGTTGTGTAATTTTCCTCTTCATTTTCTGGGTGATTATTAGTACGTTAACAGTTGAAACTTCCGAGAAACTCTTTCCTGAGTATCACCGAATATTCCTAAACTCTCTTTACATTATAATTTTATTTTCTCTTGTTTAGAATTACTGTTGTTACTGTTACTCTTAATTACGATTCATACACTGATTGTAATTCGTATGACGTTGTCAATAGATGTAGGTGGTTCACCACTTTATAAAACTCTGTTCATGGTAATATATCTTCTTTGGTTGTTGTGTTCAACACTTAATAACATCTATATATATATATTTAGATATATATATATATAGATATATATATATATATATATATATATATATATATATATATATATATATATATATATATATATATATATATTTCTCTATATCCATGAGACATAGTTTATAACGATCTTAAACGAGGGCCCAATAAATTGGTTCAAAGATTCACTCCTATGCATATATATATATATATATATATATATATATATATATATATATATATATATCTATCTATAATATATTTATTTTAATGTCTATATAATGGACAAATTGGTTTCCCACAACTTATATACCTATATATATATATATATATATATATATATATATATATATATATATATATATATATATATATATATATATATATATATATATATATATATATATATATATATACAGATATATAATCATTATTATAATATATCTATATAGCTATATACATAGACATATATAGTATATATATATGCCTATATATATAAAGCTATATAAAAATAAACTGTATTTATATTACAAAAACACCATTCATATGTTAGGGCTCAAGCCCTAACATTTTTGTATTGCTTTAGACTCACAGCAGGCGGCGGCCATGGGCGGCGGTGGCCGCAGAGGAGCAGGGTCGGGGTGGCCGCAGAGTGGCGGACGAAATTCCGTGGTGGCCGCAGAGCGGCAGACAAGATTTCGCGGTGGCCGCAGAGCGGCGGGAAGGTTTCGCGGGAGGCATAAGGGTTTGGAGGGGGGGAGATGTGGAGTGGGGCGGAGCCCCACCCACATTCCCACGACGTGGGGTGTGGGTGGGGCTCCGCCCCACTCCACACCACCAAATGTACATAAAACCTGCGGTGGGGTTTTTTTTTCCCCACCGCGCAATGTGAATAGTGACTGTGTATTTTGTTATCCGCGGCTTAATTTTTTTTTTTTTTTTGGTCCGCCATTTCTCACTACATTAAAATATATATTTATATATATATATATATATATATATATATTCATATGTATATATATATATATATATATATATTTATAAATGAGTATATAATTAGATATATATATATATATATATCTATTTTTATATTGATATTTCACAGTCAATTTCATAAAAATGATAAGTTATTTTCAATTTCACTATTATTCTGGAAAATGATAATTACTCAAAATATGAAATATATATATATATATATATATATATATATATATATATATATATATATATATATATATATATTTCTATATATATATATGTATATTTAAATTTATTTATATATAGAAATATTCTTATATGTGCTTAACTAATTCCTAAATTCCTCAATTTCACTACTTAATGCATTTTCTCCAAATCAACCTGTTAAAAAGAAATTGTCATAACAATTAGATATAATTATATATATATATATATATCCCAAGTTCACTTAATTGATAGAAATGGTAACTAGCTATCCCCTTATTATAATTATAATTTTCCATTTTCATAAACATTTAAGACTTCATAACTTTACAACAGATTATATATTTACATGCTAGATTTCCTCTAATCCTTCTAAATTAACAGAATCCATTAATATGGAGAATAACTCAAATATTTAAAACTGTCTTTTCCATTTTAACATTGAAAAGAAAATTAGCATTTCAACTAAAGAAGCAATTCCAAACTTTCAAATGTAAACAACTCAGATTAAGTTGCAAAAACGAACTTATTCTTTTCAGTAATACTTGAAACACAAAAATTGCTATTGAACAAAGGTTGCAAACATCAACTTAAAAATTTAAGCACATTCATATTACAGTTTCTCAATCATGAATACCAACTTCCCAGATATGAACTTTCTCCTCCCAAACAGTATACAACTGAAAACTTATGACAACCAATAAAATCCAATAATAACAAGATCAGGGAGGTGATTTTCTTCACTCCCAGATTATCATTAAATTACAACAATAACAAGAGAGGTGTTCTCTCTCTTCATCTCTATGAAATGAACCAGGCCTAATTCCCATGACAAGAAGCTAATCTGTTTCTTCATAAATAGCCAACCAGAAGCTCCAAGAGAAAAACCTGCATATCAAAAACAAACAAAGAAGACAATACCACTTGTCTAGCTCTCCTCCCTACCGTAGACCCGCAAGAGGGTCACCCCCGAGCTAGGGAGACCATACTCACACCTGGGTACTCAAACACTCCACTTCACAACAGAAACAACAACAATCCCAAAGCACACATACACCCGTGGCTATTTTACACAATACGGATACTCAGCTACAGCGAGTTTCATAAGGGGCAGGAGAGTGGATACACTCGACTCCAGAGTGTCACCCTGACAGATAAATGAACTCATATAAATTTCTCTTGGTCTCAACCAAGTGTGATCACAAGTTGTAAGAAATCTGTATATGACTCTCAAGTCAAAAATACAGTCACAGATACATGCCCTCAAGGCTTTCAACATCCCAAAAGATGGAACAGGTATGCACCCGAGGAGGATCTCTCCTTCCCTACCCCAAACTTGATGAGCATTTCTCCCAAGTGGGAGACGCTCTGTCAAACACCCGACAAGAACCCCCACAGAAAACAAATTTAAACACATATTTCACACACATTTCATACACATTTCAGTTCTACCAAAACAAAGATAAAATTCAGACCAACCTTGCAAAGCCCTCCTGGAATGAAGTTGTTGCAGAGTCCACAGAGTTCACTTCCAAGCTTAGCCACCAACTCCCTCTCCCTTCTCTATCTTCCAAACTAACTTCTCTATTTTTGGTAAGGCCAAAGATGAAAGATTTTCCCCAAAATTCAACTAACTCCCTCTCATCCCAAAATTTCAAAATAAATAACCCAAAATTCTCTTTCTTTCTAATTTTGAGAAATGGGGAAGTGACACTTGTCACCTCCTCACCCTTTCCAAAAATCACTATTCTGTTCAGGTGGCTTATGTCACTCTCCATTCCCAAGGGTACTCCTTATTCCTTTCATGTGACTCCACTTTCTCATGGGAGAAATAAAAAAAAGAGTTAAATGGGAACAAGACAGGTGACCCATGCCTCTTTCTCCTTTCTTCACATGGGTGTCCCCATAGTACATGGGGGAATCTTACTAAAGAAGAGGTAACTTTTACTAATGGATGGCATCTCTTATCTAGGGGAAAGTAGAGGGGATGGGTTGAGTGTTGGTACAACCCATCATGTCCCCTCCTACCTCCAATTTTCGCCACTTAACTTCAGGGGAAGGTTAAGTTGACTAGATGGAGGTTACTCAAGGGTTACCCATGCCAAATGGGCCCCTGGACCCATGGGGTAGAACCCAGGGTCAATTTTAACCCATACAAGACACCCCAGGTCAAGGTAAAGCACAAGAAAAAGGGCCTCATAATTTAAAGAAAAATAGAAATTTCAAATTCAATCTCTTAACAACACTTACTTATAAAAATAATGATACATGAGGGTAACCTAACCCACTCGACCATACGAAAGACCACATTACATCAAGACATCAAACACAAAGAGATCTTGGTTCTTCGTGGAACCAGATCGGCTTAACAGGGAATAACAATTAACAAGGTGTGGAATGATCTCCGAAATCTGTGGTTTGATTAGTAGTCCCTGCACACTCAATTACAAGATCAGTAACCACATAAATTCATCATAGCCGAAGCAACTTAAATAACACATGCATTCTCATGCCTTAGTACAATTTAACATAATTAAAAATCATATTACAATTTTCCATCATCCCTAATTCATTTTTCTGAAAAGTAACTTATCCAAACATCACCCAATTAGTTTTTCCGAAAACATAATAAAGTTAAATAGTCTGACAAATTTCGGGAACTGCTATCCCACAAATATGAAAGTAACAATAACAGTACTGTAAATAGTCATGACATCAGTAGTAAAAAAAAAAGGGCGGTCCTCACACCCAAGTGGATGCAATTGAGAAGAACTAAAGAAGAGACCGAGCACATAAGAGAGCTAAAAGTGAAAGTGAGGATGAGGAAAGAGTTGAGAAAAATGAGAAGATGAAGATGTAGATGTAGAAATAGATGCGGTTGAAAGGAAACTCATCAAGGCCATCTCAAAAATTGGAAAGAGAACAAATATGGGGCTACTCATGGAATTTAGAACTAGATGAGTTGATTGATTGGGTGATGGAGATGGAAGAGTACATCAAATATGACAAGATAGAGTATTCAAGGAGAGTGAAGGTTACGCAAATCAAGTTAAATGGGCATGGTGCACTTTAGTGGAAAGATGTATAGGTTGAAAGGAGAAGTAATGCTAAAGAGAAAATCACTAGATGGGATGGAATGGTGAGAAGAATTAAAGCCATGTTTATCTCAACTAATTATCAACTTGAAATGTTGAAGAAGTTATAAAAATTTTGGAAAAAGGAGATGAGTGTAAAAATCTACACTAACGTTTTTTACATGATCTCCATTAGATTGGGCCACCAAGAATTGGAGCATAAGCAAGTTGCTCAGTATGTTAATGCCTTAAGGCTAAGCATACAAAATGAGTTGAGCATGATAAGGCTACAAACCAATGAGGAGACCTACCAATATGCACTAAAGATCAAGGAGAAATTATTAGGAAGACAATGAGGATTGGCTAGGGGAAAAGGAAGACTTGCTAGAGGAAGAGAACCTACCAAGGATGATGAAAGAAAATTGTGCATAACCAAGAGACTTACCGTATAGCCAAGATGAAGAGGTCAACACTATTCATAGTCAAGAACATAGTTATGAGGTAGGAGGAATGACCTGTTCAACAAAAGAAGGTAGATTTGCTCCAAGAACAGGTAGAGGTTTCATGGGAGAATGTTACAAGTGTGGAGAAGTGGGCCATAAGGTAGCTAAATGGTCATGAATGTAGTAGTACAATTGTAGAAAAAGTGAGGCCCAAAGTTGTGTTATTTGGGCAAATGAGAGGAGCAATGCTTCATTTAAATACATGAATACATTAAAGTGGGGAGAAGCCCTCATGATGAAAAAGACATTGTTGAAGCCAACAAGGAAGAAGAATTAACCCATGCCACAAATGAGTTTTTTTAGAGCAATGTCAAAGGAAAAAGATAAGTGTTGCAAGGTTATAATTGATGATGAGATCAAATAGATAATTTAGTTTTCCATGGGATGGTAGAGAAGTTAGGGCTAAGAAAAGTAGCTCATCCAAACCCATACAAAGTATCTTGGTTGCAAAAGGGACATCAAGTTTATGTTAATGAACAATATTTAGTAAATTTTTGGATAGGCACTTATGAGGATGATGTGTGGTGTGATGTAATGCCTATGGATTTGTGCCATGCACTCTTGGGAAGACCATGACAATATAATTGGAGTGTTGTTCATAATGGCAATGTAATTATTTATACTTTGATAAAGAATGGGAGAAGACATACCCTCACTCCATTGGCAACTATAGAAGAGGAGGTGACAAATAGACCAACAATACATTATTGTTTGTAGGTAAGGAATTCTTGAGAGGAGCCAAAAATGAAGCTACATGAATTAAAAAAATGATCCGCAAATAGGTACAAGTAGATGTATGAAAAAAACATAAATGCCAAGTTACATGTGGAGATAATATGATTCTGAGATGCTACAAGTATATGGAGCAAAGGGAGCTGATTGTGTGGATGCATATGTTGGAAATAGAATCTCCACAGTGCTAAAAGTTGAAATAGCAAGTGGCAACAAAATGGTGCTATGAGTAGGCACAACAAGAGATGACAGCAAGGAACCTTCTGATGTGGAGAATTTATTTAAGGAGACAACGAGGAGTATTGTGGAGTGGTAGAAAAGGAGGAGGTTGAAGACATTGAGCCTAAGGAAATTAGAGATAAAAAGATTTCCCTATTGATGGAAGATATAGTAGTTTTAGAGGATGCACAGATTGAACAATGGGTGCTTAGATTGGAGGACACTACTCATAACTTGCATAAGAGAATGCATCAAATCATAACCATAATCATACTACAACAGTCTCAAGGGCCCCATTTACAATGTTTACAAATTATAACAAATAAGAGATACAAATGCATAATACACTAAGAGAGTCCAACACGCTCTCCAATGAGCATCCTCCAAGTTCACCTATCCCCAATGGTGGTTTAGCACCACCCTTGGAACCATGAGGTACCCTCAGGCCCCCCACTATCTTAGGAGATAGTAAAATTGGGTACAATCACACTCACACAAAACAAGAAGAACATGGAGACAGTCATGCCACTCAAATGTATACAACATCACATGATAATATGTGGCACACATGCCAATCAATACATATATAAATGATCACAAATCACATCAAATATAAAATCCAAGTGAAAGAAAGAACAAGGATTCTAGAGATAAGACAAGAAGTACATCATCTTAGCAACATGACAACTCCGTGGAGAATTGTGACATTCACCAACTTTCAAGAGTTGTGACATGTCATTCACAACCAAGACCGAACCCATACAAGGCATTCAATTAGGGTGTGGCATATCTTTATTAACCATTGTATTAACCCAATGTGTATTACATTATCACTTAATTAAAACTCTACCCCTACTCTATCCAAGGATCCCTCTGTATCGTGGAAAATAGTGAAAACCCACTCCTTTTCTACTCTACCTCATTCCTAAAAGTCCAACACTCTAAATTCACAAGTTAGACATGACATGGAAATCAATGCAAAAAGTCATGGCACATTGTCCAATGAAAAAAATCAGATTTACATAGGGAGACAACTCACTCCGTAAAACAATTCATTCATATAAGGTTCTAAATTAATTTTTTCATTTCTAAAAATTGAAAAAAACCAGAAAATCC